>JAZGUH010000569.1:0-505782 GCA_037893225.1 Hippasteria phrygiana | reverse complement strand
GGAGATCATGTATTGTCATGGCGCTTCCCCCCCCCCCCCCCCCCCCCCCCCCCTGTCTGTGTCAAGCAGAGCTGGCGGTAACCGCGAAACAAGCTTATGAGAAATACATCTATTCGCATGAGTTTGAAGATTTTTTGTAAGAAAGTTTTAATTTACATCTGACTGAATCACACGGGACAACGTATGGCAATGTAAATGACTGATATTTACATTCTAAAAAGAGTACACCATATGTATGTATGTACGCATAGCTATTTGGAAATAAAACAATAGAGTACTTCCATAGAAAAATACACTTATTAGGAAACAGTACATCTTTATGAAAAAGAACATTTTGAGACTGCAAATTTCGAAACATAGCCACCCGTAATGCATATATAGAAAAAAACTTTAAAACACACTTTCATGTTGAAAACTGAAAATCACACGAATATGTTCTACACCACAAGCAAAAGCGCATAATTATCACTCAGGCCATATACAGTGTTAAGATCGGAGTCACACGATGGCACCATCAATACATTATGTATGTAAAATAAACGAGAACGACAGGAAATTTCCAAATATTTCATCTACAATACGAGCGAAGGGGGAGGGCTTAAATAAGGACAATAAAAACTGACTCCCCTATTGGCTATTTTACGGGTTTTCCTTCAAATGAAGAAAGGTGAAAAAGCTTACTGAAATGGATTTTATTGTACACAGATATTTTGTGAGCGTTTAAAGATGCACGAGCATAATGAATGAAAAGAAATGCAATTCTCCAACAGAATTCCCTGCCTGCCCTTACGGAAAACTACATTTAATCAGCGACTTTCATTGACCCAAGGTACGCGGTTTCAATCTAAATGCAACCGGGTTATAAAATTAAACCCTCTCTTTTTTCTTTTTGTAATGAATTTAAAAAATGAATTAACAATTGTTTAAAAATGGTCTTTAAAAAAGATTTTGGATCTGCCTCTTCCAATCCCTCTGCGGCAATCTAGAAAAAATATGGACAGCGAGGAAAGAATGTTATGGCTGGAAAATGCCAAAAATGATGCAGCTTCAATGACCGAAAAGTTGGGTCGCGACCGATGCTCATTTAAGCATTAAATTGGCCAGAATTTGTATAACATGGATCTTTGTATGGCTGGCTTCTAACAACTCTATTCCGAGATCTATCTCTTGGACTTCTTCTCACGGTGGAACCATAAAGCACGATCCAATTCCATGGCGCACTAGTTTTGTCGAGCACAGAAAACATTTTTTCAGTGAAAACAGGTCACCAGCCAAAAATTTGATGTACATGTACATGTACAACTTTTAACTGGTTCTACGCTGATCTGTGCTTAGCGGGAAAATTTGATTTAATGGAGCTCTAAGTGCAAAACGTGCTAACCACACAAGAGTTTTCTAAGAAAAAATTACTACCATTTCAAAGTAGATATTATGCAGATTTTTTGTTTTGGCTCAACAGGAAACCTTGCTTACCAGCTGCATGAAATTCGACCGTGATCTACTCACACAGTATCCATACTTGTAGTTCAGCAGTTGCTATAGACAAATTCCAAATCGAACAAAAACAGCAGCGATCTGCGCACTTCCGGGTTTGTTAAAAGAGGCTCTCAGTGCTCCAGCTGACTATGCTAAATGTGTACTGCCCTGCCATTTGTGGCGTTATTCATTCATGCATGAATGAATTTGTTGAATAGCACTGTTTTTGTTTAGCATTGACATCCTCCCTTTTAACCTGGAAGTGCACAGACGGGGGTGGGGCTAATGTGAAATTCCTCTATTGGAGGATTTCAACTCACGGTGGCAAACCCAGGATTTGTCTTTGGGGACAGGGGCTCACCAAAGTTTCCTACCAAATTGATCAAAACATTTCCCACAAAGAGTTACTCTGAAAAATATTCCATCTGGAAAACAGTTTGAAAAAAGAGGCTGGGGAAAGGACTTTTCTGACATTAATATAATTTGGCATATTTCCGGCATGCATTATATGACATGAATTCTTCACGCTGCCAAACTAAAGAAAAGTATTTATATATGTACGTAAACAATTGCCAACCACAGGGGGGAGGCTAAATCCCGGTGGGCCCCCCTTAGGTGTGCCACTGCTTTAACTACGACAAATAATTAAATGACAATCAAATGTGGCAGGATTTAAGTGTGAACCTTGAGTTCTTAAGGTCAATGACTTAACAACCAATGGAGAGCAAAATTCCTCCCCATAGTCTTGTCCTCAATGTGTAGGAGATCTTGGGTCCACACCGAATGGTGAGGGCATCTTGCGTAGCCAGGGGGTGTTCCGCCGGTACCCATACTCCCCGTTGAATCCAAATACGGGCTGAGCATCCGACATGAACCGGCCGTGTCCGCTGATCTGTTGAACAGAGTGACCGGCTGAAACGAAAGAATACCAAATCATGGAGTAAGGTCAGTGGTACACAGATGTTTAAATTAAGATCCCAATTTTGTTCACGGCCAGAAAAACATTTTTGTTTAAGTTGGGGACGGGTTGATACTGGTTGTAACAGGTTGGTACTTTCAATTTCTAAAAAAAAAGAAGAGAAAAAAGGCCAAATGTCACTGGAGACTGGGTGGGCGTGGGCAAGTTTCCCTGCCCCTACATGTATAGCAAGCTTATAGCTTTGGTAATGATAAAAAACAAAAACAAAACAAAAAGTTGGAACAAATCACTTTTTGCCACTTTTGTTGTAGTCATTTAAAAAATCTCTCAATCTCTCAAGTGGTAGGGTGAGGATGGGTACAGAATCTCAGAATTAAAATAGACAGTTAATATTAAATTTAACACGTGTACACAATAGTGCCCAACTGCCCCTTTGCCCATCATGTACGTTTGATCCTAATACAACACCAAATGAGGTTCCCAGGTGTGTTTTTTTTTTTTTGAGGGGCACATAGTACGTAACTAATGGAGTAGTTAAATTGTCATTTTAATATGTTAATTTGTCAGGGGGTTTTAGGGTGAGAGGGGTGGGGGGTGTGAAGGGTGGGGTTGGGAGGGGTGGGGCACACCCTCTCTGCCCCTTCCAGCCCCCTCCTTGAGCCACCAGTGAGCACAGACCAATCGTCGTTACCTCTAGCAGCTCCTGGTGCACCATTCCTTGCATGTAAATATCTGTATCCGGCTCCGGATTCAATAAAACTGTCAATCACGGGCCCGTCGATTGAACATCCACCTTTGTCCTAGGAGGGAAAAAAATTATCAAGATAGAGTCAATGGTTAATTACGCAGTGTGCACTTTGGCACACTTCAGATGTGTGGTGGTTGGTGATTACAGATCTGATTTCAGTGTCAAGGGTATATTGTCAATACAATGTAAACTTTCATCTGTTTAAACATTATCAGCTGTGTGACATTTATAGAATGGAAAATGTCAGGCAAGCTATCAGTGATGGCTATGCACATTACCCCCTACAAGAAGCATACGTGTATTTGTATGATTACTACGTGTACTACAAAATTGGTACAGGCTCTAGTTGTCTAGTGAACATAGGGCTGCTGTACATGTGTTTCAGCATTCAGAATGTGGGTTTGTACTATGCGACCAGGGAATCATGGTGTGCAAATCCTGAAGCCGGTGGGGTAAATAAATCCCTCCCCCCCGATGTCAATCCTGATGAGGGAAAGATTTTACTTCAATTACCCCACCGAAATCGGTCAGGAACAGCCAGATCCTGGAAAGTAACCAGGATCCTTGATAACAACTGTCCAAACATGTGGCAAAACCTGTTATTTCAAAATCCATTATAAAATGAGGCAGTAATTAAAATGTCAACACTTTGAGTGACCATACACTGTGCCAAGAACATCTAATACAAACCCTTTTATTGCATGAACATTCCTGACTTAAAGTCACACAATTAAAGGTTGTGCCAAGTGTTTAATACAATTCTGAACACAGATGGATGGCTTCTTTCCAAGATTTTGCTCTTCCTGACCGATTTTGGTGGGGGGAATTAAAGTAAATTCTTTCCCCGGGGGAAGTGGCAGCTATGGTGGGGAGGGTGGGGTGCGTAAACAACTACAGTCTTGAACATGTACACATACAAGTATAGCTTAAACACCGAGATGAGGCTACTTTGTCTACCAAATCTGGTGCATAATAGTGAACATCATGACAGCATTATTGAAATTAGCAATTATAAATAAGCAGCCCAGGGGCTGCATGTTTACCTGTTGTGTTTTACGCAAGGTAACGTCAACCTGCTCTCGTTCAAAATACATTTTCACATGCTTATCTTTTTGCGAGTTGTAAGAGGGAATGGCCGGCCCCAATTTGGGCTGGCAATTCGAGAAGTCCTTGGCGATAGAGTCTACGGCTATGCAGTCCAGCAGGAAATTCTTCTCTTTCTCCGCCAGCTCTTCAGCGGTCAGCTGGGGCGGGCCACGGGGGGATTTGGCTGAAGCCCCCCGTGGGGATTTGGCTGGAGCCCCCCGTGGGGATTTCTTAACGCTCGTCGGTCTGCTGCTTGCTGCTGCTGCTGCTTCGGTCTTGTCCTGGGTCGGTGACGGACTCGACGCGGGCGGTGGTGGGGTACCACTTGGTGCATCTACTCCGTCAGACATGTTCAATTAATGATCGAATGCACTATAACTAAGTCTGGAACAACTGCAGGATCTGGTGTCACAGTTTAATGGTCGTTTCCTTACACGTTTTGCCAAATGGGGCAGGTGTTTTTACCACAAAATCTGTACAGCGTGTGTACACATTACGCACGGTTACGCAGCTATTCCACGTACTGCATACATGTAGTATGTCCACCTGTTGCAGAGTTTACTTCCGGACCCTGCATGCACCAATCAATCAGTTGCTAAGAGACGCTTTTTGTACATTGGCAGAATGGGAACTATGGAGGGCGCTCTAACATTTCCATGAACACAAGAGATATAAACCCAATCGGGACTACTTCAATAACAAAAATACATATTCTCCACTCTTTAGAAAAAGGGGGAATTTACACCCAAAAGTCTCCTAATTAAAAGTTTACAATCCTGAACTGCAAAGGGACGTTACGATTTTACAGTTTCCGATAATTTGGCTCTTAAAAATCGCTTTGGAACGAGATTTTTAAGTGCAATATGTGATTGCAGGTGCATTTCGTTTGTTGCCATGTACCTAAACATCACTGCAAATAGCCCATCTAGTCGTTTGGGAGATGTATTTTTTTCCCAGTAGCCAAAAATGTAAAACAAATAAGTGTTCTCATCCTCTTCTATGAGTCAGATAACTTACAGAAAAGTAAGAAGCAATCAATGCGAATTTGCGGTAACACATACATGTCGGGTCATCGGCATGGGCGTCGCCAGGATTTGTTATAGAGGGGGTAAAGCACTCGCCAGAAAGCAGCAAATTAAAAGGGAGAAATCAAAAGGGGAGGGGGATGCTGGACATCACTCGACGCTTTGTTCAAGACCGCGATACCTAGGCCTACTGTATAATTATAGCCGCATTTTACTATTACACAAACTAGTGGTGTCCCACACGGCTTTCCTAAATATTTGTACTGGCGGAAAAGGTCGCACTTGAGAAAATTGTGTAATCCCCCCCCCACACACACACACACAGTCATGTAAACGGGTGCAATCGTGGACCTCCCATTGTTCCTCTTTTGTTTATACTCTAACTTTTTCAGAAGGCCTCCTATTGGTTTTGTACACGATTTTCAATCGTGGACGTTAGGTCAAACGTGGACCCCTTTGTCTACGCTCGAATTCTTTTGTCCTAGGTCCACGATTGCCGGCATATACAAACTCACACACACACATTCCTAGCCTTGGTACGCCACTCGACATAATGTTTCTTTCATAGCAAAACATTACAGTGATTGCCAAGATCGTTTTCTTATTCCAGACAAAACGATATATAAGAACCAACCTTGTAAAACCTATTTTTTTCTGATGCTCGCCCCGGGCATGTACCAAGGGTCAGTGCCAGCACCCGCCTCACTCCCGGCTTCCGGAAGTAACCCCTGGCATGCCGGTCTTCTGTTGCATCGTACGGGGCGATCAGCGGTTTGTATCTGGTCACCTGGTTAGTCGCCAGCACGCTGTCGATGCGGTATCCGTCTCGTCTCTTCGCCAGGGCCGAGTCCGTGGGAGGTGCAGGGGCCCGGTGCCGGCCTAAGAGAGTGTTGAGACTTGGCCGCGAGGATTGGGAGCTGTGCTGGGGTTGGGAGTCGCCGCCCGGAGCCGGCTGAAAGAGTTTGTGACGAGGGGACGTGAGAGTACAGCCACTGGTCCCCTGCTGAGTTGAAGTCCTAGATCTTGGGGAGGCCAGGGTACCTCGTGTTTGACCCTATTAGGAGAGTTAAAAGATAATTTAGATTTTATATGGAATATTGAGATCCTGGTTATAATTATTGGCGATGCGAATTCCATTTCTTCCATTTCTCTGATCTGGTTTCGAACCTCATACAAACCGACAAAATGCATCAGGTTTTCAAGTTCTTGCCTAAAACCGTGGATTTCCCATAAATGTTATCTCAAAGCTTCTTTTAAAAGGTTTATTGAGGCTTGCAATTTTACTACAGTCCGTTATTAGTTGATGCAGTTCAAGTGTTTCATCTTTAAAAAGCAAACTGACAACACTCCAAAAACAGGAGTTCAATTTCTGGCATAGAAATTATCGTCTTTGGAAAGGCAAAAGAAAAAAAACATGTTGTGTACTCGAGTGCACTCGGCTCGACCGTATTGAGCAAGTGGTTCAAATCAACCTTGTGAAATAAGTGTCTCGACTCGACTCGATTCGACCTTCTTGAGTAAGTGAATCGTCTCTACTCAAGACGGTGCCTTAAAAGGAATAACAATTTTCAGTGACTCGTTACAACATTCATGCCTGGTCATTCTTACCTCCTGGTTCAGCGTCTGACGTAGTAGCGACTGGACCATGGGTGATTTGAAGTAATGCCCAGCGTACCGGTCTTTCATGGCATCATACTTTGGAATGATATCTGCAGACCACTTGTAGCGTAGTCTCTCCACCAGGATGCAATCTAGTCTGAAGTTCCGCTCCTGTTCCTTCAATCGCTGGACCGGCGATGCCGGGAGAATCTCCTTCTGAACCGTTTCCCGGTGCCAGAGCGGACTGCTGAGAATAACGTGTGCATGCATAGGCTGTGCCATCCCGTACAGCTAGTATGACCAAATTAATGAAATGCCTTCAGTGCCGGAATACAATTTAAGATCTCTAGATAATACAAGTTTAAGAAAATAAGAAGATGGAAAATTCAGGCTTTTGACCTTTGATGAGATGAACCTGGCCATGGTATTGTACTGCTTAATATTCTGGATATTTTGAAATTTAATTATTTGAAGAAATTGTATTTTTCCAAAAGAGGAAAAAGATTATTGCTCGACAAAACCAAACTCTTTGAAAGAGTTCAACGTCTTTTAGTAAAACGTCTACTGCCAAAAGTTCCCTAGATTGGAAAAATACATCCTGGCGATCACATTTTAAAAAGATTAAAGCCAAATTTTAAACTTGAAAAAATGTAACTCTTCAAATAGGAATCTCCAACCTAATATTATTTTTACCCAAATAACTTAAATAAGGACAATTTCATCTTTCTTATGTGGTATGAATGAACATCTAGCACAATTCACTGGTTGATAAGCAATTGCTATTCATACGTCAAAGAGGTGACACTGTACAAACTTTGGATTAACACCAATCAGTATCTACATTGGACGAATGGTTCAGTGTAGATAGCGCTTGGTGTTATTTAACACCACAGTTTTTGGAATGGAAACAGTTTTGAGCCACATAATTTACGCCAACAGAAAACCCACCTTGTGGAAGGACTGCTTTTTCACGAGAAGGCACTTTTACTTCTGAGAAAAGTAGAAAGGCTCTTCGGTGACAACCTGGGCGCAGTTTTGATAAGAAAAGAGGATTCCTCCAAACGAACCCTAAACAGTCTTCTCTTCTAGCTTTCTTCCTCCTATGCTCCGGGTTTGATGATGATTGCCGTAGGCTGTTGATTCTTTGAGACCACTCGAGATCTGGCACACCACTGTTTTCACCTTATTTTGACTGATAGCCCGACTGTATTGGGATCAACAGACAACGTCCACCAGCCTCCCCAGTCGAAACGGGGTGGTGACGCGTGGTCGCCCCGCAACCATGGCGCGCAGGCTCGGCTTACTCTACCCGATCCCATTCACTCCTTTCTTCGGAAAGTAAACTATCCACCTTTCCGGCGATTGGGGCATATCAAACTCTGTGATTAGAGTAAACATTTTATTGTTGTCTGGCAATACACGTGAGCATTTGTCCTGGAAACTTCCCAAAGGGAAAAATGCAAAGGGAATTGTTCTGATTTGACAACACGGGTTTGTTTAGAGTAAGATACAGTTGTGGAAGTGTTAATTAATTAATTAAACACTTCAACAACTGACACGATATATTAAAATGAAAGTCAAAGGAGGCGTACATTTTTTTCTAGCAAACAAATACATGAATTTATGTCAATCGGTGAGTTCTTAAATAGACATATTTCGACTTCGGATGAATCTAAATGTCTGCGAGCATCCCTCAACATAATACGGGTGGATGGGGGTGGCAGCGAGGCCCCCACTATTTTGAAGGGTTCGGACAGTTTAATCAATTTTCTTACGTTTTTGTCCCGAATGGATTACCTTGACTAAAAACATATTTTTTCGTGGTCAAAATCTCTCATAGCATCGCTCCCATGTGTCGAGTGCTACAGGCCGACGGCGATCGACGCCCATGTGGATTAATGTTTAAAATTCAAAGCCAGTGTTTAGATTACAATTACATGTATATGTATTCTACTTTTTCTTTTATATCAGTTTAGTGCTTGTATCCCTTATAGTCATGTGGTACTATGCATATCTCTCACTTAAAAATCTCTTACTTTTGTTCCAGGAGGTCGATGGTTCTACTGATAAACATGCATATATAACATGATCTGATAAACTTGCTAAAAAAAGTAAACGACAGACCTAAACACCCTCTTTGGTGTATAATGTTTCATATCAAATTTTTAGTAATTATATTGTGCAAAATTAGTAGCCGTCTATTTTAGACTGATATATATATTTAGTTAATGATAAAATATATATAGTTATTCTTAAGTGTAGAAGCAATTACAATGGGAGACTTTAGAGACACTGGTGGCAGCAGACATACCGGTCCTTTTTTTTTTACTGGTTGTCACTAGTCGTGCGCATGCTCAGAACAACGTGCGCGTGCTCAGAACAACGCGCGCATGCTCAGAACTAGCAAAAAGGACCGGTATGTCTGCTGCCACCAGCGTTTCAAAAATCTCCTATTAAGTCAGAGTACCATTAATAATATACTTTAATAGGTGTAGATAATACAATTGGTG
The DNA here is from genome assembly GCA_037893225.1 of Hippasteria phrygiana. Lineage (NCBI taxonomy): Eukaryota > Metazoa > Echinodermata > Asteroidea > Valvatida > Goniasteridae > Hippasteria > Hippasteria phrygiana. The sequence goes on along the minus strand of JAZGUH010000569.1, from coordinate 496,419 downwards.
CCCTTGTTTTTCTTTTAGAAGTTAGAGAATCTTACACGGTGCTGATTTGACGTAATTAAGCGTCCGTTGCCTCCATCAAGCACTAAATCTTTGAGTTTATTTTGTGTCAATTACTTTAAAAAGGGCATTAGAACTGTAACACCAAAGGGGTTTTGATGCAAAAAAACTGTGCAGAATTATGTCCATAAACAAAATGATAGTACACATATTTTTGTTACCTTTGTCTAAAATGACGTAACCGAGTTGAACAATGAATCCTCTCGGCATTTTGTTCCATAACAGCACTATGAGTTAAGTATTTATGTCCTCGAAACTGTAGGAAAATATATAGTAATTCTTAACCGGAACATTTATCTGAGCAAGGCCAAGTCTCATGGATGAACAGCAAACATAAAAACGTAAAAGGAAAAGAGAAAACATCCCCGGCCCGATGGACAACCATTGTCTGACCCCAGGCGTAAGAAAGAAACTTACATCTGCTAACTGAGGAACTTGTGCTGATTAACATGCGCTCAATTCCTCACTAATGTGTCATAATCTGAATTGCCTCAAAAACCTGGGTCAAATTTAATGGAGCTGCAAAGCGCCGTGGTGGGGCGCCGTCCAACGGTTACCGTGTCTGATTCACGTGCGATGGCATGTGGGTTCAAGCCTCGCTGGGGGATTATGGTGCTTGTGTAAACAGGGTTTACACAGGCCTGCACAGTGGCCAGCAGCGCCACACCACACATACGCATCGCTGTATGGCCCGCAATAAAAATATACACGATGACGTAGTGTCAAATCCGGCTGACTCCCCAGCTACCGAACGCCGTTAACCCCTTGCGTACGGTTGACACAAATACGTGCAGATTGAAAATTATCACCAGGCCGGTTGACTTCTATTTGTGTCAATCTCTGCACTTTCAATCCATTATTGGGGTATTGTGTACGTTATGCTTGGCTGCACAAGCCTCTTGTTTCCGTTTTGCTTGGCTGCACAAGCCGACCTGGTGCCCCGGCGCCTCCCATCTAAAACCCGGGGTCAAGGGGTTTTAAAGGGCATGCTAAAAATCGTAAACAATATTATTTTTTTCGCGATATCAGTATTACGGTTTTACCTATCAGCAGGCTTGATCTGAAGAGTTCAGGAGACGGCAAAAATACGGGGCCGCCTAAAGTGAACAAAAATTGCGTGGGTTGTATCATTTTTTTCTCAGTGGCGAGTTGAAAAGGCAGTTTCTTGAAAGGGAAGAAAATATTGCTTGTTTTTTTACCATTTTCACTCAAATTGGTAATTAATCAAATAGTTGTCTAGGAAGCTTATTTATTCAAGATTATTTTGGTAGAAAACTTATCTATTTAGCTTAATTATCCGTCGCAATTTTGCGTCATTCGTAAGACGAGTCATTTCATTATTCTGATCTGTCAATGCTGCGTGTGTAGTCAATATGCTTTACACGAAATGTGTGCATGGGCAGGCAAAATCGTTGAAATACATGCACAACGCAGTAGAATTCAATTTATTCTGATTTTTCTGGGAAAATACGATTAGATGTTGTAGGCCCCATATAGATCAGGAAGTGCCCATTAATTTCAAATATTTTAGATTTATTCTTTCAAATACCCTCGTATGTAAAAAATTAGCCAGTTTATCGCGAAGTTCGAGCGGGTGCCATATTCGAAATTCTACGATGCTAGATCTAGATGGCAAGAACTTATGCTGCACTCATCGCGGTCGATATGAATTGTTAACCTCCCTCGCTTATTGTTTTTGCACTCCCTAGCTTGCTTTGCACGAAGGTCACGAAGGTCACTCCCGATTCCATTTTCTGTGGACACTGGCGGGCGCTGTGTACAAATGCAGGGTGTAAATGCTGTTTTGAGGGTAGGACAGATTGCGCTGATCTCGAAATGCTGCATAGAACTGATCTCATTGCCTGATGTCCAGGGGTAATAACTGTGAAGCGCTTTGAAACATTTGTATAAAGCGCTGGAAGCACCACATCGTTACTATTATTATTATTAAGGCACAAACATTTTTGCTTAGCACTAAAAATCTTCCTTGAACATTTTTTTGTCTGTTTTGGTTTGCTTTTTTACATGAAACCACATGGCTGATGACCTGTTTCTACTAGGCAAGCTTTTTTTGCGATAAGCACATTTTTGTGCTTAACAGCTCCATGAAAATGGGACCCAGGTTTTAGCTTTTATGTATGAAATAGAACAATTTTTTGAGAGCATGAGGAAAAAAAATAACTGTACATCAACAATTCTGGACAAACAAAACAAGGTCAAAATACAATTACTTGTACAATAACATGCTAAAATGTTGTTAATAAATACTCCGCATATAACTGGCTAAATTCAATTAGCTTACTTAAAAAAAAAATGATATTTTATACATATTTTTGGCAATTCATTTTTGAAAGTGTTTACATTAAAATCTACGGCGGACCTGATTTTTTTTTTTCTAACAAAACAATCAAAAGTGAACGTGGATGCATGGATGGTTATTTCGTTATATCCTTCTGTCTTGCGGCTCTTTGATTTACTGCTAAATTCTTGACAATGCCGTTCCTTCTCGAGAGGGCTGCTTTGTCCTTTCTTTGGAGCGTCCATTTCCAGTTTTGCTAGATCTTATTTTGGGTATTTTTTCCAGCGCCAAAATCTGAGCAAGTTGGGATTTCAGCTCATCCAACTGCCCGTACCGCTGTGGGAAGAATAGGTAACACCCTATCTGTCAATAAGAGACTTTTGAGACGCTGGTGGTAGCAGATATACCGGTCCTTCTTGCTATTTCTGAGCATCGCGTAGTTGTGAGCATGCGCGCGTAGTTGTGAGCATGCGCACGACTGGGTGAGACAATAGAAAGGACTAGTATGTCTGCTGCCACCAGTGTCTCAAAGTCTCAATTGTTTAAAAAGTACAATGACCACTCGCTTGGATTTACGTTGTATTTGTTCACTTTCAATGTTAATACTTTTTTGGGGAATGCACAACTTTGCAGAATGGCAACCTCGGAAGTTACGTGGAATTTAAGCGTGGTCCCATTATACTGTGAGCTGGTAACAATGGATTTAGTGCCAAGTAACGATAAATTTCAATTGTCAGTGCACCGTTTTTCTTTTGTTAGATGTTCATAGTGTTAGCCTTCTTGACATGATGGACACAATTTGATGGCACTATTTGAGTTGGGTAAAAAAACAAAAGGGTCTACCCAACTCAAATAGCGCCCTCATGTTGTGCCCATCATACTCAGGTTAACTATCAGGCTGTGCAGAGCCAACAAAACCAGCTAACATTGCCCTCACAGTTGTCCATTTGCTACAGACAGTGTCTGTAGCAAATGGATAACTGTGAGAACTTCAGAAACGCCAATGTGGCCTGCCGGCTAGCTTGAATGGACAGTCTGTATGTATGTATGTAGAGTTAATTAACTACAAGATATATAAGATCAGGTATCAGGGGCGGATTCAGACATGGAAACATGGAAGAGATCAAGTGATCAGCGAGAAATTGGTTAGGTCCCGAAGAATTCAGGCTGGGCAAACCCCCATAGTACCCGCCCTGTGATCCACCCTGGGACCATCATGCAGTAGGCTTCCTACGCTGTGGCGTAGATTTAGGTGCATGAAGGTAGTTCTCCCCCTTTTCCCCTTGCCTCCCGTGAAGTGTTTTGTTTGTTTGGTAGAATTTGTTAAGAGGATTGCGCGCCGGCATCTGTTGTGTGCTGATATGCTTGCAGCAAGGGCTTATGCGTAGAGGCTGGTTAAAAACTTAACCTACCTCCCTCCCTTCCAAATGATTTTGTGGGGCCGTTGAGATATTCGCGACACTCTTTTATAACAATTTTTCGATTTGATCCTGAACTTGATCTGGAAAAAAAATAGTCATTCCCCTTTTCCCCCACCACGTAAAAGAACTACGCCATTGTTCCTATACGTAAAAGGTGACCAGTAAACAAGAACACCTTACCTTCAGCAATTTTTCAGCCAATCCTGATGTTTGCCCCGGTCCGATATTAAGAGTAGAACCGGCCGATTTCGAACCCCCGGTTTGATCTCCACCAAAGTGCAGCTTCAACTCACCGTCTTTTGTCTTGAAAAACAATGCGACCTTTGAAATAAGGCGAGCAAATTACAGACGAATTTGAGTAAGTTTTGTGTGTCAACTGCAAGTAGTAAACAATATTAAACGACTTCATTTATAGAATGCAATAGGCGTGGTGTTCTATCATAATGTGTATTTTAAGATGCAAACCTATGACTAATGTCTATTTTTGTCAGATTAAATTTACGGGTGCGTTTGATCCAAGTTTTTCAAAGCATTAATCTATACAAATCTCTTTCTTGGGATTGCATGAGTTTTGTCCTAAAATTGTAGCCAAGTAATTCCGAAACGGCATGACTTGTTATGCCGAGGGTCATCACAAACGAATATAGGTTCCTACTGCTGTGGCTTAATACCGTTTTATCATCACCTTGGGCACGAAGACCAGACAGAGCACCACCGTGTTGGCCACTACAATCGCCAGGGATCGCACGCTGAAGTACAGGCTTCGATTCTCGGATACCACGGCCAGCGTAGGTACGGTGATGACCATAGTCAACACGACAACGTAGATGGACATGACGATGAAACGACCTATACGTAATGACAGCGAATATATTTTGTTAAGCAATTTAAATCAATGTACTGTCACGGGGCTCTCCCTCCCCTCCCCCCCCCCCCCTCTCTCTCTTTCTCTCTCAAGGAAATAATTAATACCAAAGAATGGAAATATGGGATTTTGTATCAATCGAAGCACCGTGTGGACCCAAAGCTGAATGTAATGATGGTTTGTATTTCAAAGTTGAATCCGTTCAAACTTAAATTACGAAGTCACACGAAACTACTCCACACCCACGTGATGGTTCTATAACAAACTAGAAAACTTGCGATGTAGACAATTTAATATCACTTAATAAGCCTATATAAGAGGTCGTCTCAAAATAGTGTATGTGCGACGGAGTATGCACTGTAAAAAATCCGTAAAATAACGTAAAAATGGCCGTATTTTAGTTTTAACGGATTTTGGATGTAAAATTACGGTACTGTGACCTAGAAAATATCACGTGTACGCAGTTTTCGTCTTTTAACGTTAATTTATACAAAGAGGATATAAATTTACAAGACCACTTTGTCAAAATTCTACATTTTTGCTGTAAATACCATAGGCGTATAGCAAGTTCATTTTTATTGGGGGCGGGGTGGGGGTGGGGGTGGGAGGAGGGGGGGGGGGGGTGGTAGACGTAAAAAGGGCACTCAATATATCCATGCTGAGAGGTAGACAGGGATTTTGTTCAGATCAAAAAGGGAGCGGGGACATAATTTTCCTGCTGTTTAAAGTGGATATTTGACAGAAAATAGTACAAATAAATATGCTTCACAATTATGTGGGAAAAGAAGAAATAACATTCAATTTTTTTCGAATTCTGCTACAACCCTGAGAGGGGCATTTTTTTAGACACCCTGTATAAGATCTGAATGGCCCATAGCTAGCTGTGAGAAGGTAAAAAACCATTCGCTATTAGTGGCGTATCCATAAATTGATAAACAGGGGGCGAACTGTACCTGGGCTGCCGAAGGCAGCCCCGCGTGCCATAGGCACGCGAACGCTAGGGGGGTCTGGGGGAATGCTCCCCCCGGAAATTTTGAAATATTTAAGCCATTTTTCTGCAATCTGAGGCATACTGTGTTTTTAAAGTTTTTTTTAGTTCTATTGATTTTCTTCTGGGCCTGCAAACTGGGGGGGGGGGGGGGGGGGGGGGGATACGCTGGATACGCCGATGGCTATATAACCACTTCTTGATCAATATATTTGTTTTCAAAGATATGCAATTAAATTTAAATGTACACATTATACTTACATTTTTTTGCTTTCATTAACACAATAAATTGCAAAAAATAAACTTAGTGTAAAATTTCTTTTACAAAACAATTCATCTACTTTTTAGCAACTCTATTCTATTTATTGTATTTCATTCAACATCAAACAGCGCAAGCGCCAATTACAGGATGTGTGCTGAGGGGACCAGAAGCACCGGGGCAAACCCCTACTCTTTCACAACAGGTGCTCTGAGTTCTTTTATGTGCACTGATCGCACAGAGCACAGCAGACCTTTGGCTTAGCGTCCCATCCGAAGAACGTGGCCCTTTTGAGATGAATAAGGGCCTGTCGTGCCCCAGAACCATTAATGCACTATTTCCCAGCCAGCAAGCCCAAGTGGGCCTTTGATGGGCAACTGAGTGGGCCCATTATGGCCCCTTATATAGTTTTGCCTGATAGGGACACTTGGATCCCAAATGGGCTAGCCCAAACCTGCCCAAAAGGGTCCTGCAATTCGGTCGATTCACAACTCAGTACGCCGCCAGCGGCAAGCCGGGAAAGGCCAATTTCCCACTTTCGGGGTCGACATCGCGTCTATCGCGTTGTATTAGATGGTGGACAGTACAACAGTATGGATTTCGCGCGAATGCAAGTGGATGAGTGGATGACTAATCGGGGAATACCTTGTGCGGAAAAGAAGAGAGAGGAGTTGATAGATTTACGGAGAAGGGATGTAAGAAGTACGGTCGATGCATTGGCGATACCCACTTCCGGTTTTGCGATGTCGACCTTTTCCCATGATGCACTGCGTAATTTGGCCTCTCCCCGGTTGCCGCTGGCGGCGCACCGAGTTGTGAACAGACCAAATTGTTACCAGGCACGCTAATGCAAGCAATAACATGGTGTGGTTTCCAGTAATGTGCCACTTGCTCTTCCACTGAGCCAATTTGTTTTTGTTATTTTGAATAATGAGAGTTCTTGAATCCAGCTTCTTCCACACATTCGACTGGAGTGATTGGAAAGGGCGTACATGTACATGTTGGCTATATTCATATTGTTTGTACAGCTTAGAATGACTAGCTACGTACTCTTAACAATAGGGGGAAATTGTGCAAGGATTTTCCAAGGATTTTCATTGGGGACACAACTATTTTGAGTGGGGTCCATGCACGGCAACAGCATTTTAAGTGAGGATTTGGCGCACTAGCATTCGCAACTAGCTGGGGCAAGGAGGGCACCAGCAATTTTAGTGGGGACACAGGGGGCACCAGAATGTTTAGTGAGAGAGGAAAAGGGCACTGGATATATCGGGGGCACACAGGGGGCACTAACATTTTTCAGTGGGGGCACTGGGGGAACTAACATTGTTCAGTGGGGGCACAGGGGGCCTATAATTCCCAGTGAGGGCACACTAGGGCCAGCAGCATGAAGGAAACTATTTTAATGTTGCGGCGATTGTGTACTTATACGGGCCCCGTTCATAGGCATAGTAAGGTCATTTTTATTGGGGGGGGGGGGGGGGGTAGACGTGAAAAGGGGCACTCGATATATCGGGCACAGGGGGCACTAACATTTTTAGGGCACAGGGGGCACTAACATTTTTCAGTAGGGGAAAAGGGGTCACTATATTACAGTAAGGGCACACTAGGGCCAGCAGCATAAAGGAAATTCTTTTAATGTTGCGGCTATTGTGTACTTAGGCCTATACGGGCCCCGTTCATAGGCATAGTAAGGTAATTTTTATACGTGGGGGGGGGGGGGGGGGTGACGTGAAAAAGGGCACTCGATATATCGGGACACACAGGGGGCACTAACATTTTTCAGTGGGGACACAGGGGGCACTAACATTTTTCAGTGGGGACACAGGGGGCACTAACATTTTTCAGTGGGGTCACTATAATTTCCAGTAAGGGAACACTAGGGCCAGCAGCATGAAGGAAATTATTTCAATGTTCCGTCGATTGTGTACTTACGGGCCCCGTTCCAATAAGAGAACAAATTAATCCACTTTGAAGTTATTTGACTTACCAAACTAGCTTGCGACATTAAACACCAACAATGTTCTCCTACCTGAATCTCATTACCCAGCAATTGACCAATCAGAACTATGAAATGTGTTTTCACAAAAGTCATGTTAAATTGTGGTGTTTAGTCATAAAACACACTTTCTTGACCATAATGTGTAACTATTTAAACAATTCCACAATAAAGTGTAGATGTTTTGCAAAGAATAGGTGAAAAATCGCATTACATCTCCTTTCGTATTAATATATTGAAATTGTTCGTGGGAAGCCATGCCTTCATCATGGCGGTAAAAGCTGACCATAAAGTTAACTCACCACATTGTCCAATTTGTAGTGTTTAGTAAGTAATCGTACAGGCCTATAGTATTTGCATACTCTACTCATTGTAATATGTAATAAGTTACTTCCATTAAGTCTGCTTCTCATTCGTTTAATCTGTAAATTTGCAGTTACTTTCTGGCAATCTAATACAGAATTTTTTCCAGAGAAATAGTTTCCAATTATTTTACGCAAATCTTGCAAACATAATCTACAGCATTTGATGTAAAAATATAGAAAAACAGCAAAAGGTCTGGCGACGCTGCTGCCATCACTTTTGATGTAAAATAACGGATTAAAAAAAAAAAAAAGCACATCTAATTACCCTCATAATTGCATGGATAACATGTCACCAATCCGAAAAATCTACTTTGGATTTTCTCATTTAAATTGTCAGTTCTTCTCACGATTGGATAGCAGTAGACCCCGTGCACCTTTAATTAATTACCAAAGCCCAGGAGAATTGATTTCGTGCTTCTTATCTGTAATTGCAGCTCCATTCCACAACGGCTGATTCATCGAGTAGGTTGCTATGGTTATCCTGCTATTCCATACGCAATTTGAGTTGAAATCGCTTGAAAGCATCCGCTTGTATCATAAGCTCTCATTTATTCTGATAATTATAGAATGCCGTGCAGTTTACACCGACGGTGAAGTCATCAATTACAAGGCTGCCTTAAAGCCACTCCACGTCCAGGGCTACTACGTGGTAGAGTCGGCCACATATTTCGGGTTGCCAGCCCTATCACCCTTACGTTTTTCCTTGGCGGCGCAGATCTAAAGAGGATACATGGGCGTCGGCAGGATTTTTTCTAAAGTGGCAAAGCACTCACCAGAAAGCAGCAAAGGGAGAAATCACCGGTCATGGAAAGATCGAAAGGGAGGGGGGTGCTTGACATCACTCGACGCTTTTTTCAAGACCGCGATACCTAGGCCTATTGTATTTTAGGCCCCTTTCAGCAGGTTTCGAGTGTCAAATATACATTAAATTGAGTGCGACACTGACTTCGCACCTCGTCTTCTTTTTTATTTATTTATTGTTTTATCCCAATGTTCATGGCATCAGGTGTTAAAATACCGATAAAACCCATTGCAGCACTGGGTATGAAACTGTGTTTGAGCGAAGGTAGTCTTCAATACCAATTAAAAAAATCGCCATGTTGATTTGTCATCACCTGTTTACAAAATAATTGTGAACAAACTAACTGGTAGAGTTGATGACCCCTGATCCTGAAATGTTGGTTTGGCAAGTATTGATGATTATAAATATATAGAATAATGCAGTGTTGAATAGGAAAAGTAATAGGAGAGTTTTATTATTAAATCTGAACATAATATACTGGAGTGGTCTGATCAGGTATCTATTAAATTTAAGTCCAACACAGTTTCATAATGTATAATTGAAACCGCTTTCACCGAAAACCTGTTTATAATAATTTATATTATTTAACGATTGAATAATTTTTGAATGACACGTGACCTCATAGTGAATTCAGTCTGAAAACTGTTGGTAGTTCACCAGGATTGTTAAAGTTATCGAACGTCACTTGTTCCGTTCATCTGAATGACGATATTAATTTAACCTGACGGTAAAAATAGCAGATAATTCTGCTCTTCGGCGCGGTTGCATAGCCAGTTTAAATTTAGCAATTACTGGCAACATTTAGTTGTTAAAATTGACTTGAAAATAATCGACCTTAAGTAATTTGCTAGTTTGGTGTTGGAAGTGTAAATGATGATACCGTTTCTTTATTGCCCTACAAGACGACAGTAAGAAATTTATAGAAACGAACTTTAAAAAAAATAGCCAAACTCGACTGGTTTTAACAATTACTACAGTACCCCGACCAAGGCTCTGAACGTCCACCATTTGAGAACCTCAAAATTTAAGCGCTCTAAATGTGAAACAATAAATGTGCACTTCTATGGCTCAACGCTCAGGACATAATCATCTTTTTCTCCTCACGTACAATTTTAAACGACAACAGCGACAGTGGCAAAGACAAAGACAATGACAATGACGAGTATCAAGACAATGACTACAGCAATGACAACGTCAATGACAACAACATCGACAACAAAAACGACAATAGAAACGACAACAGCTGCAACAAAACCCATACATTTTGCTTTGTTTAATAATGGTAAGCCTCAAAAGAAACGGACGAACTTACTGTCGTTTAGTTCTGCTATGGTGATTGTTCTCATCTCCCACGCCAAGAAACTACCCCCCAGCATTAGTAGGCCCTTCATCGCATAGATCACGGCAGTAAAGATGATCTGATGCTCCGATGTACACTCCCTGAATTTGGGGACTTTGTACACTTCCAAGTCAGAATTGGTTCCATCTAGCTGTGTAGATCAAAACGAAAGTTTGACTTTTAATGCATGTTGCTATAAAGGATGGCTGTGTACGTCTGCACAATATTCGTTTCTTCACTAAGAATGAAAAAAACCTCCATTTGTTTTGCTAGGTTGATCAGTATATATATAAACGTATATAACAATATATACAAACGTCAAGAAAACCAACAAGCACGTTTACAAACAGATATTTTGCAGTCTCCTGACAAGCAATTTTGGAATCAAAGTAAAAAAATAACTCGGCATTGTATAATTTTGGCATAACTACGTCATCATCATAAATAACCTTGGCTTCCAGAAACACATTTTTCACAGTTGCTGTATCCAGCACGATCCACAGAAGGATTACAATGACGTCCAACGTTACCATGACAGCCACACCCGCCATCAATTTAGTATCAGAAATCTCCTGTCAACAAAGTAGGGAACAGATTGGCAATCAAAATATATACATGTATCTCAAAAGCGCCAGTCTTTCGGATTTACCTGTAAATGATGTGTACATTCATGGGCGTCAAGGGGGGGGGGGGGGGGGGGGGGGGCAAGGGGGAACTTTCCCCTTGAAAATAAAAAAGAAATTAGAAAAATTTTAGCAAATACAAAAGAAGACGAGGTGCGAAGTCTGTGTCGTATTGAATGTATATATAAAACACTCGAAACCTACTGAAAGGGGCCTAAAATGCGACTATAAAGTCTTTAAAGAAGTGTCGAGTGATGTCCAGCATCCCCCTCCCCTTTCGAGTTTCCCACGGCCGGTGATTTCTCCCTTTGCTGCTTTCTGGTGAGCGCTTTTCCCCCTCTAAAAGAAATCCTGCCGACGCCCATGTGTACATTGTGAAGATTGTGTGTGTACATTGTGGAGATTGTGAAGACAAACAGAAATAGATGAACATGTTCACGTACAATTAATTTGACGAACAAAATCCGTGTTTAAGAAATTTTTAAAAATCAGATTTGTTTTGTGTGTAACATTGTACAGCAGCGGGTTCTATTACTGACCGCATTCAGATCAAATTACGTATTTTGATATACTTCATATTGTACCCGATAAAGCTACAAAATATAGACGTACTTACTATTCTCTTGGCGTGTCGCATAGAATGTGTCCATACAAGATGAATACGATAAGTTTTTAGGAACAGCGCGCCAAAGGCCAGAGAAATGCCAATGCAAAGAAGTGTAGTTTCAACCTAAATGTAAAAACAAATGACATTTTTTTTCAATTCACCAATATTTACGACAAATGTCCCAAAGTTGGCAAGATCAAAACAATTATGTAAATTACTAGGCACGTTAACAATAAATACTGTATAGGAAGTTCGATACGTGTTCTTATTGAACGCACCTTCACTTAGGCTCAAACTTTGACCGCTCTATCCGAAAATCCCCCCAAAATGAACTAATTTTCATATTGATACACTCTAAATAATGTTACCATTTTTTTCTCTATTTGAGATGACACAAATGTGGATATTTGCTCATCAAGGGCCACAAATATCAAACTTTATTAGTTATCTCCTGTGCGTAAAATCTGATACATTTTGTTAGAGTGTACATAAGCGAGAACACATAATTCGTTTGAGCCACTAATCCATTGGGTGAGATGCGCTAGAAATTTGGACTTGTCTTACTTCTTTATACAGTTTCCCGATCATTTCTAAGAAATCAAATGTGTATGTATTCGAGGTGACAAGATCTGATATGGGTACGGGTTTATTGGGGTCTCAACGTACGAAACAAATTGTGATGAAAAAGCCATCTCCCAGCATAGATGTATCCAGGCCAAAGACGAAGACTGACGCATATAGGAACAGGCATCCACACACTATGAGGTTATTCAGCATGGGACTGGATAACTTGATGGCCCTGTAATGTAAGAACAGAATACCGGTAGGCAGTTTCATGGTAAAAGCCGGATCCGTCGGATCTAGACGGACCTACTCGGATCATCCGTTTGATCCTGAAACATCCCCTGATTCCACTGCAACATCCTCAGTTAAACAGTGTGGATCGTTTATGAAATAAATGTATTATGCCCACCATGTTTGCGCCTGCATGTATAGGCATACGGCCTGCCGGGATTTCTCTTTTTTGACACCTAGGCCTAGGCCTAAAGTAAATTATTAGGCATTTTCTTTCAATGTCTACGAATATCGCAATCTTTCCTTTAAATTATAATGCTTTAAATGGTGGATCCAGGGATATTTGCAGGTTGGGGGTTCAGGCCTTGGAGATTTTGTATCCATAAAGCAAAAACAAAAAGGCATGGTTTGAGACTGTTAAAAGCAAAGAAACACCCCAATCAAAAATCCCCTCAAAAGATCGCTAGTCCTATATAGAGTGTTACTGTAAAAGACGAAAAAATGGTTCAGAGCGGGTGCCGGCGGGGAGGGGGGAGGGGGGGGGGGGAGGGGGCTCGATCCCCCGATCCACCTCCAAGACCCGACTCGACTATTTGATTAAATCCGATTGAAACTTTTACCCACATGCGAACAAACCACCTTAACCTCTACCGGCAAATGTAATTGCTGATGGCATTAATAAGCGCCAAAAGCAATAGATCTGAGTGATATGCAGGAGTCACAGAGTGCAGCCATTCCTATCAAAGGCTACCGTTTATTTCCAATTGTTTAAGCCGTATATCCCTGACCCACATCTGTCCGTGCCTCGTCCCCATCTTTATTGGTGACCCTTGCTCTAACGTATAGGTTAATTGCATTAATATATTTCACCATGTAATACTTTTTATTGGATGTCCATCGGTAATTGCTATATCACGTCTTTAAATTTGATAACTATTGTAAATTAGTTGGCACCGTCAGCCTGAAAAATTGACAAAGTACAAAAACGTTGTTGTTAATGAATAAGCTATAAGGTCCTGTTTACATCTCCTACACCTCACACTGACGTCATTTTCAGTTAAAGCTGTTTGTATAACCCATATTTCTTTTTTCAAATTGAATTGCTAATTTGTTTAAGTTATGAGCTTTCTAATAGAACATTCCACAAAAAATGGACTGCCGATAAGAAACGGATCGAAAAAAAAGGTAATTCTTCCAATGTTAATACATGTAAAGATGGTGCAGTTAACGCCCTTTGGAACACCCTTTGCCGTTGCGTTAACTGCACCATCTTCATTGAAAAAAGGATTACATAATATTAAGTAAAGTGACACAGTGACTTTCAGCCCTTCCATGGTAACAAATGTCGTCCATTTCCCTTTCTTCACAACAGTGATGCCCTATATAGCTCAATGGCGCAAAACTGAAAGTATCAAAAACAGCATTTGCACCTGTCTTAGTAAAGTGCTCATTATGTCATAATGCCTGATTGGATTACATCACATAAGGTGTCATATGAAAGTTGACACTTTTAACCTTTCTGGTACGTATATATTAGTTTGTATGATCAATCCCAACAAATCAGGAATACTGATTTATTTCTCGGTTTTTTTTTCCACCCTGTATATCACCGTGTATTGGGTGTTTTTTCTTTCGTTCAAAATTACAGTTTTCCTCCATAAGTTGTTGGCAGTCAGTCGGAAATCTATTTAATTGAAATTTCATTCAGAGCATAAGCAACATTTGCTTTTGCTGTAATTTTCTGAAATGGGGGTACGTATTTTATAGCAAATACTGGAACACTGACCTGTTAAAAAAAATTGTGCATGCTGGGAAAACAGAGAGAAAAAGATCTTGTAGTCTGGTTCCCTGACCCTACTTCAGACAAAACGGAGCAATTTATTGACGTCAGGGAATTATCAGGTCGGGGAACTAGACTACTTCCAACGATGGTCGGCCGACCATCGCTGGAAATTGATACAAACATTCCACTATTCTTGAAAATGACAGCACACCAGGTGCGATGATTTCACAGGATGCTTGAGACTAATATTTACTTACAGTCAAGTAAGGTATTTCATAATAATACAGTAGTTTTGTTTTTTGAGGTTTACAAATGTTGTATAAAAAATGATAGATAGGTGCATGACATACTATTTTGCGCTCTTTAATTAACAAGCGTGTACAGTGTATTACAATAATAATTACAGTTGCAGTCGAAAGTTTACATGCACCGCAGTCCTGCAAACAAATTCGAAATTCATTCTAAAGCTCTGAACCAAATCCAAATGATTAAACAGGGAAGAGGATGGATTGTTAAAGCAAGTTTTTTATTGATATACTGAACATTTACAATAGAAAAATTATTGCAAGAAACGGAACAGCTCCAGAAACAACAGCAATTCCCAGGAACAGCAGCAATTCCTACGTGTATGTAGACTTTCGACCGCAACTGTTCAATTTTGTTGCCCTTTTATGTATGTATTAGTCTGCCTTCCGATACTGATACCAACAATTAACATACCTCTGTTTCCGGTATCGAACATTGATCACCAGGAAGCACAAAGCAAGTACCGTGCCGAGTGCGGAAAGCAAGTAGCATATGATTTTACTGACCAGAGGAACTGTAATCGATTCCTCGATCTCGGTTATGCCGTCGATTGGAGGGCTATTACCTGCGATAAAGATTCATCTGGATCAATTACCTTATAGTCTAAGAATGTTTATACCGAAGAAGAAGAAAACAAGAGTTGCTAGTCTGACACTCTTTTAGCGCAAAAAGAAACAAAATTGTACCAATCGGGATCGGGGCGTGACCCGCCGGATCCTTGGTAATATCAACAGGTTTTGTTTAATCTGTTACTTTTAACAGGGAGTTGTGGAAATAAATGAGGAAGACTAGGTTTTCCCGATGCATGTAACGCATGACCAAAGGTCACACTGTCAGATAACATCATCTACATGTTATCTGCATGCTCCTAATTTATGTGAAAAGTTGCTTGTGACTTATTATAAGTCATAAGCAACTTTTCACATAAATTAGGATATATGTTTTCGCCAGCGTTTAATGCCTCTGCAATACTTGCATTATCTATTTATCTTCTTCTGTAATTAATTGGTTTAAGTCGTACCTAGGCGCTCGTAGTAAGTCTGTAAATATTGAGGGCACAATATCGAAGGTCCTGCCCATAAACATCGGCGTTCCACATGGGTCGATCCTACTAGGGCCACTTTTATTCATTGTTTATGATTTTCCATCTTGTATACCCCAAATTGCAACTTATTTATGTATGCAGATGACTCCACGTTACCGTATAGCTACTCTAGTATTAATTAACGAAATAGAAAGGAACTTGAATATAGCTCTTGCTAGTATTCACAACTGGTGCCTAAGAAACAAACTAGCATTAAATGCCAACAAAACCAAATGCTATTGGTTCAAGGCAGAAAATATCCAACATCGACCTGAACGTGTGCATTGCTGATAAGGTTATTGAAAAAGTGAAATCTTATACATGCTTGGGTGTAGTTGTTGACGAAACATTAAATTGGGGTCCACATGCTGAATACGTAAGGAAGACTGTTTCGTCTATTATTGGGTGTGTTAAACAGAATTCGTGATTACGTTCCCCAAAGCAGCCTGCACACACTCTTTGTAAGTTTAGTTATGCCATCTTTAGAGTATTGTTGTACTGTGTGGGGAGGAAGGTACATATCTCACGACAATATCCTCAACAAATGTCTCCCTCACCCCCTCAGCTGATATGTTTGCTAGACTAAATTGGGCTTCTTTTTCTGAAAGAGTTAAGTCCAAAAAGGCTACCCTTGTTTTCAAAAGCCTTAACAAAATGACTTCTTTGTACATGACAATTCTTTTTACACCACTTACAGTGATTCGTCAAACACGGCAATCGACCCAATGGCACTGAAAATTTAAAAGAATGCTACGCGACAAGTTTCGCTGTGAGTGGTGCCAGTATATGGAATAATATGCCTGAACAATTGAGAACCATGAACTCCTTAGGTACATTTAAATCGGAGCTACGTGAAGCCACCCATCAGTGATATTTCTGCCATTTACGCTGATCTGCGGAGTTATAAACTTTTTCAAAATGAACAAACAAACAAACAAACAAACAAACAAACAAACAAACAAACTGGCAGGAGCGGGATTCGAACCTGCGACCTCCGGGTTACCGTACCGGCGCTCTACCAACTGAGCTATCTTGCCCTATGTTGGCGTTCTCGCAAATTTTCAGTATCTTTGTTCGGGTGGGCCGCTAGTCAGAAGTCATAAACCCAGAATGCCGTTATACCCAATTTTACGATACAACCTGGGAAGCGACATTGTGGGATCACTCAATGAGTGATACGACTTTTTAACTTATAATTCGTCAAACAATCCACAAGGGAAACTGACTAGGTAAATTTGAATACATTTTCAAAGTGAACAAAGAAACTGACAGGAGCGGGATTCGAACCTGCGACCTCCGGGTTACCGTACCAACGCTCTACCAACTGAGCTATCTTGCCCTATGTTGGCGGTCTCCATTGTCAGTATCTTTGTTCGGGTGGGCGCTAGTCAGAAGTCATAAACCCCGAATGCCGTATAGCCAGGGATCACACCCAATTTTACGATACAACCTGGGAAGCGACATTGTGGGGATCACTCAATGAGTGATACAACTTTTTAACTTATAATTCGTGTTTGACTTGATTGCCACAATACTTTGGAGCCGGATGGAAATTTCCCTTTGTTTTTCCCCAAAAGGTATTTTTCGCGTGTTTTTCGCCCATCCCGTAAACCAGCAATATGCTTCTACTGGAGAATTGACAAGTTAACCGTAAATGGATTTATTTGTGTAATTATTCTTGTATTTGTTTATATATTTTGTATGTGCGTGTAATTATGTACTTTTAACTAAAACATATGCAGGACCCCAATGAAAACCAGTTTTAAACTGTTTGGGAACATCCTGGGTAAAGAAATGTAAGAAATAAATACATAAATCTGATTATCAGCAACAATATCCCTCCAAATTGTTTATACATCCAAGATGCAACACCCGGCTAATTCTGTGTGACTGGTCCATTAAATCTCATCCCAGCGATCGATCTCGTTTAATTTAAGTTCGCAACCTGTCATCCGTTTGAACTTCCGCTGCTGTGGCGCATGGCGTGTACTTTCATACCGTACACCTACCTCCGCAGACAAGACAAGTTAAACATGATATCAAAGTGCTCTGTATAGCCTACATTCTGTATACGCTCCCTCGGCTGGAAGGTTTGATGAATCCAAATTGAATGTCTGCTGACACATTTTTTGACGCGACTCCAATAACATCAACGCCAAAGCTAGTTTGTATAAACAAGTTTTACTCTACCTGACCACAAGAACGTCCGTCCTTCGAGAAGCGACACCGAGTTTTTTTCTGCTTCATATCTGGCCACTTTCACGTAAGACCCATTTGCTGCAAGGAATTGTACGAGATTATAAATAAAAGGTCACCATTGACTGGATGCAGCGGCGGGGATTTCTTGTCAAGGTTGGGGGACGGAGGAAAAAGCACACGACCAACAATAATTGTTAAGCATTTTGTACTCGGTGTCTCTTGTGTATCCTGGGAAATTTTTGAAAATGTGTGTACGTGCACTGTATATATCTCCGAAGACAAGAGGAGAAAGGAAATGCAAAGAAACCTTTCAGTCCACGCACGTCAAGTCTTTTGTTGAAATCGGTCCTCGCACGTAGAAGTACGTGCTTAGTCTATGGGGTTGGGTTATATTAAAGGAGCAATAGGAAACACAAAGCATTGTCCTCGGAAGTATTGGGAAAGTACGACTAACTGTGTGTGCGTTTGTAAATACCGGCAATCGTGGACTAGGGACAAAAGGGTTAGGGCGTAGACAAATGGTCCACGTTTGACCGAACGTCCACGATTGAAAATCGTGTACAAAACATATGGGAGGCCTTCCGAAAGAGTTAAAGTATAAACAAAAGAGGAACAATATGAGGTCCGCGATTGCCGGTATTTACACAATTGTGTGTATTTGTTGTACAAATTACAAATCAGTCAACTGCATTTCAGAGATTTTTGTATCAGCATCCGTGATGAAGGTCCAGGGCGAGTATCGCCTCCAATCATTATTGGACTAAATGCATTTATGATCTGTAATTTGTCGTTTGTGATATAAAAAAAATATACCAGCCAATACGTGGAACATACCTCTATTATATAAAAAAAGAGGTATTCTCCTTTTCTGTTCTATACGCACCATTTCTGTTATCTTAAAGTGCGAAAATGATTGCCCATATATTAAAACGAAAGTCAAATTCGGTATATAATTCTCCTTCCAGTCACCCGGCGCGAAATTGAATTACGGGTATGCATCGTCTAATTGAATAAAGCTATTTCTAAATTGAACGCGTGAAAGTACACAATTCAAAGTCTGCAAACGAAATTGAAGGCTCAAAGTTTGAAAATAAAGCCTGGGAGCAACGAGCTGAGAAAAATCGCTCAGACACGAATGCACGTTAATGAATTTGACTGCTGTTTTGACGAATTCGGCCGGAAAAACCTATATTATTTTCTCCGTTTGCATGTATGCATGTGAAATTTACAGTTGGGGGGGGGGGGAGGGGTGGGGGGGGGCGACGATATTGTATGCCCCCCCCCCCCCCCCCCCTGGCTACGGCGCTGGTTAGACCAACAGCTATATAAACTTTCTATATGAACTAATCATTCAATAATATAGACACCGCATTTGTTTGTTTTATTGTAATCTTTAACGAGGGTAGCCCTTTCAGTAAAAAAAAACCACTGCTTTCCAAAATGGCCCTTACATTTAAATTACATGAAAGACATCAAAACAGACAGAAAATAAAAAAACAGAAATAACAGAACAGTTACACTAAGAAGAGCAAACCATTGGATAAAAGAAAATAGAAATAATAAACACAGCATAATAACAAAAAATAAACAGCAAAAAACAGGCCATTAAGATTATACAGGACAAAAAATAAAGATAAAAATAGTGGATTTCATAGTGATAAGAAGAGAGGAATAAGAACCCACAACAGATCAGAATACCCGAAACGCGGATGTAGGACCCAATTTTGACACCGCATGGTCAATTTAACACAGTGATTTTTTGTAGTGTAACTATTATTCGGTCTTACCTAACAAACTACACGTTTACTGGTTGTATTTCTAAAGAATACTGAACGTCTGTGAAAGTTTGGCTTGAGTTGCTCAATTTCGGAATGCCATTTTTCCAATTTTCAAATTGTGGGCGTTAACACGCGGTGAGGTTAGTGCGGACGTCGACGTAAGTCGCCGATTGCCTCCTAGCCTCCGTACGCACACCGGTAACAAAGCACGTATATGCAAGCCAGAAGCATTCGGGCAATGTACGGGTTGTTAGAATGCTTTCTTATCACTAAAGACGCATACATCTTTCTTTTGTAGCGCGCACTGAAATCAGCCTGTCACTTATTGGAGGTCAAGACACATGAACAAATCTCTCCCAACACACCAGCTTTGATGCCTGTATAATATTCCGAGAAAAAAATCACGTAATGAGGCTTTTTAATTCGTATTCATAAATACCTCAGCGAGTTTCACTATCCCTATTGGTCGAGAGCCTGTCACGTGGGTGTGTTTAAACGGTTGTTTAAACACGGCTGGAAGTTGTTTAAAGGTACACATTGCCTTCAAATGTCATGACATTTTGCTGTTTGGAAATGTTCCTTATATTTTATACGAGTTGTTTATGCAAAAAAACACGTATAATGTGTTGTAATTAGTGAGTAGTGATTACAAAACAAAACATTTGCCTCTGACCCCGGACATCTGACCCGCGAAACATAGACTTATTTCCAGTACTAAATACCACCGTCTAAATAATGCGCAAAATACGCTGTAAGAGTCTTTAGGCTGGCGCCACAGCCAGTGGCCTTGTAAACCTATCAGATGATCGCCAGGTACCATTCTCTACCTCGCGACACATATCGCCAGTGCTGCGCGCCGTGCCACAGTACATCAAAATGGATCAACAGAACCAGCTGCGACTGGAAATACGACTGGTGAAGACGGTCCGCCATTTTGTGGAGTCAAAAATTTGGTTCTACAAAATGGCGAACCGTTGTTTGTGACGAAATTTAACAAAAACCGCGCAATTTGAATGGATAGTTATGTGAATCTTTATATTCTACTTTTAAAAAAGCTTCCCAACCATATCCATTTCAGTTGTATAGCCGAAATCGCAAAACCCAAAGCAATGTGTACCTTTAAACACGGCGCGGTTTGAAACATTTTTTCCGGTGTCAAACGAAATGTAGAGTCCTACAAAATCTGGTCCATTTTATTGGTTGAACACTTGAGCGACCAGTCACTCTCCTAATAACGCAAGCGCAATACTACCGATGCGTCCGTATTTAGAGTCCATAATTTCACGCTACACCGGCACTGCTGCGTTCTTGCACCACCTGGCGAGCGCGTCGCGCGCGCGTCAATTTCCATATAAGGACTTGTTTACCACTACTCGCGGGTGGCACGAACCATTAAATAGCTGAAGGGGTGTTTTACAAACCAAGGTAAAACAAATTAAACAAAATCATTGGAAATTTATAATTTTCGGTGGTTTTTGCTTAATTATACAAAAAGGTATTTTATGAATGGGAATAAATATGTGCTGGGCCGGTTTTAAACGTACGTTTAAAACCGCCTTGGGGCCTGGACGCTGATAATGACCCTCGCCTTCGGCTCGGGTCATTATCAAGCGCCCAGGCCCCAAGGCGGTTTTAAACGTACGTTTAAAACCGGCCCAGCACATATTTATTCCCTTATTAAGCTTCTCTAAAGCGGCTCCAAACAGATTTAGTCCAAATTAAGTTTGAATACAACTTGACATAATTACCTTGGCTCTGCTCTATGTACACATACTCTGTGAAGTCCCTTGCTCTGTCCTTACCAATGACCACGTGATCCTGATTAAGAAAAAAAATCAATTTACTAAAAGTAATAATTGAACGATTTCGATGCATTTTTATTTAAGTATAATTTATAGATACCAGTGGCGGCGCTACAGGGGGCATGGGGGAATTTTTCCCCCAATCGTCGGCCTTGCCTCCCAGTCCCCCCCCCCCCCCCAAGAAAATCCAGCCATAGAAAAAAAATACCAAATTAAATAAACGAAAAGTACCAAATAAAAGAAAAGACTGTTATGTACATAAAGTAAATGTTGTCAGTGTTGTAAAATTAACCTCACGGAATGTATATACGCCCCTCATTCAGCATTATGTACAACCGTCACAAATGTGGGCGAGGCCACGAGTCACTTATTTGCATACGCGTGCGACCTCGGTTGACCCTAATTTGTGAATGAATAGGTCAACGTTGTTTACGCCAAGCCTTATGTCATGTGCCAGAAGGTTCTGTGTCTATCTCGTATACGCTAGAAAACACTGTAATTGTATTTAGAAGCTGCGTAAAAGATTATTTTTAGATGTGAGGTAATTCTGTAAGATTATATTTGAAAGCTGACGTGATTTGTAAAATACTTCTGGATTTTAGTAATTTCTGGAATGTATGAAATTTCTTTATAACGGGCTAACTTCACAACAAAATTAGGACTTTAGACAGACGGAGAATTCCGTTGGGATTTTGGTTATCGAGTTCATCGAGCCGTTTTATTCTGGAGCATAGAGTTATATACAAGACTAGAGAGCGTACTCGCTATGCCGCGTACAGAACCCAGCCGTGCCACCATTAAGACCCGGCCGTGCGCCCTAAAAACATGGCTGCCGGTGTAGTATGCATTTCTGTCACCCTGAAAAACCGACTTAGTGGATCTACTGCGCATGCCGAAGTGGAGATAATTAAGTCAGCGACCGGTCACGTTAGAGGGGAAACCAATAATAGGGAAGAGAAAGAAAAAAAATTACGGGAGTCGGATATTCATATGACACCGGTCGTCCTTGTCGGCACGGGGTCACGTGGTATGTACGCCCTCTAGTCTTTTATATATAACTCTATGGGTCGAACAGCCGGCAGCCATGTTTTTGGGTGGCACGGCCGGGTATAGCGAGTACGCCCTCTAGTCTTTATATATAACTCTATGGTCTGGAGACAATTAGAGCTGAGTTTTATTTCCGGTAAAAGAAACATTTATTTTATTTCTATTTGTGAACTGTCGTCGGTTCATTATTTGGGGTCTTATATCCCCATACTTTCGCGACGGGAGCCAGTGTGTGTCGTCCCCCGCTGTTTTCGTCTCTCTTCGGCTGTTTTAAAGGTGAATTCGCCCCGTGTTCCAGCTCGCCCAAAGAACTGTATTCGCTCGCATTATTGGAGTCGTCCTTGTCCGTTGCTGAGTGCCCAAGCCGTCCAAGTCCTCGCCCAAGTCCTCGCCCAAGTCCTCGCCCATTGTCGTCTGAGCCCTTGCCTATATAAGTCCTCGCCCGTAAGATCTTTTAAGTTATATATTGTATAAGATCTTTTCTTAATTCTACACTTCTTAAACCCTATTGATTCTCGAATCTTCTCATTATTAAATCACATTGTTTCTTTGTTCTTTATATCAGTGTGATCTTGTGTGATCAAATTATGACTTTGCCCCTCACTTGTCCCCCCCCCCATTTTTAAAGTCTGACGCCGCCACTGATAGATACTAAGTACAAAACAATTTAGGTGGATACCCCACCCCATACAAACTATTTCCGGCTCTGTCGCAATCGGCGGTAGACAACACTGACTACCACGCCCCTAATATCCAAAGCTATGTACACAACTCTCGGTGTACACTGCAAAACCTCATAAATCAGCGCCATCTGATATGTTCACCATTCATTCAATATAGAGTCAGTGCACGTGTGTGCATTGCGTGGCAAGCAAAATCCTGATTTCCAACGCATTAATCGTTTTTAGAATCGTTTATAACATGTTTTAATGTTCCTGTGAACCATTTATTAACTGAACGAGCAAGACAAGGGAATACACCAACCGTTAGGCCATACACGTCAATGCCCTGGGCGTTCCGCAGAAGCACCTGTCTCATTTCAGTATCGTTGTAGTTAAATCCATCCAGCGTCCGGGGTGGAATCAGCCCACTAAGGTCCGAAATAGAAGCGTTAAGGGCGAGAGCAATGACGAATAGGGCGTCGTACGCATAGGCCAATGTCCCCCAATTGTTGTCAACCACACTCTGGGACTGTAACCACTGCAGGTAATTTCGTTCGTCAGGATTCCTCTGGGGTTCCTGTACGATTGAATAGTGAACAGTTATGTAAGGTCTAGGTTTTAAAGCGAAAAATCCACCATGATCACGGCGTTACCCCTGCTCATCAGGCTCATCATTCATTCCTGAAACCTTCTCAACTCCCTGGGTGTATACGATCCAAGCTGCAAGTTAAGCGCACCGGGCTATAAATAAAACGCTTAAGCACCACTGCCCTCACAGGTACCCATTTACTCCTGGGTGGAGAGAAGCAATTTATGGGAAAGTGTTTTGCTTAAGGACACAATCACACAAGCACCATGACAAGAGGTGTCAATCCCATTTCAAATGTGTGTTTGTGTGGGGGGGGGGGGGGGGGGGGAGAGAGCAGGGGCGGATCCAGGATTTTTTTCAGGGGGATTTCTGAAATTTGCCCAGAAAAGTGACTCCCAAAATGTTCCGCCTGCAAAAATATTTTCACAAGCGGGGGGGCTGATGTTTTGTTCTCACCATAGGCAAAATAAGACCTGTATTTGCCAGTGTTGTAGGTCTCGAGACCGGTCTCGGTCTCGAGACCATTTTCTCCTGGTCTCGGTCTCGGTCTCGGTCTCGGTACCCTGTGGTCTCGGTCTCGGTCTCGGTCTCGGTACCCCATGGTCTCGGTATTTTGCTGGTCTCGGTATCGAGACCACCAATATTTTATACAAACAGCACATGTGCAGAATTGATTACAGCACGCTCGACTCGACTCGAGATGTATAATTGTGCAGTATATGACAACTTCTTGTTTACAGAATCGATTACAGTACGCTCTACTCGACTAAAGATTTATAAACGTGCAGTACATGACATGATTGATGACAACCTTGTTTCTTTGCCGTGTACGCGTGCCCAAACATACATGTAGCGCATTAGCTTCATGTATGGGAAGTTGGGAACGGCATGCTCAAATACACAAACTACGTGTACATGTATCACGATTAGCGGCGTGTACTCTATAGACCTTTATCATGGTACAGCCATCTTGTTTTTCTCCTATTAAAATCAATAAAACCAAACCGAGGCTGGAAGGAAAAATAGTCTGGCACCTTCATTCAATAATTGGAATCACCATTCATAATTGCTAATGCATACAGGGAACAAGACAAAGATGGTGACAGCATGATAAAGGTCTATACCGCGTAAAGCCATCGCGGTCGTTTCTACAGCTGGACATTGTATTTTTCTTCTATTATGTAAATGACATACAATGTCTCGAGGTCTCGGTCTCGGTCTCGGGCCATTATGTCTCGGTCTCGGTCTCGGTCTTCCAGGTCTCGGTCTCGGTCTCGGTCTCGGACCATCAGGTCTCGGTCTTGGTCTCGGACTTCGGGGTCTCGACTACAACACTGGTATTTGCAAGGCGTCGGCCCCTACAAGCAAAAGCAAAAAAACCGAGCAGGGGGGGGTTTCGACCCCAAAACCCCAACCCGCCCGGATCCGCGCCTGGGGGGGGGGGGGGGGGGGGGCATTACTGAAGTCAAGAATCATGTGAAGCGCACACGGCGAGCGTCTTGGCAGGAAGTCCTTAATGTAGTGCATAGAGTAGTGGATACCGTCTGTTTGGCCTCTCGGCCAATCAGAAGCCTGCATTTGCCCTCATTAGCATAACTTGTGAGCACAGTTTGAGGAGCGCTATTTTCGATTGGTCGTAGAAGGAACACCTTGTCAAAACCCTGCAACAAAGTTCTGAAGAAATGCGGGTTAGACATGGATTATATACCAACTATTAATGTGGACAAATTTACTCCCTTGACAGTTATCGTGTGTCACATGAGAGTATAATGTGCAATGATCGCCGACGGATGACATTTAAAATATCTATTATTGAAATATTACATTTCGCGTGTGAGAACATATTTTCACCTTCAAGGAACCATACAACTAGTGTTTACTTCAGCTTGTTTTACACATTTAACCACGTCTTTTCAATCTTCGCCGTTTTCACGAAGTGACGAATCCTTGTTGCTAATTCCGGAATGCCTTTGTCGTGACTACAAAATGTATGAAATGCATCGAAACCAACAAATAGCGCCAACATGCCAACACGTTATTTTAATGCCTTTTTTTTCTAGCTCTGGCGAAGACAAATTTTATAAAGATGATACGTGTTTTTCTCCTATACACTTATGATATCATCACAATTTGTACATGGAGGAGGGGAGGGGGGTTGGGGTTGGGGTTGGTTTAAAGATTTCCCAGCTTTCAAACGAATTTCGACGTTCGGAGACTGGGGCTAATCTGTATCGAGGTGGAATCTACATAGCTTTTTGTTCCTTTGGCAAAGCTGCATGTCATTTAATTCTCGCAAGCAAGCTGTCACAGTACAATTTGTCATTTAGGTTAAAAATGCATAAACTGTGACATCAAGAAAATGTATTAAGCCACTAATGCCACATTATTAATCCATTAGATCCACGGCCAAATACTCAAATATTAATGTACGTTTCATGGCTATCAATAAATTTATTACTATGAGACGGCTCCATCAGAACAAAAAGGCTGCAGACTGTATTTACTCAAATTATTCCACGTTCGGAAGAGTTGGTGTGTATTAAATTAGTCATAACTGCAAGTAGACCCTATGGACGACTTCAAAAAAGCCAACATGACTCTCCAAATTAATGCCACCCCGCCCTAATTTACCTATTGTGAATTCCATGAATGCTTGTACGTTGCTGGTACTAATAGTAGGACTGTGGCTTTAACGTTTCAAACTGGTCTGGCAAGTGTTCGGTAATATTAGAAGTATGTTATACAGTAGGCCTATACACAAGTCTCTTCGTCTACACCTGCATTTCTCATAATAAATTGTAGCGGTATTTATCAAATTGAAACCATAATGCGCGGGCATCGGCAGTTGACTTTGTACACATGAGTAATTTCATTACTGTGGTCAGGGGTGAGTTTGGCCGAAAATTAGAAATCTACAAAAATATGCAGTGTTTGTTGGTCGCCGAGGATCCCAGAGCAGCGTAGGGTCACTAGGGTCTAGGGTTTGTATTTGCCTACCTGTTTCTATTGGTCTATATCCACTTTTACAGGTAAAAACACAAGAGATTCTTTAAAAAATTCTGAAATCAGTAAAATTCCTGAAATCAGGAAAAATCCTGACAAATCTCACCCCTGTGTGGTGGTTGCTTATAACAAGCTATGTCGGAATAACAGTGCGCATGATCAGAAATGAAAACAAACTTGGATAAACAACATTTTGGCTTGACATTAACCGATCTGTATTCTTTTTGTAAGGTAACTATATAATTAAAATTTGTTATAATCTGTCTTTCTCGGGGAACACACGTCCGGCTCCAAATATTTTTTGGGGAGGGGACGACTATGGCAGTGTCCCCCAATAATTCTCCCCTTGTCATATACATTTGATTGGTCATTGCCTTTAACATGCACCAGTGCAGCCAGAATATACAAAGATCAGCACACATTTTGAAAGATTTCCCTAGAGACAGCGAGTAAAAAATGCTTTAACAATTATTGTTGGTTGTGTGCTTTTTCCTCCGCCCCTCCCCCTCCACCCCACCTTGATGAGAAATCGCCGCCGCTGGGCAGGGGGACAAAAACATTTATCTAGATAACTCTGCTATCCCAGACACATTTACCGGATCACGACCTGATAAATCTGCCCGCGGGGAAAGGGGAACCACCCCCCCCCCCCCCCCGCGGCATTTGAGGCGTCATAAAAAGCAAAAGGGAATACATGTAGTATTTTTATGACGGTTTTCGGACGGTTGGCAGTTCCGCACAAGAAAAACATAGAAAAGAGCAGCAGCCGACCGGCACTGCTTTTCCCCTATACACCCCTTCAAAAGTGTTCCGCCGCAACTGCGATTTTGTTTTCCGGGAGATTTGTCAATCAGAATAATCGCATTCCACTGGTCTCTTAAACAGCATAATTATAAGATTACTTACAAAGCCGTGATAATCTATGTTGTCCACATCATCAATTATCTGAACGCCAGAGACGAAGATGTGGTACCGTAACAATTCCTCTAGTTGATCGGCAGAACATCCGTGGGTAGGTACGGAGACCGATAACCACCATTCCGCGGCGTACCAGCCAGGAACAATCCACACATACTTAGGTCCCTTCAAGCCGTTGTTGTAAATCTGTGCAAATATCGAGTTTTGGTTTCACGATTATTTTATGAGGATTTTTCATTGTAAAAATAGATGTGAAAGACAGATATATCATCTTCAACAGTTACATTAGAAACAAAAAGGCCCATTTAACCGTTTGTTTATGCTAATTTAATTATATTATTATTCTCATTTATTTCTGACTACCACGGATTCCTCAAAATTACACGCACTAGGCACAAAGTACCACTACACGCTAAAAAATTCACGCTAAATATTTACTATGAGTAACCGCAAAATGGACTGCGCTACACTTTACGGGCAAACCCCTAAAAGGCCGCTCTTTACGTAGCAATTGCACAACCAATCAGATATGAGGAAATTAGTGTTCACAAAAGTCAAGTTAAATTGCAGTGTTTAGTCCAAAAATAATATCTTGACCATAATATGTTTTATTCAAACAATTCCACAATAGAATTGTGATTTTTTACAAACATAGGTGAAGATTCTCATTACATCTCCTTTCGTACTCAAATATTGAAATTGTTCATGGGAACCATGACTTTATTATGGTGGATAAACTGAATATAAAGCTAAAGCACGATATCATCCACTTTGTAGTTTTTAGTAAGTTATCGTAGCATTAATACACTCTATACCATCATAATGTATAATACGTTACTTCCGTTTAGTCTGGTTCCCACTAAATTCATTTCTGTTAATTTGCAGTTAATTAATGGTAACCTAGCTTCCAGTACTACCTTTTCCGTTTTTCTAAAACAAAAAACCGGTGCCGGTAAAAATGGAAGTATTTACAGACTTTTCACAGTAAAAAATACGGTTTATTAGTAGATTTAAATACGGTTCGACCGTAAAAAGAATACGGTAGACCGTTAATTTTACGGGCAATTATTTTTACAGTGAACGCGCGCAAATATCGTAAAAAATACAGAGATATTGGGTTATTTTTAACAGCCTATACAGTGAGACCATGCTGATACGTACATGTACATCCCAAATCTAATATGTCGATTCACATCATCCAAATAATCTGATTTCTTCGTATCTCAAACAGATGTCAATAAGCGTTGCGCGCTTTACCGCAATGATGGCTCAAAATGCTCGGTAGTATTTGGAAAGGTGCAACCTTCTGCAAAGATGTCAGACCGTGAATTAAGGTATAGGCTTGGGGCAAACAGGAATACGCACATCTGCAGCGTAACATCTCTCAATATTGATTCCCATTTTATGCCAATTGGATTTGACACTTGTGTTGCATACCTGACAGAAGATATGCTTTGCTGCCTCTTGGTAGAAACCCATAAAGATAATTCGGGCATCATGACGCTGCAAGGATATAGCAAAGGGAGCAAGTTAATTATTGGATTAGACAAACTTGCACATTCTTGCAAACGTCCCTGTATCACACCATTCTTCATAGCTAGGAATTTAAACGTGATTATTTTCATGCGACAATGGATAGGGTATTGTATTGGCCTCCAAGAACAGAAACTACAGGACACCCTTTTCTGAATCAATTCGTTGGCTTCTCTATGAAGGTCAAATCAGTCAATTCAGAACATCGAAGTTTAAAATGAAAGTTGGTTGCTGTTGCTTCAACCACCTCAGTGAAACATATGCATTGATCCAATTAGAAAAACAGGGTGAGGTAACAAAATGCGGTAGCAAGTGCTTTTTGTTTTCGTAATTTTTAACAACATTGTGAGAAAGTCACTTAGCGTAATAGTGAATAAATAATATGCGAATAAGCTTTCTTTCAGTACAAAAAGTACAAAATAATACAGTACAAATTCAAAAGAAAGATATGCGCATGATTTGGCAACTCTGATTTGTTTACTCACCCCGTATAATACAAAGAGAAAACTGACTTTTCATCAAAACACAGAAATCATGGATATGTTATTAGATATAATTTAATACCTATTATAGGTTTTCCCGGACGATTTCGCAAGATGTGCATAAATGTTTGTAAAACTTGAATTCAATTTCGCGCTGATTTTGAGAACGACGTATATCCGGGTTTCATTTTCGCAAAAACTAGCATTCGATTTCATTTTGTATCATTCAAATAAATGAATGTGCATAACGTTTCATTTAAACGATTACAAATACGTGATTAGGCTTTCGGTTTGACGTATGCGTGGCCGATTATTAAGAATGTGCAATCCATTTCGCAGCAAATCGATTTGTCATTGTGGCACGGCCTGAATTGAATATTCGTTTTCATTTGTTACAATTTAAATTCGCAAATTCTGCATCCAATTTAAATAAAGTAGGCCTATACAATTCATGATACAACTTTAATTGATTAATTAATTAATGAATCAATGTATTGTAGACCTAATTGATCATTAATGTGTTTGTTCTTTTTTATTGTTGGTGGTTCTTTGTCTTAATTGTATTTTCATGTCTTTCTGTATTTCTTAGAGTTCTCTCTCATTTTATCAGTTCGATTGTCTACCATTATTGGATATTTTAGGAGGCCTATACCGGTATGTCAACTGTGAAATGTTGCTATATGATGCGACCGTGGCAAATGCTGAGAAAAGAACGATTTTCTTCAGCTTATTTTTTGGTATATTTCAAAAGACTATAAGACCACCTGGTTTAGTTCCCCATATGTTACTTTTGTTAACAAATAAATGAATTCCAATGCTTGACCAGGGATGCATTAAAACTATTTTTAAAAACACTACGCGGGAAATCGGCTGCACATTTAGCGAAATAGATTGGTGATAAATTAAAAGGAAAACAGGATTGCGGATGTGCATTCGAATTCGCGCTAAAATGATTTATCA
The DNA here is from genome assembly GCA_037893225.1 of Hippasteria phrygiana. Taxonomy (NCBI): domain Eukaryota; kingdom Metazoa; phylum Echinodermata; class Asteroidea; order Valvatida; family Goniasteridae; genus Hippasteria; species Hippasteria phrygiana. The sequence continues at coordinate 465,854 of JAZGUH010000569.1, read as the reverse complement.
ATTACTAATTCAGTGCACATTCGGGAAATCGTACGCTGATTTTTTACATCTGAATGCACCTTTATGGAAATAGAATTATCTATTGCTAAATAGAAAACGGGATTGTGAACGTTCATTCTATTTCGCACGAAAACGAATGCATCTTTTACAAATTAATGTGCACATTTTCCGAAATCGTCCGGGAAAACCTATATTAAATGAATAAAAATGAAGCAATCAGAACACTGCTACTTAAAGGAAAAGTCTAATCCATGATATGGAGTGAATGAGATTTTAATATCAAATTAACGTCGGCAATGCAATTAGGCCTACATGAAGAAACTGACACAAATTTCAAGAAGCTGAAATGTTTTCTGTAATCGTGTACAAGAAGTCAGAATAAAAAAATGGAAGGAGTTTGGATGCAATTAATGCGTATCATTTTATTGCTCGTACTCGGGTTCAATGCATAATGAAAAAAAACAGTCTTGAGAGTCATATCAACAAGAGGACAAGAACCGTGTTTGTGGTAACAAGACGTCATTTAAAGATGCACTCAGCATTCGCTTTTCGGGTCCCACGTAGAGTGCCCGGCAAACCCTTTCACCGGAAGAACAAGTTTGCTTTGTATACACAAACCGAATTGAGAGTGCACAGTCAACAGTTACATGTCGTGGTCGCTACAAAAATGTCGGTTTATACAATTAGCTGAACAGCGACCTTCAGAGAGATACATCAACGTCCGACGCTGATGGTCGCTGGACGCTGGGCCATTTTGTGCAGTTTATAGTCGTCACGCGACATTTGTAAACACACGCGCAGCGCGTCTGGAATTCGAATGCGACGTGTGACGATCACGCATCGCCACTGCTGAACGTACAATTATTTTAGTTGCGATAATCATTAATTATCGGAGTTAGCAGATAACGTTGTCACTGTTTGTTGATAGTGACATATATTTTTTATGCCGTGTTCCATATTTGTATATTCAGCGCTTTTTACCGATCAGGCAATTCTATTGTACCATTGAAAAAAAAGTGAGGTCAGCGACAACGTCAAAGTTCAATCATTTTAACCCTGTAGCGAAGTCGCCAGCGTCCTTCAGCAACCGGTCGCTGGCGCGTCCGCGACAACTCCAAACCGTGTGTAGGCTTATCGCGCGTCAGTTTTTCAGACGCGCGACAATCGCTCGACCGACTATAAACCGGCCTTAAGTGCCTCAAACAACAACTACCATGTTTTAGTTAACTTACTTCTCAGTTGCAAAAGAAATGCGACAATTATATACAGTGTCTCCTTGTTCATAAACTGACAAAAGATGAACATGCTTGCATCGGAATATGGTAAACGTAACGAAGTTATTCTTAATTCACACAGGCCACAATAACGACGACGATAACGAAAACGATGCGAATGAACGTTCTCTATTGGTAAAATGAGCGCGCGCGCGTATTTCACGCGCGACAATTCCGCCAATTAATGGCGTTCATTCTCACCGTTTTCTCCATTGTCGTCGTTATTATTATTATTATTATTATAGGTTTTCCCGGCCAATTTCAACAAAAATTCATTCAAGTTAATACCCGGCTCATTCAATTTCGTTAGAAAATAAATGCTGAGCTACACCAGCATTCAAGAGTTAAAAAGGGTCATTCACTTTCAGCACTTGAGCATTCACTCTACAAATAAGATCATTCAAATTCAACTGGTCATTTAGTTCATTAAATTTCGTCAAAGCCAGTCACCGAGGCTGGTCAACCATTCAATTTCATCAATGAGCAAACATTTTCCAAATGTTTGCATTCAAATTCGTTTGTGATGTATGCGCTTTCTGATTCGTATTTAATGGCAGGATACTCTAAGGAGAACTTCATTTCTACACTAGTTCCGAGCTAAACACACCTAGTAGGCCCTAAATAGACGATTTCTGAATCAAATATGGCATATATGGAGAGGTGATCTCCTACAAGAAGTGGCCCAACAGAATGTGGGAGAAATCACCCATGGCAAATGCGTGAGATGGTACAACAACAGCCAAACGTACATGCCGAGATGCCTAGCACGTCAGAACATTGATGGTTAAAGAAACAAGTTTGAGACAGAAACGAGTTTAAGATAAACGTGCAAAGGGTAAAAAGAAAGGACCTGTGAAAAAAATTTCCACAGGGAAACAACATCATTATTCTAACGTACCAATGACCCCCTTGTGAATATAAGCTCATGTTTATATAACAAATCCTTTGTAGATTTTCATTTTGACATGGTTGAAGGAGACGTCCAAAACATAATAACGACCCATACAAGCAATCTCAAAGCAAAACCAAATCATTTTTAAGTGCCATAAGTTTGTAAACTGTATTTTAGTGCCTTAAGACACATATTTCATGTTTAGTCAAGGGGTAACAAAGGCACCAGTAACAATTATTGCAATTAAGACAACAATAATTGAATGAAACGCATAACATGGAAATGCCTAACAGGGAACAAAAAATACCAGTAAAAGAAACATGTTTCACTTTAAGCTCAAATAAGTCGTATCATAGGCCCTACTCGTGTTGAAGTTGAATGCTCGAATGTTGAAATCCGTTGCCCATACATGAAAAAGAAAAAAACAACAGCTACAAAATCCCGAACGCTTCGATGACTCTGAATTTGATTGCACCTATTGCGAAAAGGTGGTATATATTCAACATAAGAATGGCGATCTTGTAGTCTTGAATGCCTATTAACGAAATGGAATGAAAGTAATGGAATCATGGGTGCACGAAAACGAAATTGAATGCAATAATATCGAAAGAGAAACTCTAGTTTGATTGAACTAGAAAAATCGCGTGAATTTGAAAGCGTGTTAATGAAATTGAATGAATTTTTGTTGAAATTGGCCGGGAAAACCTATATTATTTATTATTTCTGGTTTATTTAAAAACACCAAAATCGATAGCCACAAATGTGGTTAATAAGACTGGTTTACAGCAAGTTAAAAATTATTGAGACAATATAAATACAAATTATTAAACAGTACAATAAAAACCGGGGTTTAACTATAATATAAAACATCGATCAAACAAACATTTACAAAAAAAGATATTCTGACATATAACAATAACAATCACATACAAAGGGATAACGTACCAAATGGAAACTATTATTCTAATTACAGAATTCTAGAGAGCGCTGGGATGGTCGAGTTTTTGTATCTTTCAGTTCTACAACGAGGAATTATTAGAGTAGAGGAGGTGCTGTTCCTAAGTTTTCTACCTGCACAATTTAATTTCTGAGGAGGAAGCATATTTCTATACTTATAGAATTCATCAGTTTAGATCCAAAATTTAAAAAAAGATGATTTCTTCTAGATTCCAATGAAGGAATTCCAAATAGTTCTAGAGCCTTGGAGTAAGAATAATAACATTGATAGCCAAGAATTATCCGGCAGGCACGTTTCTGCACACATTCGATTCTATAAGATAAAGACCTAGTAATAGAGCTATGCCAGACCTGACAAGCATATTCTAGAATAGGTCTGATATAACACGTGTACACATAAACTAAGTCGTTTAATGGTGCTTTGTATTTTTTTTAAATTGATAAAGTATAAAGTCTACGTGAAGCTCTAGACACAATGTCATCTACATGACTGTCCCATCGGAGATCATCTTGAATTATGATACCCAGCAGCTTCGTGTGAGTTACTTGATTTAAAACAACTGAATTGAGAGTGAAGGTTTTAAATTGGGTATTTTACGCCTAAGAAAACTAATTTTCATTATGTTACATTTGGCAGGCTTTGGGAGGACATCATTTATTATGCACCATTGGGACATCGTGGCGCCTGTGTGACCGGCCCTTTACTCCGACTTTGTTACAGGGTTTAGATAAAAAAGATACGGTGGACCGTCAGTGATGTTCATACATGTATCGTATGAAGCAGGTTAATCTACGTCCGGCACGCTTGACTGGTTTACTTGAAAAAGCACTTAATCAGCATCTATACACAACGCGGTCCACGACGACATGTGAAAAAAGGTCTATTCACTGATGTAAATCGACCAATGGCAATTATACTGTGAGGAAGTAAGAGAAGCCTGTTTTTCTCATTATAAATCTCCCAGCCTAAAATACTTCTACATGTAACATAACGTTGTAAGAAAGGATACTTCCTCCAACTTGTTTTAATAAACTTCACAAATGCTGAACGCAATCCACTCCGTCAGCAATCAGTGGTCTAGACTACCGTTACGTAAACTTTGAAACTCAAATTAATCTCGCTTTGGCAAAAATGTCCTTTATGACAATACTATTTTCCTTCCTTTTTTGTCTTTCCTTTGGGGATCGTATATGGGGAGGTTAATCCTCCAACCCCCGGGCGCTACGCAAAGACTCCCCTAATTTGTGATACTGATTTTCTCTGACAGTCAATTATGTCGTTCGGGCTGTTCGCTGAAAGATATGCTCATCCTTTTCAGGAACGACAATTCAGTTTGGTGTTTGACCCGAAATTGCACTTTCTATTACACTGCATTATTAGCAGTGAGGGAAGACTGGCCACAGATATATCGTATTTGATTGTTTTATTTATTCCAACCACTATTCAATATTACGCCACATAAAAGCGTGACTCCAGGAGGGGTTGGACGCTTATTATATTTTCAAAGGACGAGGGATTGTGTGTTTTAAAATAGAAATCGCTAATCCCCTCTGGGAGACATTAAAATTGTATTGCTTTTGTTTAATTCACGATCAATATTTCTCCGGCATAGCCTAACTGGTTTTCGTCATGCGTGTGAAACAACAACAATGCAAGCATGAGTTTCAATATGTCAAGGCTGGATTGAATAAATGCATGCATGTGCCTGGATTAGGGTGTCCCTTTCTATTTCGTTGGTTCTCATTTCCGACCGACCCTATTTTTGGCCAGAGAATTTGTTTTTAATGCAGCCGACCCTGTCTGGGATTTCTTACAATCAATATTTCCCAATTCTTTGCAATAATACGTACTTCTTACAAGTACGTGCATATCATTCACAGCGGCACAAACAGAAGCCATATCACCCCCCCCAAAAAAAAAAAAAAAAAAAACAACAACAACAACAACAACAATCCACCCAAGTTGTGTTCTGGATCTGCCATGAACAACTCTGACACATTTTGTTTTTTGGTGATGTAAAGCCACACCTCCACCCCGCCTCTCTCTAATTCTCCGAAACATTAACAGGGCGGGGAAAACACAGGATTAGGGTAAAAAAAGACCTCGTATATATACCGTGTACATTAGCTCAATGACGCATTTGACGAAATATGATTGGTTTTTTGTTTCGGCAGAAGCTCTCAACTTAATTCAAAAGCAACCGTATCTGCGCTGATGTATAACGGGACACACTGACGTACGGAGATGCATATAGGCCAGGCGATTAGGCCTAGTCCGTACAGCCAAAATATTTACCAAGTTAAGGCCTGTTTTCACGAAAGCCCAAGTTTGGCTATCTCGAAGGAATTTGACAGAATGAAGACAGAGGACTAATACACAAAGACAAGCAAACATGCAATGATACCTTAAGGCTCTTGATCTGTTCCTGGGATTGATGTACGTCATGTACCGTCTCCGTGGCAACCACGGTGATGTTGGAGGTGCGAAGAAGTTCCGCCAGGTCATAGAAATGCTGTGTAATGTGATAAACAGAAAAAAGGTCAGTCCGAATCAAGTATAATGGCTTCTAATGGTTTCCCCCCTGACGACACATTAAGTCAATGATTTGTAGTTGCGAAACCCAACGATATAATGGGACCCAACTGGACTATCGGCACATTGTACAGTACAATGTCGACAAATGTGTTTTTTTCAGATACGAGATGCGATCAGAAAGTTCCGAGACTGCGCCTATATAACAAGCAAAAACCGTACGTGATTTAAATCTGGCCACCACCCCTTTCAAAGTAGTCCCCTTGTGCAGCAATACACCGCTCCCAGCGCTCCTGCCACGCTTGGAATGCTCCCTGGAAATCCCGTTCCGTAAGCGCGTCAAAACGGCGACCCTTCAGCTTGAACTTCATTTTGGAAAACAGAAAGAAGTCGCAGGGAGCCAAATGCGGCGAGTAGGGGGTGGGCGTGGGGAGCGACAATTGTGTTGTTGCGGGCGAGAAACTCGCGCGTTTTCAACGCGCCGGGCGCGTTATTGTCATGTTGGAGCACCCAATTCCCAGCGCGCCACTGTTCAGGCCGTTTGCGCCGAAATGTTCTCCCTCAGACGCCTCCGAACGGTGCGGTAGAACTCAGCGTTGACAGTCTGACCCTGGGGAAGGAATTCACGGTGCACAACCCCGCAAATGTCAAAGAAAACGATGAGCATGCTCCTTAATTTATTGGTTGCGCTCCTGACCCAGACGCGCCTTCTTCGGTCTTGGAAACTGCGGGCTCTTCCACTGCGAAGACTGCTGTTTGGTCTCTGGGTCGTAGCCGTAGACCCAACTTTCGTCACCGCTGATGATCCTCGACATGAAGTTTGTGCCATCCCGGGCCTGTTGACGGTGATCCTCGCAGACTTCGACACTGTGCTGCTTCTGCTCGGGATTCAGGAGCCTGGGCACGAACTTGGCAGCGACACGGCGCATGTTCAATTGGACGTGAGGATTGCCTTAACTGTTCCAAATGACACGTTGACGATGTCAGTAATGTCCTGGATGGTGATCCGACGATGCTGACGCACAATTCTTTTAATTTCTTGGACATTTTCGGGGGTTGTGTTCGTGGAGGGTCCCTCTGACCTCTCGTCGTCATCTAGTGACGTTCTGCCCCTCTTGAAACGCGAATGCCACTCAAAACACCTCGCCCGGCTTATTGGTTCATTGCCGTAGGCTTTCTGAAGCATTTCAAGGGTCTCCGTTGCAGATTTCGCGAGTTTGACACAAAATTTGTTTGTTTATTTATTTATGTATTTATTACATTTCTTTACCCAGGGTGTGCCCAAACAGTTTAAAACTGGTTTCCATTGGGGCTCTGCATATTATTAGTTAAAACTTAATATTTACACATTCATACAAAATATTTAAACAAATACAATAATGTTTACACAAATAAATCTATTTTCGGTTAACTTTTCAACTCTCCAGTAGAAGCCTATTGCTGATTTACGGGATGGGCGAAAAACCCGCGAAAAAAACCTTTTAGGGTGAAAAACAAGGGAAAATTCCCATCCGGCTCCAAAGTATTTTGGCAACCAAGTTTATAACTCCGCAGATCAGCGTAAATGGCATGTTGTTCGCTCTCTGCTCAAGTTTCGGGTCCATGGTGAAATCGCAAATGCGCTCGTATACAGTGGTCACAAAAATGCGTGTAACACAGGTGCTGATGTTGATCAAGCGATGTAACTTGGAATACTTACTCACGAAAGTTATTGCTTACACCTGCTATATTATGCACAGTACTGTGCTGCGCTCCGTTCGTTCTCAACAGGAACAGTCTCGGAACTTTTTGATCGCACCTCGTACAGGCAAAAATACCATGCAGGGTATTTCTTTAATGGTGTTACGGTTAAATTCAATTGACAAAACCTTTATGTATGTTATTCTAAAGTTTGTCCCAAATTTCTACTTTAAGATTCATGAAATGGCAGTTAAAGTACTAGTGTAGTATTGTTTCTCTTAACAAATTTATGAGCATTTATCTAGGCAGAATGTGCTTAAAATTGTGACGCAACAATGGAAAGCTCCACACACGCACAGGCGTAAAGACGAGGTTACCGTGAAGTACCATGATTTTTTCTGCTATAAACCATTTCTGAAATGGCTTCGACTTCCCCTAAGTTTATGTCCCAAGATGTGGCTACATCTAGGGCACTTTTTTTCTGAATGTACATTAAAGTCTTTTATTTGAACCCAGAGCCCGAGCTTGCTTATGTTGTTCAAATATTCAAGGCCTTCAGATTGGAAATTTATGCATGAGTCGGGGATAGATGGAGACGAAGCCGAAACCAAAGACGAACCTGAAACCAAAGCCGAAGCCATTTGAGAAGTGGCCATAGTTAGTATAGCTTTTCTGCTAAGCAACCCTATGAAATTGGACCAAGGTCCATAAACTGGGCCCGGAAGTTCCTTATTCCCTGTGGTCATGGGCGGCGATCCCGGGGGGGGGGGGGGGGACGGGGGGACATGTCCCCCAATAGTTTTTGGGGTGGGGACGGCTATGGCAGTGTCCTACTTCCAAAAATGTAAGGCTCTCAACGGAGAGCCTTACATTTTTGGAAGTAGCAGTGTCCCACCCCAAATAATTTCCCCATGATCATATACATTTTATGGGTCATTGGCTTTTACATGCACCAGAATGCACCAGAATACACAAAGATCAGCACAGATTTTCAAAAATTTTCCAGTATACACAAGAGACACCGAGAACAAAATGATTAACAATTACTGTTGGTTGTGCACTTTTTCCTCCGTCCCCCAACCTTGACGAGAAATCGCTGCCGCTGCGCTTGTGGTATGTGCATATTCTTTTGGGGCTTCACGAAAACCTTCGACCTTGTTTACCTGTCTGAAACTGGACTCTTCAAAGATCAGTCCACACTTTGACCATCCCATGTTCTTCATCAGGGCTACTCTGGCTGGGTTGACCTCGTTTTCTTCCTCCCAGATCCGTAGGGTCAGAGGGTATTGCTCCCGTCCAAGAGTCGGGGAATTGGCCAGACCAACCTGAAATGTATTAATAAACAGGAATAAACTTAACGGTGAATAGATCTGAAGCCCCAGCCATTGACGCATTGACCAATCACAGCTGCACACGCGCCGCACACGCGCGTGCGCCGCACGTTAAATCACGGATGTCACAATCAATTACGAATGTCAAACTTTTGTCGGACAATGATCGCGGCTGTGGTTGATGCTATTGATCTATTTTCGCAGAGCGAACTAGTTGGTAGTCTAGGTGCCAAGACGTTCTTAGCGGTGCGACGTATAGCGCGCACGGCCGGCCGACAGCGCCCTCTCGCTACACACACACACGCCAAGGCCAAATCGCTAAGACCGTCTAGGGAATTTCGCAAGTTCTGCTCGCGAAATCGCGAGCAGAACTGTGTGGCATTTGCATGCGCGTGTGACGTAGCTGCATTATCGCATGTAAATAGACAACCCTCACTAGTCTAGTTTCTGTACTCACGTCGGGTTTACGTGTACGTACGTATACGTGCAGCGCAGTACCAAGCCATTCGTTGTTTGTTGGGAAAAATGTCTGACCGCGTGGACCAAGCGATCGATTTTACAGCAAACAAACTGGGCTTTGGAAAGCTGAAAAGTCATCAGATCAGTGCCATTCATCAATTTGTACGTGGCCATGATTTGTTTGTTAATTTACCAACGGGATTTGGCAAGAGTGTAATTTCAAGCTGCTCCATTGGTCTTAGATTTCTTGAACGAAGCATGGAGGTGTTTCCTACCTAGTACCTCCATGAACGAAGTAACCGAATGCAAACAGGAGAAAGCGCTGATTATTGTCGTCGTGCCATTGAAAGCTCTGGACGTTGATCATTTACATCGTGCTGAACATCTGGGACTGAAATTGGCAAAGATAACGTCTGTAATTCCAGATGGCACATTTGGGGAACAATCCGAAAATTTCTCAATCCTGAATCACTCTGCTCAGAACGTTAACTGACTAGTAAGTTATAACTTAAACATGAGTTTCCTCCAGTGCGCAAGCGCCATTATTCGTTTGACCAGCCTGTTAAATTATGCATAAGCAGGTCGCGCGCGCTCCCTTGCGAAATTCCCAAGACGTTCTTAGCGATTTGGCCTTGGCGTGTGTTTGTGTGTAGCTAGAGGGCGCTGCCGTGCGCGCTGTACGTCGCACCGCGCTAAGGACGTCTTGGAACCAAGACTAACTAGTTGGTCGATAACATCCGATAGTTTCTGGGAGGAAATACTGCAAATGCTCCAAATCGCTTCCATCAGCACCAATGATTTTGCACGTGTGTTCAACTATACAAATAATGAGTGTTTATGAGTGCAATGGTAAGAATAATTTTATTCGGTGACAGATTGAATGTTTCATTCCACGAGGCGAATGAAATTATTCTTTCCATTGCACGAATGTGAAACATTCATTATTTGTTTTATACAACGCCTAAATACAGGGTGTATCAAAAAACCCGGACACTCAGAAAATTACCGATAAACCAATGATGTGGGTCACATTGGCATATTTGTTCAAACACAGAGTTAAATCATCATTTGGTCCTTCCACACCTGTAAAATACAGTGACCTGTGACTATGAATACCTGAGCATTGCCTGTTGTTGTAAACCATGTTAATTTAATCTTGCGCAAGATCAGTGGTCTCTTCATTGCTTGTGTTGGCTCTTTTCAATTTTGCTATTTTTAAGTAATGAATTGTGTTAAAGTTTCCAATGCTAAGCAGCTGTTACATAAAACTGTGTCTGGTGTGTGGATATGTCTGTAGGCCTGCCATGCCAACTGCAAGACTTAACTCATGAAAGCTGTGGTGGAAGGATGGCTCGACCCCAGTTCACACTTTAGTACAGAGGTCTTTTCTTGTCAGGGAGTACTTGCAATCAAACAGTGCAGCTCATGCTCTTTGCATGTTCCGACAGCAATACTTAAACATTCGAGCTCCATCAAGATCTACCCTGTATGAAAATGTTAGAAAATACCAAGAAACTGGAACGAGTAAGAATCTCAACAGGGAACGCTCTGTCGTCATCGTACTGGGCGATCTGCTGCAAATGTCGCAGCAGTCCGTGGTGTCCTGCAGGCGCAAGGTGGTCAGAGGATTAGCTGCCGTCAGGATCACCCGACTAGACCTAAGATATCATCCATATCAAATGATCAGAAGACATCACCTCATGCCTGGGGATTACCAAAGGCGCGTGCAATTTTGTCAGTAGCTGCTAGCAAGACCGCCACGCTTCCTCGAAGATCTGTTGATCAGGGATGAGGCAGGATTCGCCTTAAATGGGTCATTGAATACGCACAATGTTCGGAGGTACGCGGTATATACGCGGAAATCATCCTCTTGATTTTGACTATCGACGAAATGACAACCGAAGCAAGCTAACAGTGTGGATTGGGCTGTGTGGGAATGGGTCTATCGTGGGCCCATTTTTTTTCACCAGAATGTGAATGGTGACATTTATCTTCAAATGATCGACAACAATGTTGTGCCATTATTTGTTGACGAGAACATGGCACGTTTTCGTCGTCAGAGGAATGGACGATTCCGGCGTGCCTGGTTGGCACAGGATGGTGCCCCACCCCACCGAAAAAGGGCTGTAACGGAGCGTCTTGGAGAACTGTTTGGCAATCGTGTGGTAGCTTTAAATCATCCGGTGGAGTGGCCCCCAAGATCGCCTGATCTGACTCCCCTTGACTTCTTCTTGTGGGGTCATCTGAAGTCCAAGGTGTACACCAGCCCTCTAGCAGATCTGGATGACCTACAGAGACGAATCACTGTGGAAGTGAACATTCTTAGGGAGGACATACAAATGGTGAGAAGAGCTGTCGGCGGGATGCTAACTCGAGCACAACGCTGCGTAGAGCGAAATGGTGGATATGTGGAGGATTAATGTTGCAAGATTGTCTGAAAAACATTGTCTTCATTATTCCCTAACAGTCCTGAATCCTCCAATATCCATATGATTTTCCACACACCCTAGGGAGTTAATTAGGGTTAAAGGATAATAAAAAAGAGTGTAAGAAAAGGATGTGTGCTGTTTATGTGTTCGTCTATTCCATTGTCCTTCACTGCAACTCGCAGGTATGCGCAAGTCAATTTCGACACTGTTTGCAACAATAACCATTGTTCAGTCATGAATGGAGCAATATCAATGAAATTACTGGTTTTAAAGCTGGAAGAGCTGTTCTACCTATATGTGAAGGTATATTGTGAGATGACCAATTCCATTGATTTATCCGTTATTTTCTGAGTGTCTTGGTCTTTTTATACACCCTGTAGATCATCGACAATGCATGGATTTCTTTCATACAACGTGCCGTTTTACCTTCTCAATCTCAGTCCCGCATAAAACCGCGACAAAATTTTGTCCAGTTCGGAATCAGTTAAAGCTCAATTGTTGTTCCTGCATGTCTCGCAAATTAATCTAATCGTTTGACTGCGTATTACATTTGTTTCTTTGTGTTAGCAGCGTAAACATCGCCTACGAGTTCCAATATTTCGTCGTCTGTAATTAGGAGAACAAACCGCGGTTCGGGAACATCGTGGAAGTGCTGTGGCCTAGTGGTTTGGCACATTGAATTCAAGGTCTGTGGGTAATTTTGCAGGTTGTGGGTTCGAGCCCAGTCTTGGGCTATAGCACTTCTACGCTTAATTTGGGTAAAGGCATTATTAATGTCTTGCAGTGAACTAGTTACCCATGCCGACCCTATTCATACTGTGAAGAGATTACCTTGTCTTGTTTGAGTGTGAGGGGCTGGTTCTTCCACATAATCCTTGAGTGCCCTAGGGCTTGTGATGGGCGATTTGCATTTTTAAAAAATCGTCCATCTTTTTGTGTGAATAACAGCCTAGACTGGTTCCCGGTCCCAATATGTATATAATAGACATTTGAAGCCCGAAGGACAATAGAGGGACCGGAAACCAGTCCAATGACAGCCGTGTTGTAGCGCCACCAATAGTGACCGTGAAATTAGGGAAGTTACATCATCAAACGCCTACCGTTTGATGTAACTTCGCGCCGTGCGATGGAACGAATAATTTAATGCAAGTGATCGACGGGGATTTATTCAGGCGTTGTATAATCAATATTGTTAAACCTGGGGCTGTACCGTTATGACGATGAACACGGCCATTTCGTACGGTGGGTTATATTTCATAACACTACGATTTAACAAAGCGGGTTGAGCGAGGAAAATACGTTAAAACGTCTAGGCCTAATACATTGTCCTCCTAACCTTACGAGTGTGCAACCACGGATACCCAGCTATTGACGTTTCTTAAATTCTGAAAAGAATAAAATATTTCCATTTGCCAGACAATCCACTGAATGTCTCTTAAAATAGCTCGGCACTCAGTACGTGATAAACACGTAAACAATGACTAAATGACGGTGCAGAATCTCAGGAGATATTGGCATATTGGCAGACAATCAACTGACTATGGTGTCTCTTATAATGTTCTCCGTGTAAGTAACGGTGATAGTAAATTCTCAACAAAACTGTGCACAAAAAGCACTTCATAACATGTACGCGGTGCAATGCGGAAACCAAGTTGGATATCCAAAAGTAAGGGGCTATCAAAATTTTACTTTCAAATCCCCGTCGTGACCAAACATTGTTAATAAACAAGAACTAGGGAACTTTACCATTAAATTAAATTCAACTAGGAATCAGTGTTGCAGTCAAGACCATTTCAAGACCATTTCAAGACCATTTCAAGACCAGGCACAAGACCAGGCACAAGACCAGGCACAAGACCATGCACAAGACCAGCTTGTAACAGGCACAAGTAACAGGCATAAACCATGACAAAGGAATGCTTTTGTTACAGTTCATTTGAATAGCTTAAGACTTGGATTAAGATTGCTGGTCTTGTGCTGGTCTTGCAGGGTCTTGTGTGGTCTTGTGATGGTCTTGACTACAACACTGCTAGGAATTGAAAAAGATTTCACACAACTTACTCGAAAAAAATCTGTTAACGCAAGAGTAAAGGATAAGTTTGTACCTGAGGCACTCGACATGATACGATGTGAAGATATTTGCTCATTTGTTTTATCTCAGTTTTATCTTAAAGTACCAGATTTGTCTTACCTCTTGTGCAAGAAATCAAACAATTTTTGAGATAACAATAATTTCTTTTTCATTTTTGCGTTATATTTTGCCAACACATGTTTTCAATGGTATTGAAAATTCGGGGGGGGGGGGGGGGGGTCCATCCCAGCCAAATTATGGGGAATATATTTTCCTCATTTCAGCACTGTTTCAGAACATCAGTGGACATGACATTTACTAAAGAATAACCCATTCATCTCCTTGTTTCCATTACAGCGTAGCCAAATGACCTCGAATAGCACAAGTCGTGATTCCTGAGGGAGAAAGCACTCAGCATGTATACAAACACAACGGCTGGAAGGGGCTCGACGACCTTTGCAATTCAAATTTCTTTGAAAGATGCTCCCAAGTTATAGGTATGCAATATTCCTGCTAGATGGATGTCTTGTATGGGGCAAAGACTTTGCAGGAGAGAGTGAATTAAAGAGAGGAGAGAGGAGATCTGAAGGGAAAACCGAATTTGGATCTTCCGGGAGATCTAAAGACATTGAATGCGGTGCAAATTCTTATCCTTATAAAAAGGTTTGCTTGTTTGTCCACTGCATGCAAGAATGACAATCATCAGAACATCAAGATTTAAATCAAAAAGATGCTTTCAGAAACATGCAAGATTTTATTAACAAATACTGAGATGTGGAATTTCGCAAATAGGTACTCATTCAAGTGCAAGTCAAAATTTACTTACAGTTATTTTCACTTTTCGGAAGTGCACTTTTAGCCTTGTATTGATCGAGGTCTATACAAGAATCACATATTATGCGCCTCTGATTCCTATCTTCATAACCGGCCAGTCCAAAGAAAGAATGGGGGAGGGGGACAATCACCATTTGTATACATGGTATACACAGTGGAGATACTTAAGGGGGGCTGGGGGTGGGGCGCACGCCCCCCATAAAACAATCGTTGCCTCCCCAGTCGCCCCCCACTGAAAATTTCGCAAACGCAGAAAATAATAGTATTATAAAGAAAAAACACTGTGAGCGCCCCCCCCCCTCCTGTAACAACCAGCCCCCCCCCCCCCCCGCCCCCCCCCCCCCCCCACTCGCTCCCCCTATGGAGACAGCCCTGGCTACGCTGCTGGGTATACATACATTATTAATTGAAATTAAGGGCGTATAAAGGAGGCATATAGCTCTGGTGAATCTACATTGCAAAACCTGTTGTGTTAAAGGTAATATACATCATTTGCAAACATCCAAAAACAAAACTACTGAATTATTACGAAATACTGTACTAGACTGAAAGTAAATAGCAGTCTCAAGCATCCTGCGAAATCATAGCACCTGGTGTGCTGCCGTTTTCAAGAAAAGTAGAAATTTATATCGTTTTCCAACGATTGTCGGCTGACAATCGTTGGAAATAGTCTAGTTCCCCACATGATAATCCCGTGACGTCTATAAATTGCTCCGTTTTGTCTAAAGTATGGTCAGGGAACCAGACTACTAGAACATATTTTTACTCTCCACGCAGACTACGGTTTTCCCCGCATCTATGCACACACAATTTTAAACAGGTCAGTGTTTCAGTATTTGCTAGCACCATATAAAATGCAAACCATTTATTTATGAAAATTACAGCAAAAGCAAATGATGTATACTACATTTAAACTAACATTTTGTGGTATCTATATTGGATAAATGGTCCAATATAGATACCACTCAATGTTAATTTAGCACCACCGTTTCTGCACGGTTTGAAAAATTAGTCGAACGCGTGCAAATGAAGAAAAGTGCAGTACTAATATTTAAAATATGCCACTAACTTCAAAAATAAACAAAATCCACGCACCCCATCCCCGCCCTGCCCGTCCTCATCCAATTGTAAATTATTATAGCAATAGAAAACAATTTCAATCAATTTGTTTGGAAAAATATTCTATTTTTACATTTTGGTGGGAACATTTCGGTGACCCCCCAGTCAATCCTGGATCCGTCATTGTACAGTCTTGTCTGCAGAAGAATTGGCACGAGGAAACAATAGCACATGTTAACAGACACGATAGGAAATTAGAAACCACGAGAACTAATGAAGAGCTCGTTCAAGATTTCCCAGGAAATAACACCATAGCATATACAAATAGCCAGGGGAAATGAACCGTCTCTGTCGGGGGCGGTGGCCGGCGGGCTCTGACGCCAAATTTCCGGACGATAACCCCTTGCTTACAAAATGTCAAGCTCAACGCAGAAAGCAAAATAGAAACAATGCCTTCATGAAAGGCGCTTGAGCAATCAGGCAAAAAATATTGTTTCCAATCGTAATTATTGAAATAATAATAATAATTGAAATTATGAAACTGTTAAATCATGTAATTGACCCAAATACTACGGCCAAGAGTCTCAGCCATTTTTAAAGAATATAATGGGAAGAAAGTAAAAACGACGATTTGGGGGGCCGACTTCAGCAAAACATCTCTTCCATTATACGAAATTTTGATAAAAGGGGGGGAAAAAAAGAAAAAAAGAGAAAATCCCATTTCGATCCCCATCTTTAAAAAAAGCACACGCAGTTTCAACTTTTTATAAAATGTGGCATAATAATAATGTATAATGTATCATAATAATAATCATCATAATAATAATAGCCCATCGCCAGCTTGAAAGATGATGCCTACGCTCCATTGCAAAATAGAGCACTTTTAGGGCCCAATTTCATCCGAATTTCACAGTAATACAAGCTTTTTCAAAGTGAACAAAGAAACTGGCAGGAGCGGGATTCGAAACTGCGACCTCCGGAACACCGTACCGGCGCTCCACCAACTGAGCCATCTTGCCCTATGTTGGCGGTCTCCCAAATTGTCAGTATCCTTGTTCGGGTGGGCGCTAGTCAGAAGTCATAAACCTAGAATGCTCTTTAAAGGAAACATGATTTAGGATTTATATTGCATTATTCCTGCTTAAAACAATAAAGTATTATCCTGACAATGATATTTTGTGTCCAGAGACAATTATTTCCCAGATTAAATATGACATATCTTATTTTGAAAACGTTTGTCCAAGCTACTCCGCCCCCTGAGTGGGACCCTTATTAACATAAGTGTGTGACGTAGATCGAGGCACATTACAGATTCTGCTGCGCGAGCCGGTCCGGCCCATTCATCACGCGTATGCATTGAGTGTATGATGTACCGGTACGTGTGTGTGCAGAACGGCGAAAATTCTTCGTCCAAAATCTAAGGAAAATATAGTGTTTTTCGGCCATGCCGACAAGGTGTGTGGCTGCTGGGTGCAGCAAAACAACGAAGGATGGAGTAAGCTTTCATATATTTCCAACTGATGGGAAATATCGGAGAATTTGGACAGCTTCTCAGCGTTTGTAGCGACCACTTTGAGCCGTCGTGTTTCGATACTGGTATTTTCAAATCATGGGATGACCATTAAAAATATGCTCAAGTCCACTGCCACCCCAACAAAGTTCCCAGATGTGAGTAAGGTACAGGCGAAAGCAGTTAAACGGCCCATTCCCCGAGGAGCCTTCGCTAAAAGGGAGAAAATCAGAACAGGGTAAGTTCGATGTTAGTTGTTGCAACTTACGAAATTGCACGTGTAGACCTAGTGTGTATACGATGTACATGCGTCATTTACCGGGTCCAGACTATCGAGTCGATCCATGAATTTCGGGGGGGGGGGGGGGGGGGGGCGCATAACGCACCAAAATGCTTGATCTACTGGGATTTCATAATACACATGCGCTGAGGCAAGTTTTAATATTTTTATTAAACCAACATTTTGGTTTGTAATGACAAACAGCCTTCACAACATTGCAAGTGACTGTGTGTTATTTGAATGGATATCTTTGTGTTGGGAGAAAAAAACGCCGCCAAAGAACACAATGGATGAATAACCATTATAGTACATGTACCCGTGTTTTTTAGACTGGATGTCTAAGTATCTTGCCAACGAATTGAGCTTTAAAAAAACACCGACAGCGCGGCAGTAATAATGTCCAATGTATTTTTTTTGTATTTCACTCGGAAATTAATTACTTTGGCATATCAAGCTGGCCTTCAACATAATTCCCAGGAGACAAATATACTTTTTCCTGGCTCATTAGAGGCATTTCATTCTTTAGACAAATCAATAGGAGTAGGCCCCCTATGAGTGGAATTTTTATATTCTTAGCTTTTTCCCACTGATTGTAATATGCCATCGACCCTTGTGGTGTTGTAGTGTGGTTGATTATTTCTGCAGTTCAAGTACTTTTTGATGCCGTTTTTCTTCTTTACTGATCATTTATAGGGCCTGTGGCTTTTTTTCTTCTTCTGCATATTGGTAAATTTCATGCCTTCTTTTCTTGCATACCCCGACCCCTCTTGTTTGCCCGATCCAAGCCGCCCTCCACTAATTAGCCCTCCGTCCTCTAAACAGGGAACTGGTGTAGTCGAGTCCATCACAAGTCCCTGCAAGTCCCTGCAAGTCGATCACAAGCACAAGCTATTCAAATGAGCTTTGACAATGGCATTCCTTTGTCATTGTTCATCCAGTTCGTCCAGTGTGACCGCTTTATCAAAGGACTTCTGACTGGACTTGCGAAAGGACTTGTGAAAGGACTTGCAGGGACTCGACTACAACTCCATACATAAGTCCATGAAGCTAGTTTTCAAAAGGACTTCAAAAGGACTTCTTCGCGAAAAAGAGAGCCGGCACCACAGCTTTTCAATTCTAGATTTGGAGCTTGAGCTTGATAGATCAACATACAATTCCGTGTAAACGGTACGTTTAAACAACAAGAATTTTTAGCTGAAGCAGGTAAAATCCGGTCTAGCTCCGCAGCTTATTCAGTCTAAATGCACTTTTTGAGCCGGTCAAGTACGGTATAACTCACGGTACATCCGAAGAAAGTACATAGTAAAACAAGAAGTAAAAACATAAATTTAATCAAATCCTCGTTACGAAAATAAATCTAGTAATTATGTATGCACATGTACTTAATATTTTAGCAGGAAGACGAACACAGGAGATGAAAAGATGATGACGTCAGCCTTACCTGTATGAGGTTATATCTTGCTGCAACCTCGTTCACCACAATGGCTTCACGGGATAGCACGGGTCCCCATGTCATCATGACGCGAGGTTGCGTGTATATGAAGTTGTGGAGTAGCTGTAGAGCATTGGCAGGTCCCCCCTGCGTGTGCCATGAGAAAAAAATCTAGAATACATAACAAATGTATTAACATGTTCATTGTAACTGTCGTTTTTCATTAGTCATTTTCTATTGGATAGCTATGGCCTGATGTGTGCGTGTCATATTTGCAGTCAATTCGGCGTGCTTTATTGCATGTCATGGATATTAAGCCAAGATTTTTACCGACAAGTAAAACATTGTGTTGCACATTTTGTTCTTTAAAACAGGCAGAAATGATAAGTGACAGTTAAAATGAACTTATTGTATTCTTAGAAAGGGAAGTGGATCCAAATTCAGACGTGAAATATTATAATGGAGACCTTCAAGGTCTGCTCTGGTAGTAGATCATTCTGCTTGGTCAATCGGTGATATTTTCCCCAGTTTCATTTTATACCTATATTATAACTGAATATGTGACTCAGCTCAGCTCAGCTCAGCTCAGCTCAGCTCAGCTCAGCTCAGCTCAGCTCAGCTCAGCTCAGCTCAGCTCAGCTCAGCTCAGCTCACCAATTCGCAGCAGCAAAGGCTGAATTGCACAGTGCATCAAAAAACGGACTAAAAATCTGATTAAACTACAAAAGGATGTGGGGAAAGAAAGAAGGGAAGTGTGACGGGAGGGGCGGGGAGGAAAGGGAGGGGAGAGGGGAGGGGGAGGGGAGGAGGGGAGGGGGAAATTTCAAGTAATCTAGTCAGATACGGTACCGGGCTATTTTAAAATCTGATCTGTTGGATGTACACGGATATTCCTCAAGTACACGACTTGTCCTTAGATTCATATTATGTGAACTCCTTGATCAAGGGAACCATTCGGTAAAGTTACCTGATTTAAAAGTCTATCAAGCGAAATTTGTACATAGGGTGGTTGTCCTATCATATAGATGTTCCAGACCTAGATTAGATAAAGCATGGTCATAATTGGAGTATTGATTTCCCAAAATAATACGACAAACCCTTTTAAAAATTTAATTCAATTTCTTTGGACTGTTACTGTGTAATGCTTGACTGCCAAACTGAAGATGCGTGTTCCAGAACAGGCCTAACATAACCTGGGTATTAAACAGCATGGGCGGCGATCCCGGGGGGGGGGGGGGGGACGGGGGGGGGGGACACGTCCCCCCAATATTTTTTTGTGGGGGGACGGCTATGGCAGTGTCCCCCCCTCCCCCCAATATTTTGCCATGAGTCACTGACTTTTAAATGCACCAGTGTGCACCAAAACACAAACATCAACACACTTTTTCAAAAAAATTTCCAGGAGCATGAGACACCAAATACAAAATTTCCGATGACATGATCGCTCTAATAACAGTTGAACTGATTGTGCGTTCTTCCGAAAAAATATTGGTCAGGGATGGATATGTAATCTCCAATATTTGTTGTTTGTATTTCAAGAGGTAAGTATAAGGTTTACCTATTTTTAGCATCCCCACAGTATTTCGTACGTGTTTGATTACAATGAAACAAATTAAACAAATACAATAAGGGTGACGTCATTGCACAACTGTTATTGGTTGTACGCTTTTTTCTCCGTCCCCCCAACCTTGACGAGAAATCGCCGCCGCTGGTAAACAGTAACAAGCTCCTCATGGAGCGAGTCCCACTTAAGATTATTTTGAAAGGTGACACCCAACAATTGGCACTCGAAACTTCCTCAAGTTGAAAATCCGAAATTATATATTGGGCCGGAGGCAGCTCTCTCTGCCAAAGTACACTTGCATAGTTCGACATTTGGCCAATCGTTGAGTTTATTCAAATAGTCCTGTATGTGACTAATTCCATTGACGGGTCTGATCTCACCAAGTGTGAGATCATCAGCATACTTCCAGCATCTGCTACAAGCAGAGTCAGCTGCATTGTTTATGTAGGCAAGAAAAATCACTGGGCCAAGTTTTGTTCCTTGTGGTACACCACTTGACAAGGTCTGCCAGTTCGAAAACAAGTATGTTAATACATGACACGCTGTTTACGTTGCGTTAGAAAATCAGCTACCCATTGAATAACACGTAGGAGAAACACCCAAATCTAAAAGACATCTGATGGCTATCTCACGATTAATCATATCAAACGCTTTGGTAAAATCAGTAAGTACTTATATTACTAGTCCGATTAATACCGGAAACAAGATGGTGAAAAAAACATCAACTAGGCAATGAATAGTGGATAGACCTTTTTGGTTATCAAACTGCCTCCTGTCAATCTTAGAATGAATGGAATTCATAATCCATGTACAAATAAAATCTCTAGCTATTTTAGATAAATGAGGGGTGAGTGGGATCGGTCTAAGTTTTTGTAATGTAGGTGGGGTTTGTTTTAGTATAGGAACAACTTTAGCTTGTTTTCATTGAACTGGTACGATACCCTGTGATAATGATAAATTGAGAATATCTGTTAATGGCATACTCAGTTCATGTTAATGATTTTGACTGGTAGGTTATCTGGTCCCCAGATTTTGTGACCGAGATCAGTTCAAGTTCATTATAATATTTTCCAAGGTTGAACCTGAGGAGGCGGCAAAGGGGAAGGTAGATATGCCGGGAGTGATTTCAGATCCAGGGGATCATGGGACTGAGAAAAACTAGCGAGATGATTGTTAATCACATTGGCAATTAATCTAAAATCGGAAGAATCAACATCGGGAATATGGATGTTCAAATCATATTTGTTTTTTTAATATTGGCCAGATTTCTTACCTCCCTATGCCACCTCCTTGGGTTCACATTCTACATTTCACGAACTCTCCCTGCATAATACGACTGTTTGTGACAAATTTAATTTCCCCGATAATCTTATTTCTGATAGATCGGAATTGAATTATGTTACCTTTAATAAAGGCTTTCTGTCTAGCTGAGATCAGATGTTTAATACGATGTGTAAGCCACGGTTTATCACTGTTATGACGCTTGATGGTTTTAAGTGGAAAGAATCTTTCAAACTACATGTATAAGTACAAGGAACGACAAAATGCAAATCGAGAAGTTAAAAACAGTATAATAAACTCATATAAAAGCTACCAGTATTTTTTTTCCAGTTTTAACAACACATATCAGATGAATACAAGTCTAAAAGATTAATATTTTTTCACAATAATAAATCAGGTGATATCTCAACAAAAAGCACGGATACCTATACCCGTTCCGATTACAACTTCTATTTTTGACGGTTTTTAACCAATATATATACTGAAGTGTGTGCAAACAATTTACTTTATTGTATTCTATCGAAGTTTTAGGAGTTTTAGTTGCAGTATTATAATTTGTATGCTTCGAGATACGGTGCTGTCCATTTTACGTGTTTGGTTTTTGCAAGGTGAAAGCTTAATATCAAAGTCCAACGAGATACGAATCGTACAAATGGGTAACGTTCTACGATAAGGAAGAAAACCGAAAGTAGATACAACACTTAGTTACCAAACTAGCAAAATAGACATTTTGTGCTTTCGCTCAGGGCAACCCCGTAAAAGGCCGCTCATTACGTAGCAATTGCACGGGTCCCCATGTCATCATGACGCGAGGTTGCGTGTATATGAAGTTGTGGAGTAGCTGTAGAGCATTGGCAGGTCCCCCCTGCGTGTGCCATGAGAAAAAATCTAGAATACATTAAAAATGTATTAACATGTTCATTGTAACTGTCGTTTTTCATCAGTCATTTTCTATTGGATAGCTATGGCCTGATGCGTGCGTGTCTTATTTGCAGTCAATTCGGCGTGCTTTATTGCATGTCATGGATATTAAGCCAATATTTCTACTGACAAGTAAAACATTGTGTTGCACATTTTGTTCTTTAAAACAGGCAGAAATGATCAGTGACAGTTAAAATGAACTTATTGTATTCTTAGAGAGGGAAGTGGATTCAAATTCAGACGTGAAATATTATAATGGAGACCTTCAAGGTCTGTTCTGGTAGTAGATCATTCTGCTTGGCCAATCGGTGATATTTTCCCCAGATTCGATTTATACATAACTGAATATGTGACTCAGCTCAGCTCAGCTCAGCTCAGCTCAGCTCAGCTCAGCTCAGCTCAGCTCAGCTCAGCTCAGCTCAGCTCAGCTCAGCTCACCAATTTGCAGCAGGAAAGGCTGAATTGCACAGTGCATCAAAAAACGGACTAAACATCTGATTTTTAAAAAGGAAGTGGGGAAAGAAATATGGGAAGTGTGACGGGAGGGGCGGGGGAGGAATACAAGGAGGGAAGAGGAAAGGGAGGGGAGAGGGGAGGGGGAGGGGAGGAGGGGAGGGGGAAGAAAAGGGAAATTTCAAGTAATCTAGTCAGATACGGTACCGGGCTATTTTAAAATCTGATCTGTTGGATGTACACGGATATTCCTCAAGTACACGACTTGTCCTTAGATTCATATTATGTGAACTCCTTGATCAAGGGAACCATTCGGTAAAGTTACCTGATTTAAAAGTCTATCAAGCGAAATTTGTACATAGGGTGGTTGTCCTATCATATAGATGTTCCAGACCTAGATTAGATAAAGCATGGTCATAATTGGAGTATTGATTTCCCAAAATAATACGACAAACCCTTTTAAAAATTTAATTCAATTTCTTTGGACTGTTACTGTGTAATGCTTGACTGCCAAACTGGAGATGCGTATTCCAGAACAGGCCTAACAAAACCTGGGGAAACAGCATGGGCGGCGATCCCGGGGGGACGGGTGGGGGGGGGGACACGTCTCCCCAATATTTTTGTGGAGGGGACGGCTATGGCAGTGTCCCCCCTCCCAATATTTTGCCATGAGTCACTGACTTTTAAATGCACCGGTGTGCACCAAAACACAAACATCAACACACATTTTTAAAATTTTCCCAGGAGACACTAAATACAAAATGTCCGATTACATGATCTCTCTAATATAACAGTTGAACTGATTGTGCGAAAAATTATTGGTCAGGGATGGATATGTAATCTCCAATATTTGTTGTTTGTATTTCAAGAGGTAAGTATAAAGTTTACCTATTTTTAGCATCCCCATAGTATTTCGTACGTGTTTGATTACAATAAAACAAATTAAACAAATACAATAAGGGTGACGTCATTGCACAACTGTTATTGGTTGTATGCTTTTTTTCTCCGTCCCCCCAACCTTGACGAGAAATCGCCGCCGCTGGTAAACAGTAACAAGCTCCTCATGGAGCGAGTCCCACTTAAGATTATTTTGAAAGGTGACACCCAACAATTGGCACTCGAAACTTCCTCAAGTTGAAAATCCGAAATTATATATTGGGCCGGAGGCAGCTCTTTCTACAAAAGTACACTTGCATAGTTCGACATTTGGCCAATCGTTGAGTTTATTCAAATAGTCCTGTATGTGACTAATTCCATTGACGGGTCTGATCTCACCAAGAGTGAGATCATCAGCATACTTCCAGCATCTGCTATAAGCAGAGTCAGCTGCATTGTTTATGCAGGCAAGAAAAATCACTGGGCCAAGTTTTGTTTCTTGTAGTACACCACTTGACAAGGTCTGCCAGTTCGAAAAAATAGTATGTTAATACATGACACGCTGTTTACGTTGCGTTAGAAAATCAGCTACCCATTGAATAACACGTAGGAGAAACACCCAAATCTAAAAGACATCTGATGGCTATCTCACGATTAATCATATCAAACGCTTTGGTAAAATCAGTAAGTACTTATATTACTAGTCCGATTAATACCGGAAACAAGATGGTGAAAAAAACATCAACTAGGCAATGAATAGTGGATAGACCTTTTTGGTTATCAAACTGCCTCCTGTCAATCTTAGAATGAATGGAATTCATAATCCATGTACAAATAAAATCTCTAGCTATTTTAGATAAATGAGGGGTGAGTGGGATCGGTCTAAGTTTTTGTAATGTAGGTGGGGTTTGTTTTAGTATAGGAACAACTTTAGCTTGTTTTCATTGAACTGGTACGATACCCTGTGATAATGATAAATTGAGAATATCTGTTAATGGCATACTCAGTTCATGTTAATGATTTTGACTGGTAGGTTATCTGGTCCCCAGATTTTGTGACCGAGATCAGTTCAAGTTCATTATAATATTTTCCAAGGTTGAACCTGAGGAGGCGGCAAAGGGGAAGGTAGATATGCCGGGAGTGATTTCAGATCCAGGGGATCATGGGACTGAGAAAAACTAGCGAGATGATTGTTAATCACATTGGCAATTAATCTAAAATCGGAAGAATCAACATCGGGAATATGGATGTTCAAATCATATTTGTTTTTTTAATATTGGCCAGATTTCTTACCTCCCTATGCCACCTCCTTGGGTTCACATTCTACATTTCACGAACTCTCCCTGCATAATACGACTGTTTGTGACAAATTTAATTTCCCCGATAATCTTATTTCTGATAGATCGGAATTGAATTATGTTACCTTTAATAAAGGCTTTCTGTCTAGCTGAGATCAGATGTTTAATACGATGTGTAAGCCACGGTTTATCACTGTTATGACGCTTGATGGTTTTAAGTGGAAAGAATCTTTCAAACTACATGTATAAGTACAAGGAACGACAAAATGCAAATCGAGAAGTTAAAAACAGTATAATAAACTCATATAAAAGCTACCAGTATTTTTTTTCCAGTTTTAACAACACATATCAGATGAATACAAGTCTAAAAGATTAATATTTTTTCACAATAATAAATCAGGTGATATCTCAACAAAAAGCACGGATACCTATACCCGTTCCGATTACAACTTCTATTTTTGACGGTTTTTAACCAATATATATACTGAAGTGTGTGCAAACAATTTACTTTATTGTATTCTATCGAAGTTTTAGGAGTTTTAGTTGCAGTATTATAATTTGTATGCTTCGAGATACGGTGCTGTCCATTTTACGTGTTTGGTTTTTGCAAGGTGAAAGCTTAATATCAAAGTCCAACGAGATACGAATCGTACAAATGGGTAACGTTCTACGATAAGGAAGAAAACCGAAAGTAGATACAACACTTAGTTACCAAACTAGCAAAATAGACATTTTGTGCTTTCGCTCAGGGCAACCCCGTAAAAGGCCGCTCATTACGTAGCAATTGCACGGGTCCCCATGTCATCATGACGCGAGGTTGCGTGTATATGAAGTTGTGGAGTAGCTGTAGAGCATTGGCAGGTCCCCCCTGCGTGTGCCATGAGAAAAAATCTAGAATACATTAAAAATGTATTAACATGTTCATTGTAACTGTCGTTTTTCATCAGTCATTTTCTATTGGATAGCTATGGCCTGATGCGTGCGTGTCTTATTTGCAGTCAATTCGGCGTGCTTTATTGCATGTCATGGATATTAAGCCAATATTTCTACTGACAAGTAAAACATTGTGTTGCACATTTTGTTCTTTAAAACAGGCAGAAATGATCAGTGACAGTTAAAATGAACTTATTGTATTCTTAGAGAGGGAAGTGGATTCAAATTCAGACGTGAAATATTATAATGGAGACCTTCAAGGTCTGTTCTGGTAGTAGATCATTCTGCTTGGCCAATCGGTGATATTTTCCCCAGATTCGATTTATACATAACTGAATATGTGACTCAGCTCAGCTCAGCTCAGCTCAGCTCAGCTCAGCTCAGCTCAGCTCAGCTCAGCTCAGCTCAGCTCAGCTCAGCTCAGCTCACCAATTTGCAGCAGGAAAGGCTGAATTGCACAGTGCATCAAAAAACGGACTAAACATCTGATTTTTAAAAAGGAAGTGGGGAAAGAAATATGGGAAGTGTGACGGGAGGGGCGGGGGAGGAATACAAGGAGGGAAGAGGAAAGGGAGGGGAGAGGGGAGGGGGAGGGGAGGAGGGGAGGGGGAAGAAAAGGGAAATTTCAAGTAATCTAGTCAGATACGGTACCGGGCTATTTTAAAATCTGATCTGTTGGATGTACACGGATATTCCTCAAGTACACGACTTGTCCTTAGATTCATATTATGTGAACTCCTTGATCAAGGGAACCATTCGGTAAAGTTACCTGATTTAAAAGTCTATCAAGCGAAATTTGTACATAGGGTGGTTGTCCTATCATATAGATGTTCCAGACCTAGATTAGATAAAGCATGGTCATAATTGGAGTATTGATTTCCCAAAATAATACGACAAACCCTTTTAAAAATTTAATTCAATTTCTTTGGACTGTTACTGTGTAATGCTTGACTGCCAAACTGGAGATGCGTATTCCAGAACAGGCCTAACAAAACCTGGGGAAACAGCATGGGCGGCGATCCCGGGGGGACGGGTGGGGGGGGGACACGTCTCCCCAATATTTTTGTGGAGGGGACGGCTATGGCAGTGTCCCCCCTCCCAATATTTTGCCATGAGTCACTGACTTTTAAATGCACCGGTGTGCACCAAAACACAAACATCAACACACATTTTTAAAATTTTCCCAGGAGACACTAAATACAAAATGTCCGATTACATGATCTCTCTAATATAACAGTTGAACTGATTGTGCGAAAAATTATTGGTCAGGGATGGATATGTAATCTCCAATATTTGTTGTTTGTATTTCAAGAGGTAAGTATAAAGTTTACCTATTTTTAGCATCCCCATAGTATTTCGTACGTGTTTGATTACAATAAAACAAATTAAACAAATACAATAAGGGTGACGTCATTGCACAACTGTTATTGGTTGTATGCTTTTTTTCTCCGTCCCCCCAACCTTGACGAGAAATCGCCGCCGCTGGTAAACAGTAACAAGCTCCTCATGGAGCGAGTCCCACTTAAGATTATTTTGAAAGGTGACACCCAACAATTGGCACTCGAAACTTCCTCAAGTTGAAAATCCGAAATTATATATTGGGCCGGAGGCAGCTCTTTCTACAAAAGTACACTTGCATAGTTCGACATTTGGCCAATCGTTGAGTTTATTCAAATAGTCCTGTATGTGACTAATTCCATTGACGGGTCTGATCTCACCAAGAGTGAGATCATCAGCATACTTCCAGCATCTGCTATAAGCAGAGTCAGCTGCATTGTTTATGCAGGCAAGAAAAATCACTGGGCCAAGTTTTGTTTCTTGTAGTACACCACTTGACAAGGTCTGCCAGTTCGAAAAAATAGTATGTTAATACATGACACGCTGTTTACGTTGCGTTAGAAAATCAGCTACCCATTGAATAACACGTAGGAGAAACACCCAAATCTAAAAGACATCTGATGGCTATCTCACGATTAATCATATCAAACGCTTTGGTAAAATCAGTAAGTACTTATATTACTAGTCCGATTAATACCGGAAACAAGATGGTGAAAAAAACATCAACTAGGCAATGAATAGTGGATAGACCTTTTTGGTTATCAAACTGCCTCCTGTCAATCTTAGAATGAATGGAATTCATAATCCATGTACAAATAAAATATCTAGCTATTTTAGATAAATGAGGGGTGAGTGGGATCGGTCTAAGGTTTTTGTAATGTAGGTGGGGTTTGTTTTAGTATAGGAACAACTTTAGCTTGTTTTCATTGAACTGGTACGATACCCTGTGATAATGATAAATTGAGAATATCTGTTAATGGCATACTCAGTTCATGTTAATGATTTTGACTGGTAGGTTATCTGGTCCCCCAGATTTTGTGACCGAGATCAGTTCAAGTTCATTATAATATTTTCCAAGGTTGAACCTGAGGAGGCGGCAAAGGGGAAGGTAGATATGCCGGGAGTGATTTCAGATCCAGGGGATCATGGGACTGAGAAAAACTAGCGAGATGATTGTTAATCACATTGGCAATTAATATAGAATCGGAAGAATCAACATCGGGAATATGGATGTTCAAATCATATTTGTTTTAATATTGGCCAGATTTCTTACCTCCCTATGCCACCTCCTTGGGTTCACATTCTACATTTCACGAACTCTCCCTGCATAATACGACTGTTTGTGACAAATTTAATTTCCCCGATAATCTTATTTCTGATAGATCGGAATTGAATTATGTTACCTTTAATAAAGGCTTTCTGTCTAGCTGAGATCAGATGTTTAATACGATGTGTAAGCCACGGTTTATCACTGTTATGACGCTTAATGGTTTTAAGTGGAAAGAATCTTTCAAACTACATGTATAAGTACAAGGAACGACAAAATGCAAATCGAGAAGTTAAAAACAGTATAATAAACTCATATAAAAGCTACCAGTATTTTTTTTCCAGTTTTAACAACACATATCAGATGAATACAAGTCTAAAAGATTAATATTTTTTCACAATAATAAATCAGGTGATATCTCAACAAAAAGCACGGATACCTATACCCGTTCCGATTACAACTTCTATTTTTGACGGTTTTTAACCAATATATATACTGAAGTGTGTGCAAACAATTTACTTTATTGTATTCTATCGAAGTTTTAGGAGTTTTAGTTGCAGTATTATAATTTGTATGCTTCGAGATACGGTGCTGTCCATTTTACGTGTTTGGTTTTTGCAAGGTGAAAGCTTAATATCAAAGTCCAACGAGATACGAATCGTACAAATGGGTAACGTTCTACGATAAGGAAGAAAACCGAAAGTAGATACAACACTTAGTTACCAAACTAGCAAAATAGACATTTTGTGCTTTCGCTTAGGGCAACCCCGTAAAAGGCCGCTCATTACGTAGCAATTGCACGGGTCCCCATGTCATCATGACGCGAGGTTGCGTGTATATGAAGTTGTGGAGTAGCTGTAGAGCATTGGCAGGTCCCCCCTGCGTGTGCCATGAGAACAAATCTAGAATACATTAAAAATGTATTAACATGTTCATTGTAACTGTCGTTTTTCATCAGTCATTTTCTATTGGATAGCTATGGCCTGATGCGTGCGTGTCTTATTTGCAGTCAATTCGGCGTGCTTTATTGCATGTCATGGATATTAAGCCAAGATTTCTACTGACAAGTAAAACATTGTGTTGCACATTTTGTTCTTTAAAACAGGCAGAAATGATCAGTGACAGTTAAAATGAACTTATTGTATTCTTAGAGAGGGAAGTGGATTCAAATTCAGACGTGAAATATTATAATGGAGACCTTCAAGGTCTGTTCTGGTAGTAGATCATTCTGCTTGGCCAATCGGTGATATTTTCCCCAGATTCGATTTATACATAACTGAATATGTGACTCAGCTCAGCTCAGCTCAGCTCAGCTCAGCTCAGCTCAGCTCAGCTCAGCTCAGCTCAGCTCAGCTCAGCTCAGCTCAGCTCAGCTCAGCTCAGCTCAGCTCAGCTCAGCTCAGCTCAGCTCAGCTCAGCTCAGCTCACCAATTTGCAGCAGGAAAGGCTGAATTGCACAGTGCATCAAAAAACGGACTAAACATCTGATTTTTAAAAAGGAAGTGGGGAAAGAAATATGGGAAGTGTGACGGGAGGGGCGGGGGAGGAATACAAGGAGGGAAGAGGAAAGGGAGGGGTGATATCTCAACAAAAAGCACGGATACCTATACCCGTTCCGATTACAACTTCTATTTTTGACGGTTTTTAACCAATATATATACTGAAGTGTGTGCAAACAATTTACTTTATTGTATTCTATCGAAGTTTTAGGAGTTTTAGTTGCAGTATTATAATTTGTATGCTTCGAGATACGGTGATGTCCATTTTACGTGTTTGGTTTTTGCAAGGTGAAAGCTTAATATCAAAGTCCAACGAGATACGAATCGTACAAATGGGTAACGTTCTACGATAAGGAAGAAAACCGAAAGTAGATACAACACTTAGTTACCAAACTAGCAAAATAGACATTTTGTGCTTTCGCTCAGGGCAACCCCGTAAAAGGCCGCTCATAACGTAGCAATTGCACGACCAATCAGATATGAGGAAATTTGTTTTCACAAAATTGCCATGTTTAGTCCCAAAATACACTTTTTTGACCGTAATATGTTTTATTCAAACAATTCCAAAACAGAATTCAACTTTTTTACAAACATAGTTAAAGAATCTTACTACATCTCCTTTAATTTCGTATTCAAATATAAAAATTATTAATGGGAAGCTATGACTTTATTAAGGGGAGGGGGGGGGGGAGGAATTTATACGCTGAATATAGAGCTAAAGCACAACATCATTGAGTTTGTAGTCTGAGAGAGACTGGGATTGCGGGTAACACCATGTGAAATAAATCTCTTCTAGGAAGGAGTGTGGTTCTGAAAAGAACCGGGATGAGTGTGTAACTCGACGTTTGTAGTCTTTAATAGATTATCGTAGCATTTGCACACTCTACCCAGTAATACTTCCGTTTAATCTTGTTCCTACTTCATTCATTTCTGTTAATTAGTGGCAACCAACACTGTAAAACAATTCTGTTAATTTACTGTGCACTTCCCGTTTTTGCTTCAACCCTTGATATATTTTACGGGAAATTCCCGTAAAATTTACGGTTTTTCGCTGGCAACCCGTTTTACTGAGAATTTACCGTAAAATTACGGGCAAATCTTTTACAGTGTAGTATGATTTCGACTGGATATACTTATAAATGTACACTGAAAAAAGTAAACAATTCAAACCGTGTAGTATCCGTAGGACCCCATCGTCCAATAAAGACACCACAAGGTGTTAACTTAAAACCAAAATTTTCGCAGTGTAGTCCTATGAAAAATTTTCAAACTGTACAATTCTGATACTACTGGCGTTTCAGTCCTAATTTAAAAGACGATCCCTCTGATCAAGACTCGTTAATCCATATCATTATATTAAAATAAATGGAAGAAAATCTATACTTCAAAACAAGGGGATACTCACATTAGTCCATTCCCACCTCAGACGCAACTCATATCCGTCCAGTAGCCCAGTCATATTATTAACGTGGTCGATGGCCGTCTGCACCGTGGCGGGCAACATATCGTACGCAGAGTCGTTGAATTTGGGAAAGAACCCCCCAATGTACACGGGGGACCTCACCGGGGAAGGCCCGCTGAGCGGGGTGGGATCCGCCAGAGCTGCCTCCCCAAGGAGCAGGCTCAAGGCCAGCACAGTTAGACACCAAGGCGAATCACTTGCAGACATGACCAGTGCTTGCGCGGCGCATATGCACGGTTGTGCGTGTACCCCGTTCCAACAGAGTGACGGGCACAACGTGCACAGTTGCCTGTTTTATGCACGAGGTTAAACTTGACTGATTGTGTTTAATAACCGCAAGTAGACGCGGGGAGAATGTCACGTTGGAGATAAATCGTCAATATCACCTTGGTGTGAGTCACTTAGCACCGAACTCTCGCAAAAGCGACGTTTCTTTAGCACGCGACCGGTCTTAGTAGATGAGACTTCAGTTTTAGACAGCTCTTTGTTTACAAGCCTTGTGGTGGATATAGACTGGTTCAAAGTCCATCAATTGGCCTTTTACTAGGAGAGAAAGAAGAGCCAGTATATACCGTATCGAATATGACGTCACGGCAGCCATGTTGTGGGACACGGACGTACAATAATGCGTGCCGATATTATCATATGCCTACCCCGTAACATGGCGGCCTTTTGTTGTTGCTATGGCAACAGTGGGGATTCGATATACGGTCTTTTTGAAAGTGCTTTGAAGGTATTTCTTTATCAAATCGTTTTAGTAGTAGTTGATATAGGCCTACATCAGTGTCAAGATTTTCATTCAATTCATTCGGATCCATGGAGTCTTTTTTGCATCAACAAAATTTGAACATGCAATTTTATACAGTTCTCCAATCCAAAATTAAAAGTCAGGGCAGCGAAGAAATGATAACCTACCTCCTAAGTGGCCATCTATACGCGTAATTTGATGGAATTCGCCCAGCACAATAAAAACTACTTTTGGTAAAAGCGCTACGAACAAACAGTGACGGTGAAAAATCAGTTTCAGGAGAACAAAATTAGGATTTCTCTATAAGATGAAGATGCCTCAGGCAATGAGTTCCACAAAGAGCTATTCGTGGAGGAAAAAGCTCTTTGTGAAAGCTGCACGGGATGCTATGTGTGCATGTTTAACGGGAATACATCATACATGAATATTCATTAGATGTAAATGACTTTGACGTCACGCTCGTTTTCACGACTGGGATAGACTCGCGGAAAGAAAGGCAACAAAAATGCACTTTTACATAAAAACCGGCGTCAAAGCTGGGGATCTTGACAAGTATCTGTTCTGTTTGACATAGCTCTTCTCAATTCAATCGAAACCTAAGAAAAGTTGGGAATCGTTGGGGTTTCTCTTTAAGATCAAAACTTGCTTCTATAGGTCTACTAGAGGCCCGAACGCCTCTCAAATTTGTACCACTCAAAACACTCCTTATCCATCAGTGTGTGAGTGGCGTGCAGTCGGCGCACTGAACTCGGTTCTGCCTGATTAGGCAAACCATTGCTCTCTGCTCCGACTGGCTGGGTACCGAAAACAGCGGCTTCCTTGGAATGCAGCGAAAAATCACTTCAGTCAGAAAGGGAATCGCGGGTTAACTCATGGGGTCCAGTACAGTAAAGGACAGAGGCAAAAAAGTTACTCCCTATTAATATTCGATTTTTATGTAGTGTACAGTTTAATTTTTGTTTACCTGATCCTGTACCAGGATTTGAGCTCTTCTAAGATTTATTCTTCTGTGAGGAGATGAACTGGCTAAACGC
The DNA here is from genome assembly GCA_037893225.1 of Hippasteria phrygiana. NCBI lineage: Eukaryota > Metazoa > Echinodermata > Asteroidea > Valvatida > Goniasteridae > Hippasteria > Hippasteria phrygiana. The sequence goes on along the minus strand of JAZGUH010000569.1, from coordinate 432,439 downwards.
CCACCATCAGCAGGGATCAATTAGTATCGCCCGACTGAAGGATTACTAATGCCTAAATCCTTCATATAATGAAGACGTCTTCCATGTTGCGATATAGTTGAAATGGGCGCACAAACAGTTCCTGTATGGATTTCCCCAAACGTGGATTCGCCTGAAAATAAACATTCGGCTCAGTGGCCAGCGGGGGGGGGGGGGGGGGGGGGGGAGGGGGGGGGGAGGGGGGAGTCAACTCCCCCCCCCCCCGGCGGCATTTGAGGCGTCATAAAAACAACAAAAAGAAATAGTGTTTTTAAGACGATTTTAAGACGATTCTGATGTTGTTTGCCCTCCCTGGCACAAATAGCTGGATACGCTACTGAAACTGATTTCGGCTAAAAGTGTCCAAGTGAAAGTATCCTTCAAGGCTTGAACTGGTGTGCATATCTATAGGCAAGTTATGTATCAACCTGTATTATAAGAAAGCTTGTGAAGTGAAAGTGATGTGTTTTAATTGAAAGTGTGGGTGAGTGGGTAGAAAGCCAGACGCTTCCGTCTAGAAAACATCACAGAGTGAGCTCCACTATAGAAATTCACCTTGATCGGCCAAAGACCCGAACCTGAAGGCACCTTTGCCACTGATGACACAAAACTCGGGTGTCTACAGCAAATATCCTTAGTCTCAGTCAAACCGGGACTGGGAAGTTGCCTAACCACACTGTTTTTAACGGTGAAAAGCATGTAAATATTCATTGTGAGTAACCGTAAATGGACAGCGCTTTACATTACGCAGCAATTGAGGAAATTTATGTTCACAAAAGTCAGGTTAAATTGCAGTGTTTAGGCAAAAAAACACTTTCTTGACCATAATATGTTTTATTTAAACAATTCCACAATAGAATTTTGATTTTTTACAAACATAGGTGAAGAATCTCATTACAGCTCCTTTCGTATTCAAATATTGAAATTGTTCAAGGGAAACCATGACCTTATTATGGTGGGATAAGCTGAATATAGAGCTCGCAACATCATTAATTTCGTATAGTGTTTAGTAGGTTTAGCATTTGTACACTCTATCCATAATAATGTATAACATATGATGCACAATATGGGGCAGAGGGAACCCCCCCCCCCCCCCCCCCTCTTTTGTGTCATTGTGTTCCCGGAATCTCAGGAATTCTTTTCAGATGTCTAGGGGGAATGTGCCAGGTAACAATGGAGAGTGTATAGGGGATAGGGACAAAAGGGGGGTACCCCTCTGCCCCATATCGTGCTGGGTATAATGTATAATAAGTTACTTCCGCTTAGTCTGGTTCCCACTTCATTCATTTCTGTTAATTTGCAGTTAATTAATGGCAACCTAGCTTGCAATACTACCTTTTCCGTTTCTCTAGAAAAACAAACGGTGTCCGTAACAATGGCAGTATTTCCAGACTTTTGTACCGTAAAAAATACGGTTTATCAGTAAATTTAAATACGGTTCGACCGTAAAAAATACGGTAGACGGGTGGCACCTTGCTGCACGCCTTTCGACGGTGAATTTTACGGGCAATTGTTTACAGTACAGAGGTTTGCTGCTGTCGAGATAGGCCGGAGTTGGAGCAGGACTCAACGAGAGTCAGGCACTTTCTCCAGAAGAGATTCGTAAGTGTCCATAACTGAAATATTGATCGTGGAGAGGTTGTACAGTTGATTCATTTATGAAAGATGCTATGTAAGTTTTATGGACCAAGTTAAATGGACCAAGTTATGAGTTTGTAATTTTGAATGTATTATTTCGAATTTGACAAATTTAGAGTCACTTTGCAAATTTGAAGGGCTCATCTATGTCATTTGAAAGTTTTAAATATTCAGTTATCTGTTGAAGTGATTTACACTAATTAATGTTTTACCTCAATTTAACGACAAAGTTAAGAGGATCTTCCGTGGTATTTGTAAGATTTTGTATATGTCCTTAATAGATGGCCGTCATAAAAGCCGCACAAAGTTATCCGTGCTACCCACATCTCCTACCTGTCGAGGGTCACAGCCAGTTGGTCAAAACCACAACCAGATAATTCCTGTACAAGCCTTGGACATCTAAATGGCCAGGTTGAACATGGAGCCGGACAAGTTTTGGAGGGACGTAAAATAACTTCTCTGTGCAATATTGCAATTTACTATATAATACACTGTTCCTTGATCGGCAGTACATACAAAACAACTTCACTGTAAAAACGTTGGGTAAAACATAATTGGGCAACTGTTATTTACCCAACATTGGTATTAATTTACCACATTGTTGGTAAAAATGGACCAATTATTGGGAAGAATTTGCCCAAGATTGTGGGCAGTTGGTATGTTGCCCATCCATGAAAACAACACTACATGTTGTGTTAAGGGGAGGCAAAAGTACGCTTATTTAAAAGTGAGATGACGAAATGCACGATTATTGTGCCGTCGTAGCTGTATTTAAAGACAATGATTTCAATAAAGCGTGTGTATTTTGTGCAGGAAAAGGTGAGATTTTGAAAATTCCTTTTAAAAAAAGATGATAAAAAAACGCGACCCGACTTTTGTGATTTTTAGTGTCGGTCGCGTAGGGCAACACAACTATTTTTGTTGGCCTAATTCGAAAGTCTTTTAGAAAATTGTAAATAAAGCCAGTTTTGTAAAAAGAAAAACATTGGACAAGTTACCGCCCCATCTCTTTTTGGAAGTCGTACTATTACAATAGGGTAAGGGTGAGATTAGGGTGCGAAACAGTGTTAGGATGGAGTGAGGGTTTGGGATAGGTTTAGGGTTAGGATGAGGTTAAAGGTTATGCTATTACCAAAATTATTGTGTTTATCATTAAAGTGCAATTGTAATGTAATGCATCATGGGAAAAGAGTCGGACATTCATGGGTCGGACACCTAGAATTGTGGAATGTGAAACATCATGTGGAGTTAGCCTTGGCTCTGCATATAACAGTCTCAAAACGGGCAGATCTTCAGACGTTTTTTTCTTCTTTCTTTTTCTTGGGGCTCTTGGTAAAACGTTTTTAAAGCCCAATGTCCGTGCTCAGGCTGAAAATTCCAAATCAATGTATTTCCTCCTATAAAGGAGGAAATTGTCTTTACTACACATTGCAATCTATTCGGTCTTATCTTTACGTGCGATAATAATTATGCATTAACACTGTAAGAATTGCGTCCCGCCCCTATTGCAAAAATTGAAACTTATTAACTGTATTATTTATCTTTAATAGATCGTGCAATGTCTCATTGGAAATCTCTTAACTTAGGCTATCTAATGCTAAACGATGACCAATTCAATTTGAAAATTAAATTTTCGGGGTGACACGCCCAAAAAGCACGGACACACAAGTAACACCTGTCGTCCCCGACCCCCTCCCTGCAAATATTATGTCTGCATTTTCCCCCGAAAAGCCATCCACGGTAGATTTTTCTCACTGAATTGCTTAGTCCGTCCTCAAGCTTTGAAGCCAGACGCCCCCTCCATTTAGCCGTAATGCACTCACCCCTAGTAAGCTGCACTGGCATATTGTGGACGTGCGTTTATAATAATCGTTTATAATGATCGTATTTGCTAAATTTGGTAAACGGGGTAGCTCAACCTTGACCGGGATGACCTTTCATTTTCTGATGTTTTTCCACTCAACGGCTTCAGTTTGTGACAGCAAGAACACTTTATTGTGGCAGGTTATTGATAGCAAATCGAAACGCTTCACGCTTCTTTGATGACTACTATTCTCTTCTATGGTTCTCCAAATAATCGTCGCTTTTCATAGGTGTTCAGGTCATTTCTCACAACTTAAACATCCTTGTGTGTCGAGGTAATGAACTGGTGTAACTAAATGGTCACGTGCGTTAGGTCCAAAGAAATAAAACAAACTGAAGGGGTTTAAAAGTCACGGCAGAAACAACACAGGAAAGGAAAAGGGGAAACCAGCCAATATGATCGAACAAGGATTTAAATATTAACAGATGATTCTCTGAATATAAAGATCACCTGCATTATGTGAACAAATACGTCAAATACGAATAATGAAATATATGAACAAATACGATATAAAGCACGTAAGTAGTGTTGTAAATAAAAGTTTCATAAAGATTGCGGGTCTTGATAAGCGAGCGGGCTTCTGTGGAGGGCACAAGTGAGTCTGCGCGAGCGAAATATGTCGCTGCATGGGCAGATCCGTCGCCAGCTCCGTGTATCAGGGGGGCCACAGTGCTGCAGCTATACTCTCTAAATCCCAAAGAGTGAAATTAGGGACCAGACGATTTAGAGTGAAAATTACTCTGTTTTTAGATTGAATACTCTATGGGAGTGAATTTGCACTCAAATGGAGTGAATTTTCACTCTTTGGAAATAGAGAGAGTAGGGGGCCACATCACAGTCTGTGCCGGCCAATATTTGTTTTTGTACTACGCGCTGTCAATGTCAATATTTGTGTGTACTTTGCTATGCAAGCTGTCAATAGAGGGTGCTAGACAACTCTTAGAGTATTCAGCAGACAACTTTGTAAGGTTGCTATAGCTGTTAACCGATTTAGTCGGGCTTCTGTTACGGTTATATGTTAGAGCGCAAGGCTTTGGCTCACGAAGATCCGCAGAGACCGTACATCTGACGTCAAGCCGACGGCATGTCTTTGTTCCTCTCTGACAAGCATAGGCATGAACACTTGATCATTTCATTTTTACTGAACTCAAATTACAAAACCTGCCCTCGGCGAGAGCGCCATGTACACGGTATCTTGCCCCCTCAGCCACTATCATGATACCAACATTGTAAGAGCTGTGGTATCAAATTAACACCGTGTGTTATCTATATTGGACAAACCGTCCAATACATTAAAGGAAACATGATTTAGGATTTATATTGCATTATTCCTGCTTAAAACAATAAAGTATTATCTTGACAATGATATTTTGTGTCTAGAGACAATTTTTTCCCAGATTAAATATGAGAAAAAAATTCTTGAAAATGTTTGTCCAAGCTACTCCGCCCCCTGAGTGGGACCCTCATTAACATAAGTGTGTGACGTAGACCGAGGCACATTACATATTCTGCTCGAGCCGGCCCCATTCATCACGCGTATGCATTGAGTGTACATTCTTCGTCCAAAATCTAAGCAAAATATAGTGTTTTTCGGCTATGCCGACAAGGTGTGTGGCTGCTGGGTGCAGCAAAACAACGAAGGCTGGAGTAAGCCTTCATTCATTTCCAACTGATGCGAAATATCGGAGAATTTGGACGGCGAAAGTGAAGGTGACAAGAGCGTTATGCAGCGACCACTTTGAGCCGTCGTGTTTCGATACTGGTATTTTCAAATCATGGGATGACCATTAAAAATATGCTCAAGTCCACTGCCATCCCAACAAAGTTCCCAGATGTGAGTAAGGTACAGGCGAAAGCAGTTAAACGGCCCATTCCCCGAGGAGCCTTCGCTAAAAGGGAGAAAATCAGGGTAAGTTCGATGTTAGTTGTTGCAACTTACGATATTGCACGTGTAGACCTCGTGTACGTGTGTATACGATGTACATGCGTCATTTACCGGGTCCAGTCGATCCATGAATTTCGGTGCCTCGGTCTACGTCACGAACAGCGCCCTCAATTTGAGTCTCAACAAATTCTAAAAAGGGGGGTCAATTTTTGGGCAGCAAATAATCACACTAAAACTTCACTTGAAACAGTTTGGCTTTTAATTCACATTTAATACATATAAATGAATTTATTCATGAAATAACATGTGATCCGGCCAGTTTGAGAAGCATGTTTCCTTTAATTTACCAACACATTTTGCAGTACATTGAGACCCTCACCGACCTGGGTTTCCGAACGGCCAAGGACTGACTACAATACAGCTACACAGCGGCGTAACTAGGGTTGAATTTGTAGGGGGCACCTGGGGGTGCACCAATTTTTTAAGGGGGGGGGGGCACCGAATGGCAACAGATGTATTGTTTGTGTGCAATTCGAAATTTCAAATGGGGGGGGGGGCACGGACCTCCGCTGGGGTGGGGGGAGGCATGTGCCCCCCCCCCCCCCCCGCAATTACGCCACTGCACATACAGGATCTAAAAATCTAGCATAGGCTAAGCTACGAACCGTATCCAGCATGTAACTGTCTTTGTGTGGTGTAATTCTCAAGCCAGATGACTAATCAATGCAAACCGAATGGCAGGCTAAAGTCTCTGCTAACGTTTTGCATTTGTTGTATCTTACTGGGTTTCCCCATTTTATAAGAATTGTATTAGAAATGTAAGAGGTTCATGTAAGACTTTTGAAAGTATCCTTCAAGATTCTTAAATATTCCGAGAAGAACCTTTTATAATTCTTAGGATATTAGTATTTGTTTTCGGGTAAGATTGTCATCTCTTCAGGTTAGATTGTACAATTATACTAGATATTTTAACAGGTATTTTAATTTCCAGTTGTTTAGTATTGCAGCATATTGACGAGAATACCATCCACTGAGGTTTTGTACTAGTTTTCTCTGAATTTGCTTTGCAATTTCATGCCAATGATAGCTGGCAAGAAGCTGTTCCAAATCATGTCGTTTAAACCAGAGCCTTTGCAGACTCCAGGTGGCATGGCAGCAGATAGCTTATTTGCTATAGACCTTTGCATAACAAAATCATGTCGACAATGAGGAGGTGCCTATGCATCCATCCGTGCATTCACTTCACAAAACCGCTTTCGTCCTATCTTTTTTAAAGACGCAAGTTAAAATAGTTAAGATGCTTGTCCAAAATAGAAACTGTGTGAATACTATGGTAGAGTGCTCATTATTAGTCGTTAGTCCAGAGTATTCTAGGCATCACGTTCCCTTTTACGAAGTATCATTTCTGTCGATGTTTCCGTACTCTTTGAAAACGATGAAAGCACTACGGCAAGGTGGCGCTTCAATTTCCCAAGGAGTAATTGTTTCTGCAAAAAATGAATCATTTGAAACAGACATTTCATTATCTACTATACGAGACATCACCAAAAGGCCTACACATTTAGACCAAAAATTGAAAGACGGTATAGTCGTGCATCATTGTATGGATGTACACCTGCGGTGATATTTTTTCCCCCGCGATTTTACAAATTATTTTACGGCCAGAACATCTTGAAATCTTTAGAGAAAAGGATTGGAAGTAAAATGACCAGCCCCGTGTCCATAGTAAACTTCTCCAAATGAGTTTTTGCGCACATCGATATGATATTTACTTGTACTTTTCCCTTCGAAAAGCAATAACGTGTCTATCGAAACTCCCTTTTCAATACCGTACCAGTAAACTCAAAATGGTCTGATTAATATGGATCCTTGGCTTACCTGTTGTAACTTTTCTTGTAGCTTGATGCTGTCTGCGTCCGTGTAGTCAGTAAATGTGGTCAGTGAGCCATTCGATACATACTTTACCATCATGCTTACGTTGAAGTTTGACCGACCCGTCGATTTGTATAAAAGAAATATCTACAAAATGGAAATGTCAAGATAGTGATGTTCATTACTTCTATTAGGTTTGTGTTGATCGTTTGGTATAGCTCTAGGTGTTGAAAATAGCTCTGGCGGTGAAAATGGACTTTCCAGATAAATTTCAGAATTCGATCCTTGCGAATAAGTAACTTGGGTGAACACTTCCGCTTTGAACGACGTGTTAGCGTCATATCGGAATGTACATGCCTCATGACGGCTAAATCCACAATTCTTTGCGTTTCCTTCACAATATTTTGTGAAAGAAGAGATTAGGCTCCATCAGAGTTATTTCGTTGGTACGAACAAATGGAGGGTTTATACTATCTCTTGCGATGAGAGTATAGGAAATTCATTAGAGAATGCTATACCCAAAAGTGGTCATATAACTCGAAAGTAAAGTCTTAGAGGAGCTTACTGAGCTGATGAATATAAAAAACACTTGCTAAACAAAATAAAATCGAGAACCGGCAGCAGTATGCACTTTTTAAAACTGTTTTTATTCCTTGTAAAACGCGTTTTACTTTGTATTGCTCAATTATATAATGTTCATACTTTAGAAGTTCTAAAAGGCCGATTCATACTAGGCCTACACACGAAGGCGAATGCTAAGCGAATGTATGACGCCGGATATTCGCGCTGCGAATTCGCTGCGAATTCGCTGCGAATATTTCATGACGTCAATTTTTTTCGCGTTCGCATTCGCGTGAAGGCGGGAAAGCAATGACCTGTGAGGACCATCTGTTACCTTAGGAAGAAACACCAGACACAGGACGGTGGTGTTGGTCACAATGATAGCTGAGCCGAGTACAGCAAAGTTGGTTGTGGCATTTTGGCGGAGCACGTCGAGATTAAGTAACGGCAGCACTATAGTAAGCACTATGGCCACGGTGTATATAGACATTCCTATGTATTTACCTGAGGGCAAAAATACCAAAATGTGTACAAGGAATCCGCAGTGACATGAATGTTTACTTACATTCTGAATTTGTTTTTAAAGCAAAAGAACGCTCCCTCTGTCTTGTTGTGCATGTCAAAATACAATGCAATGTTTGAAATTACGCGGAAAGGCCTGTGAAAGAACAAGTGCTTAATACTGTCACCCCTGCACTCCTATCAAAGTGTTTTTCTGTGCGAAATTTGGTTCAATTCAGGATTGTTCGATTTGGTCTCTTCAGCTTCAAAACCTCCATTACTCTTTATCGCAAGGCTATGTTTCTAATGTTATCCTGTGCTATTTTTGTCAACCGGTCTGCAATGTTCATCTTGGTCATACCAATAAACCCATAATGCAATCAGCGAGTTTTATACGATCTTTAACTTACTGTCATTTAATGAGGAGACTGTTATGTTCCTCGTTTCCCACGCAAGGAAGATCCCGAACGTCAGTAGAATTCCCTTTGTGAAGTAAATTGCACCCATGAAATAATCCACGTATTCAGACGTGCAGAAAGGGATGACGGAGACGATGTATATCTCTCTATCTGGATGAGACATGTCCAGCTGTAACACAAGGGGACAAATTTGATATAAGAATGTCGAAAATGAACGTGCAAACTGCATTCTTTGGTTGGTTGTATGCAGGTTGGTTTATTGTGTGGTTGGTTTTGGTAGCCTCTAAACATCTGAATTGAAGACACCAGGGGCCACTTTCATGACGATGCTAAGCACAAAAAATGTGCTTAGCATGAAAGGTCTTCCTTGGTAAATACAGGATTACCAACCAAATTTTGATGTGAAGTGTATCACTTGTGGCTGGCATTCAGTTGTTGTTTGCTTAGCATGAAAATATCATGGCCTTTTGGATGGTAACCTGTTTTAACTAATTTTCAAAGTGAACAAAGAAACTGGCAGGAGCGGGATTCGAACCTGCGACCTCCGGGTTACCGTACCGGCGCTCTACCAACTGAGCTATCTTGCCCTATGTTAGCGGTCTCCCAAATTGTCAGTATCTTTGTTCGGGTGGGACTGTTTTAACTAAGCAAGACTTTTTGGTGCTAAGCAAATTTTTGTGCTCGGCTTAGCAGCTCCGTAAAATTGTCCCCTGGTATAGATAAATCTAACCATGATAGGGGCCATCATGCTACGCCTGTAAAGTAATATACACGTTGTATGACTGCAAGCAATGATTGTGTTTAGTTATACCGAGCTTGGGGTTGACAAAAAGATGGTATATGTGGAGGCCCCCAAGCAATGGCCGCCATTTTCGAACCAGTGTATAGGGCAATAACACAAACAAGTTGGATCCGTCTATACATCGCCATCATGAGTTGCACTGATGAGTTGAGATGAAAATAAACGCCCTTTATAAGCCTATTGGATTTCCTTTTATCCCTGGACACTTTGACCATACAGAGCAAGAATGCTTTGTTAAAGAACCACGAGCAAAGGACGCATTAAATTCGATTGCATTGGACTCCAGCATTGTTTGTTGTGCATTTTCTACAGGTGAATATGATTAATGCCAGTGAAAGCACCTGCACTACTTCTCTTGACTCATCTCACATCCCCATTTTTCGAAAATATTCCTTTCGGGTGAAAAAGAATGATGTGCCTTTTTTCCTAAATACAGTTACAATTTTCCCCTCCTTCCTATCTAACAGTTTGATAGGCCATTGGTGCTTCCTCAATAGCATTAATATACTGATAATCAAGCTTTTTACCAAACAATGAGTTGCTTCTACCGTGAAAGAAGATCCCAAACGGCCATTATAACGGTTTTATTATCCATGTGATGGTTGCTCATCCGGCTAATTGACGGATTGACTGCCGACCTCTTCTCTTAAACAGCAAGAACGATTTAGGTCGATTTAAAAAATCTGGGAAATAGAAAACGTACCACTGGCTCAGACGATGTCCCATCGACGTAAGTTTTACCAAATAATATCCACGTGGTGAAGACTAGGATGTCTACGGCCACAGCTAGCAGAACACCCAGGATGAGTTTAGAGTTGGGTAAATCCTGATAGTGGGGGAAAATGTATTGTTAAAATGTTAAAAGGGGCGATTGGCCATAGTGCTCAACCAAGAGATTGTAATGGAGAGGCAAATCTAGCAGTGCGCGTTTGAAAAGGTTGACACATCTGAACTGGTAGGCACTGTTGAGAACACACAAAACGACATCGTCATGCATCACCTTGAATATTTATTCCTATTAAACATGGATATATGCACTAGGCGTGACGATGTCATGGATATATGGGTCATTTCATAAATTTGGGGCCAAAAGTGTGATATTTTTGGTGTCTCTGTTACATAGTGACATGTATAAGAATTACGGACACATTCTTTAATGCCTTAGGCTATATCTCCAAGAGTGATTGTGTAAAGCAAAGTACCTGCCAAACAAGTACAAAAATAGTGTGAAGTCAATTTGAATGATACTTGATGGAAATTACACAGGTCAGGTGTAACAGGGACACCCAAAAAATGTCACACTTTTGGAGCTCAAATTTATGGAATGACCCATATGCACAAGGCGTGACGATGTTTTTGGGCTGTTCTCTATAAGTGCTTACCGTCTGAACCACCGTGATCTGGACGTATGAACATTTTCAAATGCGTACAATTGCCTCTCCGTTACAAACTCGTGATGGCGCACTATTGTGAACTTTTATGTCATGGCTATGTATACATTGAAACAATTGAGACAATTAGAATTGATTCATGCTTATTGAAGGATACGAATTAGCCTTCATTGTGTGCTGAATCCCTAAAATGAAAAAGAAATCTGCATTTCTTCAGTTATCCCCGGTACCTACCACAAAGCACAAACAAAGTGCAAACGAAGGTATAATACGGCTCCAATAAATCAGGAAAAAATAATTACCACACGTTTCAATTTGGCAACAGCTCTGCTGAATATTGCGTGGATCCTGTAGGTTTTCATGAAGAGCGCCCCAAACGACAAACTTATGCCAATGCAGACTAGGCTTAGCTTTATCTGTTGAATAAAAAATAATAATAATAATAAATAAATTTATGAACGATATAATAAAAGATAACTTTTTTTACATCAATCTCATTTTAATCATGTTTTTATGAGCAATCCTACACTTACAATGTTTAAAAAAGCGGTTGAAAAGCGGTTGTACCACAGATGCCATTTTCAAACTCCACAGTCGGCAAATCAACGTTCAACAACGTTTAGAACGTCGCTTTACCAACACGAAAACCCAACTCTGCGTAATAATGACAGTGTGACGTCATGTCATCCGGAAAAGCAACAGCACTATACACCTCTTCGTGAGCGGGAAAGTTGTGAAATAAAAACTAATTCAAGTTGCCAGGTATGAGACCCCGCGTCGGTGGGAGCTGGCATGTAAACACGCCAACTTCGGAACTGATATGCAATGCTACCGTAACTCACATGGCAGAGGTGAATGATGATATCATTCGTGAAGCTTGACTGATCCACTCCGAAGAGGAAGACGGATACGTAGAGCAGCATGCTTCCCAGCACGATCAGGTTGTTCAAGGGCGGAGTGGATATCTTGATAGCTCTACAGGTGACGGAGACAAAAACATATTTTAGTGTCATTCGAAATTGACGTTGTAACTTACTAAACACCAATGTACCTCCATCATTTTCAACCTTTGTTTTGCCTGGGTAACGGTATTGGATGCCCCTTTTAGCCTTTTGGGGAGGTTATGCTCATGGGAATTTACATATTCATGAGCACAGGAGTGATGTCATTCTAGGCACAAATATTTCGGTACCATTGATTATTGTACATACAAAAAATAATATAATTTTTTACTTTTCGTAGGGTTAATTTTCCATATTGGTATGTTTCTTGTTTTTTTAGTTCTTGGTAACCCGTCAAGCAAGTGACATGTCCAGAAAATGAATTCCATTACGTTAACAAAGTTAAGAAGCACTGATATAAAAAAAATGCAGAAAATATATGTTGATATGATTTCCATTGCAGTTGGTCTTAAACACCGTAGCCTCTGATAACTCACTGAACTTACTTTTCTTTTCTAAACTTGATGTTGATAAAAAGAAAACACAGATCCAGGAAAATTCCAACAGAGGCGAGGCTGAAAAGCGTCAGCTGAATAGGTCGGCCAATGGTGACCTGTTGTAACTTGGTTGTTTTACCGTCTACAGGTGGTGATCCAGCTGTGCCGAAAAAACAGGTTCATTTAAATTTACAATGCTGTTATTGATACCATCAGTCACCGACTAATCTGATTGCTTAATAGCTGGTTTACAGTTGCTCTATTTTTGGCGGTTTGTTTGTTAAACCAATACCTGTAAACCTTAATTTATACTTCCCGAAAATCCGAATGCAAAGTTTTTTCTAAGGTAGTCAATATTTAGCCGGTGACGGCAAAATGACCGGTAGTCTTCTATGATTGGTTAATATCAATGACGTATTCACTTACCGGATTCGGACAATATTACATCAGATAAAAATTCGCTCATTCCGTCGAGCTTTGACATTATAAACTCCCGAGTGGGAGGTTGCCCGTTCGACCCCGCATCGAGCCTTAGAAATCGACTTAGCAACTTTTTTCTTAAAAGGGTTTATCATGAAATATACTCTTATAAAATAATTAAATAATTTCTTTCCCCAATTTGGTTTTTTGAGGATTTTTAAGGAAACAAAGTCGAAGAACCTGTCATGGATATAAACCTTCAGAGAAGACAGCCGGCAAAATATCGTTTCCGGTTGTTTTGCCATCCCGCGGCTAAATATCCACTGCCCTTTTCTAAACATCTGAAACAAATATTTTACATAAAACCAACATACCTGGCCAAAGGAAGCTCCTTTCCTCAACGGCTCGGAACTTCAAACTGCCATTATGATGGTATTCGATTATTTCACTTGATATTCCATCTGCAAAATATATCACGTGTAAGCCCAGTGCATAATTAGAAGATATATTTTTGCCCTGTCCCGACGTATTAAACACTGCATGCGCAGTGCTTTCCGAGAGTCTGTGAGAAAAGAATTTCCAGACTTACTCTGGCAGGCCTCAAACACACGGCCTCCTGCTTACTAGTGCAATCTTAACCACACGACTACCGGGTTTGCAGGGGTCGGCTGGCCGATTCGAATTCAATTCAGTGCATTATAATCAGCGCATCAAGATCAACTCCGGGGAAGACGGTTTATTTTTTCGCACTGTGTATTTTAAAAGGTCGAGACGCCCATTTTTCAACACTGGCACCATGATGCGTACAAACTTTCCATCCGATTGACACTTTCGCCGAGTAGTTATTGCTTATATTATGTCGGGATTTTCAATATTTCTATTCTGAAATATTCTGAGAAGCATGGATCAACGAGGTGCTATGGGTAACTTGTCGACCGCGCGGATTGAAAATGACCTATCCGGAGCAACCGCTTGGTGGCGTACTGTATTGCGAATAGCCCTATGAATTTAAAGGTGCATGCAAAACAAAACTAACAAAACTAACAGGATTAGACATTCTGTGTTAGGGCCAGTGCTGGAAACGAGTTTAGAATTAACCAGCCTTTTGGCCCGCTTCCTCCGAATTCGTAATTACTTCTCAGTGAAGTTTACCGAAAACGGCACACGTAGGCAAAACGTATGCAGTATAGGTTTCTGTTGAAGACACTAAACAAAGTCCATTTCCATGAACGAAGATCTTGTACTTAATGGATCTTTGTACTTAAATGGGTCAAATGAGCGAATTTCCTCATTTGAATCATACCGAGTGCCTCCAATACCAGATAGTGGTTACCGCATGGAATTGGAAAATGTCTAGAGTGCAGGCAATTTTGTGAGATTAAAACAAAGTGTCATTTAAAACATGGCCTGTGTCATATGAATATCCGACTCCCATGAAAATCGGACTCCTTTTTCCTATTATTGGTTAAACACTCACACGGGACCGGCCACTCTCCCAGTTATCGATATCTTAGGAATGTGCAATACTACCGTATTTCATAGTGACTAAAATCACGCTACACCGGCCCTATTGGCTAAAGGCTGACCCAATTTACCTTTAAGCTGAGCAATAAAAAAACGAACATTGTCCTCAGATCGGAATCCACCATCTTCAATCAAAACAGAAGCCTGTAGAATAAAAACGAAGGCATATATGGACCAGTGTAACAAATGTTTGGAGCAAATAGGATTATGGAACCTTAATGGACCTACGAAGTAGTGACGTCACACCGTGTTTACTACGTTGGCCAAGTGGGGACATGTGGAAATATGGCTTCTCCGAAATGTTCTGTACGTATATACTATATTTTGAGGATTAATCTAAAGAAAACCATTCTTGTTTCTTCATATAAGTTTGAAAAACATAGTCTTTGTGTTGGTCGCAAAAACAGGTAAAACTTACATGATTTCAACTTGTATTTACTGAAATCATGGGCGTAAATCACGGGGTGGGATGGGGGTATATATCCCCCACCTTTTGACCAGGGTGGATGGACCATTGGATCTCCCCCCCCCCTCCCCCATCGATTTGTGTGGTGAGGAAAAATATGCTGATTTTGAGGTTATCCTGTAACTTTCCAACAGTCAAAAGGTATTTAATAAACCGGAAAACAAACAGCACAAAAACTTCAGTTTGTGTTGTCAGGCATAGGGACAAAAGAGTGCATATTTGCATTAAGATGTACACAGCCTACTTCCAAAAATGTAAGGCACCATGAGCCTTACAACGCTAAACTATTTTGGACCCCGTAACTCAATGGGATTTGCAATACGCTTTTGTTAGGTCAGTTACAATGATCTAGAATTCCACTTTCCCAAACGTTAATCTCCCCAGAAAGTTATCCAATCCCTCCTACAGATCTTTGAGACTTTTGCGGCACATTTGCGGAACATTGGAACGGACAATTTATTGAGAAATCGGAGTTTTCACTCACCAACCGACGTATTCAGCTGAGATGAACATGTAGCACACAGCTGACTACTATAGTCCACCAGACTGCGCATGCGCGTGGAGTTGTGGAAGAGGTGTGGGGCTCGACCATTTTTTGAAGGGAGGGGGGTCATCTTTTCTATTCTACATCGCGCAACGGTGATGTGCGCATGACGCGCTTTACACAGTGTTGTGTGTGTTTGAACATTCCTTCGGTTTTCAAATGAACAACGTTAACAAAATAATGACCATCGATCCAGATTCTGTTTTTTTCTGGTTTGCATAAAATAGAAGCTCGCATTGGCCAAAAACAACATCAGACGAAATGCCAAATATCACTATATTTAAAGCCACTGCAGCTAGGGGTTGTGCCTATTTGGGAAAAGTCGTTATAATTCGATTTGTTGCATCATCTAAAAATAGCTACGTGGCTACCTGCCCTACAATTTAGACGTCTGGGCATAACAAACGTTGTCAGGCCAAGGAACCACACTAGGTATAATAGCGCGCCATTAATTATCCACATTCCACACATCACCGTTGCGCGATGTAGAAAAGATGACCCCCCTCCCTTCAAAAAATGGTCGAGCCCCACATCGCTTCAACAACTCCACGCGCATGCGCAGTCTGGTGGACTATAGTAGTCAGCTGTGTGCTACATGTTCATCTCAGCTGAATACGTCGGTTGGTGAGTAAAAACTCCGATTTCTCAATAAATTGTCCGTTCCAATGTTCCGCAAATGTGCCGCAAAAGTCTCAAAAATCTGTAGGAGGGATTGGATAACTTTCTGGGGAGATTAACGTTTGGGAAAGTGGAAATCTAGATCATTGTAACTGACCTAACAAAAGCGTATTGCAAATCCCATTGAGTTACGGGGTCCAAAATAGTTTAGCGTTGTAAGGCTCATGGAGCCTTACATTTTTGGAAGAATACACAGCCTACATATGGTAACCAGACCTTTGTATTATGAACAGCGCCCCCTAGTGTCGAGATTTTGGTCACCCCCTCCCCCCATCCCCCCACTACTCGCCGACACGGATTTACGCCACTGACCGAAATGCATACAATGATACCACGGCGCGCTGTTTCGTCTCCACAACGCTGCACGACTTCAACGAGGTAAACACGGTGTGACATTACTACGTAGGTCCATCATGGGAATACAAGAAGGACATAAGAATGGAAACAGACGCTGCGAAGATCTTACATCCCCTCATTAAGATGAGTTGACACCACTTGTAAAACAAATGAAACACAGACTAGGGTCTACAGTTTTTGCAAGGATGTGCTCGTTTGACAATAATTAAGGTACCATTTTTTCCAAACCGAATACAAATTCGTTCTTTAAAAGCGGGACCAGTGCCATAAAAAAGAAAAATCATAATATTAAGGTCACAACAGACAGATACTAAATGTACCGTTGGTCCCACGAAACGTGTTTCATAAACACTCTCCAAAAGAACCGCTGACATGTTGCTGTCGGTGTAGGAAAAGTTGTGAAGCGCCCTCGCGGGGTTGAGATTGGCCAATTTTTCGACGGAGCGATTCAGCGCCATTGCTATGGTAATCAGGACATCGTAAGATTCAATATGCTCTAGTCTGTCCACGCCCTCACGCGCTAGAAGACCACGAAGGAAGTCCAGCTGATACTCTGGGGGTTTCTGGTAGGGCAAAAAACAAGATGTTTAAAGGTCAGGCCTGTGACTTTTGGGACACTGGATTAGGACAAAAGTAGCTCTGGATTAACGCCAGTAGATTTACACCTATAAATACCGGCTTAAATATCCACAGAATGAATTTCGTTATGTGAGCTCAACTGTTTTACTCTACTGATTGCCTACAAGACAAACCTCGCGGCTTCCCCTTTAACTAACCCAAAGACCCCTTTCCGCCTAATCGGACGAAAATGTGAAACGTCAAGGTTACGTATCATCTGCAACAGCCTGTAGCGTGTCAATCGGACTCCATTAAATACCGACTCATTTATTGCGCATGGTCAGCATACAAACCAAAAACCAAAAACCAAAAACCGAAAACCGAAAACCGAAAACCAGAAACCAAAAACCAGAAACCGAAAACCAGAAACCAAAAACCAAAAACCAGAAACCAAAAACCAAAAAACCAAAAACCACAAAACCACAAAACCACAAAAACCCCCAAACTCAAAAACCCAAAAACCCCAAAACCCAAAAGCCCAAAAACCCGACCCCAAACCCAAATCCAAACCCAAACCCAAAACCAAACCCAAGGTCAAGGTAAGGGGTTACCGGTATGATTAGGGTGAAAAACAGGGTTAGGTTTTGGGATAGGTATAATGGAAATGGTAAGGGTGAGGTTTAGGGTTATACCATTGCAAAAAATGCTTGTGTTCATAATAAAATCACAGTTACAAATACACAATCTGAAGCTGTGGATATTGGGAGATACAATCGAAAAAGCTTTGTTTAAACACTATATGTTCAAACACTACATTCTTAGAAAAGCTATGTTTCGGCCAGTATAGTTTGATCACCTTCAAGATAATGACCAGAGGATTCACTCTTGTCATTCTCGGTAAGGGATTTGAAGCTGTACGGTAACCTAATTCCCTTATAACTTACAATATGACCGTAGCGAATGTCCTCCACGTCGTCTACAGATCTCCAAGCTGTAACGGACAAATGGTGCTGCAGTGATTCCTCCAATTGTTCGGCCGTACAATTCACCTTCTCCACGGCCACCCACCACCTCTGCGGGTACCAACCCACTATGGTCCAGACGTACTTAGCACCAAACATTTTCATGTGGTAAACCTGCAATGAGGAAAAATACCCTGTAAAACTGTGGTGTTAAATTAACACCATGTGGTGTCCCTATATCACATCTAACACCACGATTTTTCGCAGTTAAACGCACGGGCTACAACAGAGGTGGTTGGCCACATTGCAAGTCCCACCACCCTTCCGGTTCTTCTGGGTCCAGATCTAAATAGAGGATAAATCTTCAACAGATAATAAAGAAATTATCCCAATTTTCAGACCTATAGACCCAGGCAGGGTATTATAACTTCCACCGTTCGTTGGTGAGACAAACTCCCTAGGGTTTGTGGAAAATCATATTAAAATTGAAGGATTCAGGACTGTTAGGGTTAAACAACAGCTGTGGTTAAACAACAGTTGGAAAATTACGTGAAAAATTACCCAAAGGTTGAACAAGTTGACATGTTCAACGTTGGGTAATCTGTTTGCCCACTTTCTAACAGTGTTCTATTGAAAAGATATTCATGGTTTTGCATGCGCGTGTTATTTGGGTCCAAATATGGCGTGCATTACCGATAGTCGACTTTCGGCTAAAAGTTTTACTGAAAATAGCCATAATTAGTCTACGCGCTTATATCTTAAAAAGGCAAAAAACTGGAGGGTCTTTTCCGATTTTACTTTTTTATGGATCTAGCTAAACTTTTATTACAGGGTCCATATCTATGCTGATTGTTTAAGATCTGAGGTTATATTTATGACCCAAAATTCATCAACAGTTGACATTTAGGCTCATGTCACGTGACACATGATTGCGTCATCATGACGTCACTCTTTAGCATACAATAAGCCAGTTCGGTATCTCGAAGGTCAAAGGTTATTTGGAATAAAATTGCTGACGTAATGTCACGCGATGTTACGCGAACGCCCATTCTGATTAAATTTAACACGTGTGCGTTGTGCGACCACCTTGCGCGTTCATATAGGCGCGCGTTAGGTCACGGGTCATTCGGGATAACTGTGTCATTGTGCACATGCACAGTTGAAATACCGAACTGGCTTACAATTTGGTGTCATGATGACGTCACATATTGTAATATTTTGGATATCCTCATGTCATACCCATGTCATTGCAAAAAGAATTTTGAATCTATCACCTTTGGTTTTCAAGATATAAGCCAAATGTAAAAATATAATTCAAATTCTGTGCTCATGCACGTGACACACGATAACGTTATCATGACGTAAGTCTTTTGTTTAATATTTCACTTCAGGGTCTATGTCCATGCTGATTTTGGATAAGATCCGAGGTTATTTAATGACCTAAAATTCATGCTCAACATTTGACATTTAGGCTCATGTCACGTGACACATGATTACGTCATCATCGTTTTTCTTGTCTTTTGTTTAGTTGTACAGGAAAGCCAAACTTTCGAGCATGATTCTTTTTTCTACTCAGTCTGCCCTCTGTACATCTCAATTTTTTTGAGAGAAATGAAATAATGGTAATTTTATAAGGGAAGACAACACTGTCATATGTATCCTCAATCCAAAGTATATTGACTAAGCTCACACAAATACGCATTACGCTACGGACAAACGGTCGAGCGTCAACACTGGCATGACACTGCATCGATTACATGGGATCATGGCTGAGGTCACCGATGATTTCACATTATAAAGGTCCAAGTAGCTGAAACACAGTATCTTGTTACCGAGAAATGAATATCACTGTTTACTAATTGACTTCTTCCATCGGTAATTTTTTACCCTTGTCGGTGATCTAGGCCTTGATCTACAAAAAAATAGCATGATGTGACATCAGGCAACGGGCTTTATTTACCATCATCTTGAGATTAAAGGAACCCATAGACTTAGAGGCGCCCAATTGGGATTTCAAAAAGAGTTCGTCCGAAAATTGCTATGGTTGGAAAGATCATTTAAAAGTAGAATAAGAACAATCATCCCTTGAAAATGCGTGGTTTATCAGAAAATCATCAATGAAAATTGCCAGTTTGGTCCGGAAAAGTCGGACCATTGGAAAATTCAGAGTCGTATCCTTAGCCTGTAGCGCTTTGGTTGCATACAGGCACTATTATTCGGCCTCAGTCTGAATGTCTGTTTTTTCACATTTATCCGTAAATATTACACGTTATAATACTCTTGTTTTACACTCAGACCTTGGAAGTACAAGTAGGTTAGTAACCGTATAACCAAGGAGATAAAATCAGTGGGATTTTGCCTTTGAGAAAGAACTTGTTTTAAGTTCGAAACGTTAGGCCAGTTCATTTGGTTGAGTTATTATTGATACACTAAGTGTCATTCGTAAGAGGTACTAGCTTTTGGTAGTATAGCCGGGACCTTTAAGATTTTGAAAATTTGCTAATTTGTCTCAAGGGCTTCCGGTACTAAATTTCCGTTAGGCCTACCTCTTGTTCATGGAATCCAATTTTTTTAGGGGGTAAAGTATTCACAACTGAAATTTGACTGGAAGCAAATAAATCCACCCAAATGAGTTAAAATTTACAGTTAGGTGCCGCAAGCAGTGGAACGGGTTATCACTCTCAATTTGCATTGATTGAATTGAATTTAATTTAATTGAAGGTTTTATTGTTCATATTATTCTCGCAGTCCAAAGACTGAATTGCAATGGTTTACATTTTTCAATATACAGAATCATATTAAAAGGACTATTAATACATACATAAAAATTGAAATGATCTAAACCAAACTAAATAGGCCCCCTACTACAAAAAAAAAAGGTTTTTATATATACACACACTAAAACGTTATTCTATTCAATCAGATACATATAAAATTATTATTCAAGGGTACAAAAAAAGCGAATTACAAAATCCAATGTACTTTGTTCAATTCATTCATTATTAGTATTGACAACATTAATAGAACACACAAAATAATAACATTTGTGGGGAAAATGGGCTACTTAGAATCATGAAAAAAATACGATTGACATGATGAGAAAAAAAAATGAAATGGACATGCAAACACCAAAACTTTGATAACATTAACAAACACACAAACTTCATATTGCACAGACGTGAAGCGTTAAAATAACAGCGGGATGCCATATTATTCATGACCGAAAAGATAAACAGACAATGATAAAACAATTGTATAGGCTGAAATAGTATTATTTTTCACATCAGGTGTTGATTGATAAGTCTGACTAGATAAGGCAGGGCACTGCTCCGCAGTCTCTCGGTTCTGAACCTGAAGTCTCTCAATCTTTCACTGTGTCGAAGTTGACGCATTGAACTCTGTGATTCGGGTAACCAATGTCTGAAATTCGTGTACATGGATTTCGCAAACTTAACCCTTCGCTCGCTCAGGGGTATCAGGCCAATTACCCGGAGAGCGTTGTCATACGTCTCATAGCGATCAGAGAGGATAATGCGAAGAGGTCTCTTCTGAATCATCTCTATGTCGTTGACTTTGTTGTGCTGTGATAGAGGAGTGCCAGACCGGTACGCAGTACTCCAGTGAGGGACGGATGTAGCACGTGTGTATATGATCAGCAGATCTTCCACTGGTAAGCGAAAGCGTTTCAGTGCGCGAATTACATAGAGTTTGCGTAAGGCTTTCTTGGTGATTTCCTGGATATGGCTATCCCAGCGGAGGTCGCACTGGATCATTACGCCAAGTAGCTTTAAACATTTCACTTCCTCCAGGATAGTATCATTCAGCTCTAGTTGAAGGGGTGGTGGAGCAACTCGCGAGAATGACACACGTATCACTTTGCACTTTTAGATGAATTGATGCGCAAACCAGCGTCTGAACAGCACTCCTGAAATTCGGTCAGTGCTGCGGGCATCGAGCTCTCGTCGCTCATCTTCCGGCTTTCTGCAAAGGTCAGGTCATCCACATACTTTCATCTCGCGACTGAAGCTGACGATGTGAGCGCGTCGTTTATCATCGCGAGGAAGATTAGTGGTCCAAGGCGCGTCCCTTGTGGGACGCCTCCATTCGGTGTGAGTGACGCCGAGAATTTAGCATTGTATCTGGTAACCTGCTCTCTCCCATAGAGGAAACTCTCAATCCATGGAATGAGTGCTGGACGTGCACCCATGGTGAAGAGTTTGGTTATGGCGATGTTGTGATTCACAAGGTCGAATGCTTTGCTGAAATCTGTGACTACCACGGTGGACAAATTTCGAAGTATGTCAGCATTGGTGTGCAGGAAGTGTAGTAAATCAACACGGTAGTGGGACGTGGATATACCTTGTCTGTTTTCGAACTGTTGGTCATCGATGCCTTCACGGATATCTACAAGAAGTTCGCGATAAAGAAAGAGTTCTGCCAACTTTGCGAAATGATCCGTCAAAGATATCGGGCGAAGTTTGTCAAGTGATGGTGGAGATTGTTTAGGAACCGGCACGACGATCGACTTCTTTCATTGAGATGGAACTTTAGTGAGGTATTGATGATGTCGCAAAGTGGGGAAGCTAATTCCAGTGCAAACTCACGAATCAACATGCAGAAACTCCGTCTAGGCCACAACTTTTTCCAACTTTAAATTTTCTTGAGTTCGGCATACACGTCCCAAGGCTGGACCTGCGGAATACTTTTAGGGTCAATGGGTTGATATGCTGGTAACTCCTGGTTATCATGAGTTTAAACATCTGACGAAATATCAATGACGTGCTTGTTGATTGCGTTGGCAATGTTTATCCGTCGCCTCCACACCAGGAACATGATTTCAGTTTTTGGTGACGAATTTGTGGTTGCGATTTTCACAACGTGCAGGAATCAACATTTATGGAGTCAAAATCCTGACGTACAGTTGCTTCTCTATATATTGACAAATTCTTGTCAACCATATGAAATTATTTTATCCAGAGTAATTTTTATCTAAATCGAGGGCAGTTCGGCACTTCAAAAATGATGCCAGCTGTGTCCACCGAACTCTCTAAACACATTTTACAAGATAATTATTCGAGATATCTTTAAATGGATTTAGAGATATCTTGAATTAGATTTAGAGATATCTTGAATTCGATTTAGAGATATCTCTAAATACATTTGAACAAACTCGAAGGACGTGTTCTTCAAAACGATTTAGAGATATCTCTAATTCATTTAGAGATATCTTGAAATGATTCAGAGATATCTTGAAATGATTTAGAGATATCTTGAAATGATTTAGAGATATCTTGAAATAATTAGAGATATCTTGAAATAATCAAAAGCTAACGCAGGAACTTGAATAAATGTCACTTATGCCCTCATAGATAATGATTGACGCAAAATGGGTCGTCTTAAAAATACGTGGCTTTTAATTTAATCGCTTTCCAATTGTTTATTGTTTTTATTATGAGGAGACTCGAATGCAGGAAGTCGAATTAAGGTGTCATCGAACACTACGAAGTAGAGGGCATACACACAAATGCCTTTTCCCCGATATTATTTGACAAAAGAAAGATGCCTTCCTTCGCATTTGTCAACTCAAAACTTACATTAACGTCCATGGAACAAAACCTTTTAGAGCAAGAAGAACAGCATACCTTACTTACGCTCTTTAAGGTTTACTCAGCTGTTTTCCATTATGTATCAGGTGCAAACGCGAGCGCGGTGAGATCTACAGCCTGTGCCCGCTCTTTAAATTGCAACAAGTTGTAGTTATTTTTCAAACATTTTCTTGTGCGCATTCCGGTAAGTCTTAGGCCCACTTTAAACGCCGTGCTACTGCCGTGCACGACGTTTATAACCATTCGGCTCGGCAAATTGAATTCGGCACGGCAACACCCTCTGGCTCGACAGGGTCTGCCGCGCTATCACCTTTCTGAACGGCATGGCACGGCACTGCTCTAAACGCCGTGCTACTGCTGTGCCGAATGTAAACGCATTCGAAGTTGCCAGACACTGTCGTACTATTCACGAATGCGCATGGTCAAACATCTCTGAGGAAAGAACTGCAAACAAACACACGTCAATACACAGCAAAAATGGCCGCGAAAGTAATTTAATATAGCTCTATGCCGCGAACAGACATGACACGAGTGACTCTGCGATGGCTGCAACAGTAGAAGGGCCAATTTCAGCCATTTCTGCGATTGTATAGTTTCTGCGATTGTATCTCTTCCAAAGCGATAAAGGCAGAAACTCTGGGGGAAATTGGAATTTCTGCCGTGGTTTCTCGTTCAAGATCATGCCTGATGTGGTTTCAGATATACTGAAATATATCTTTCGAGACGAAAAAATGTTTTAAACCTAGCAGAGTATTTCTCTTTGATAAATTCAAACCACCTGCTTGTATTTCTTGTTAGGCGCCGGCAAGATCGTTGTGTCACGTCACCGCATTATCTTTCGATAGGAGCAGGTAATGTGCGAGGAGTGAGGACGCTGTTTATTTGATGACTTTCATTTTCTTAATTGGAAATTGTGATTAAAATGTTGACTTTGTTTGCACATTTTCACTGTTCTATTTAAATTATAATATTTTGTCAAAGTGAGAAAAAAAATGGCAGGAACGAGATTCGAACCTGCGACCTCTGGAATACCATACCGGCGCTCTTCCAACTGCATGAGCTATCTTGCCTTATGTTGGCGGTCTCCAAAATTGTCAGTATCTTTTCCCGGGTTGTATCGTAAAATTAGGTGTGATCCCTAGCTATACGGCATGATCCCTAGCTATACGGCATGATCCCTAGCTATACGGCATGATCCCTAGCTATACGGCATGATCCCTAGCTATACGGCATGATCCCTAGCTATACGGCATGATCCCTAGCTATACGGCATGATCCCTAGCTATACGGCATGATCCCTAGCTATACGGCATTCTGGGTTTATGAGTTCTGACTAGCGCCCACCTGAACAAAAACAAATGGTCAAAACGGGCCAATTTGACACATGTAACTCCGCACAGAACAAATTATACATACAAACTAATATGGGGCAGAATATGGGGCAGAGGGTACCCCCACCCCCCCCCCCCCCCTCCAGACTTTTGTTACCTATTCCCCCTAGACATCTGAAGAGAATTCCTGAGATTCAGGGAACACAATGACCAACACAAAATGGGTGGGGGGGGGGATTTCCTCTGCCCCATATCGTGCATCATATGCGAACTTTGAACACGGTGTCCTAGTCAGTTTCTTTCAGATTCTTTCATATTGGGACAACTGAAAAACATTGGGGGGGGGGGGGGGG
This sequence comes from Hippasteria phrygiana, assembly GCA_037893225.1. NCBI lineage: Eukaryota > Metazoa > Echinodermata > Asteroidea > Valvatida > Goniasteridae > Hippasteria > Hippasteria phrygiana. Next base: position 407,251 of record JAZGUH010000569.1, on the reverse strand, counting down.
GGGGATGGATGGGGGGGGGGGGGGGCACTCACATCAGTACTGATCGACTGTGGAGCAGTAGATGGCAAAGGCAAGCTGTATACGAATCCCTTCAAGAGGAGGGGGGGGGGGGGGTCCATGCAAAATTCAGAGCTGAAATAGATTGAATAATACTGTAAAATCTAAAATAGAATTCAAGCTTTTGCTAACATATTTTAACATGATTTTTAAGATTTTCCAGCCCATGATTGAGACTTCTCATTTTGCATTCATTGTGGCTACAATATTATGTTGGCCTCCTTGTTTGCAACAGGAGACAATTGGGGGGGGGGGGGGGGGGGGAATGGGGGGGGGGGGGGGGGTGATTAAATATATATTTTGAAACAAGCCCCAATTGACTCCACAAATTTATGCATTTAAACACAAGTATGAAAGGCTATTCGGCATGAAGCTTTGGAGGTCTCTTTTCGATTCTGAACTTAATATTTGTCCTGTCAATGCTGGATGTTATGAAACTGGTGGACTTCATTCCAATCAATGAACAAATGTCCTTCCTTCTTTGTAGACTTGGCAGTTGCAGTGACAGCAAGAAAAAATGCTCCTGAAAACAGTGACTGCAGTTTAGATACTTTCTAAAATCTTGTCTAAAGTCTGCCCCTAATGAAGGACACTGTGGGCTTCATTAACATGAGTCTCACTGTTCTGATAGGGCTTTGTGACGAAAACATCACACACGTTTCCCCAATAAATGTTCAAGATGCCCATTAACGTCAAAAAATCTTCCATCGTAACACTTTCACTCTGGTGTCCTGTTGCTCATCTGCAATAGTTGGGCACCTTTTGTCACTGACTTGAATGGCACATGCACCGTATCTGCATGAAAAGAAAAGGAAAATTTACGCAAATTAATAGCAGTACTGCTGTTTGCATACATAGCATAAGTCGGGTGCCATCAGTGGATATGCATTATTGCCTGATGGCGCAGTGCTATATCAGTCAGTCATCAACTGTACCACCACTATCAAAATGGAGGTAAATTCTTTCCTACAGGATCACCTGATCACGCAAATCTATTTCTGAGCAAATGCAAACACATCTCTGACAAACAAGTGAATCGGTAGTGTTAAAAGATTTCAAAAATGAATATCTTCCAACTATTTGTCAGGGTTGTTTTTGCACAAATACTTGCACTGGATGCCTGAAACATGGGTAAGCACTAAAGTTAGACAATCAGTTCAGATATAGAACTCTCTATTGTATAAATAAACAACTAACATGATTCAGATCAGACTAGTTTTAATATGAAAGAAATTTGTCACATTAGAAAGATTTTACTTTAATACCCCCAACCAAAATCGTTAAAACAGCAAATCTTGGAAAATAATTTGTGTTCATAAACACTTGGCACAACCTTTAATTTTGAGAATTTTGTTGGGACATTTTATTGCAATATAGCCTAGGGAAAGAAAGTTTGTGTTTTTTGTTAGAACTAATAGAAGTTCTTGGCACCATGTAAAGTCACTCAAAGTGTTCACAATCATACATGTTGATTTCTTCCTCATTTTTTACAGATTTTGCTGAAATAAATATTGATATAACAGGTTGTACCGCAGACAGTTGTTATCAAGGAGGGTTGGCTATTTTCGAAGATTTTGCTCTTCTTGACCGATTTTGGTGGGGGTATTAAAGTAAAATCTTTCCGTCTTACCCTTTGAATCTGCTCTCCAATGATTGAATTAAGCGGGCTGCAAATGGTTGTTGCTGCCCTCAGTATACATGGCCACTACACGACGAGACTCCAGTCCAGTCTCACTCAGTGTTCTTATTTCTCCAATACTATTAAAGTCCATCGTTCTCGTATATCCAGCATCACACTTCACAGTCTTCTTGTTTTTGTAGGCAAAATCGCGCCATCGTCATGATCATGATCGTGTCTCCTCATCCGCGAATTAAGGCAAGATTTCAAGCATTTCAACAGCATAGGTTTAAAATATGAAAAGCAGTGCCTCTCTCCTTGTTAATGGTTGCGAAAATATACCTTTTAGACCTGATGAGCGAAAATCTAAACGAAAATTCGTAATACGCTGACGTATCATCATCACCACACATATTGGCCGGCTACTGTACTATGCCATGGCCCAGTTGCATTGTGGGTATGATCCCTGACCTGCATAAAACCGGAGGAATTCCTCCGAAATTTATTACCCGCTACCGGTCCCTACTTTTGAAATCCGAAGGACAATGTAGGGACCGGGAACCAGTCTACCACAGACCCTGCCTGCGGAGCAGAGTCACTGGTGGAATTACGTCACACGCATGCGTAGTTAAGTCTGACTACCCACAAATTATACTGGAGCGGGGAATTAAAAATGGCTGACCTCAAGGGCGATTGTGTAGTTAAGGACTGTTCCTATAAGAGAACAAAATCCACTTTTAAGTTATTGGACTTGGCAAACTAGATTGCGACATTAAAAACCAACAGGTATGTCGTAGATAGAGGGCAGAGTTTAAAATATTTTGTTAAAATTTGTTGGGTAAAACGACAACGAAGATGACAAAACGCAGCACGAAAATAAAGATGGCGAAGACTGCACTGATTCGCAAGACACCAACCGCAAAACACGTAAGAAAATTGCATTTTCTCCCGCAGGAAACTGTTCAGAATTACAAAAAAATATGTCATTAGAATTGTGAGAGAAGTATACTTTAGGTTGATAAATTCATTTTGGAATGATAAAAACAACCTTGACTCGAAATGGATCAAAATAAAGAGGTGTCCGTAACTACACAGTCGCCGACTCTTATTCATCCATGGCCGACCAAGTGCAAGGTGACATCATCAGGAGAGGGCGTTTGACCGTTCTATTAGCCCAGCTCTCGTGGCTGACCCGTCTACCTTCACCCGAGTCGGTATAAAGCTACTCGAACGCACCCATTATGTCAGAATTTCGACTCCAAAATATTGTGTAATTTTGTGTTGAAAGTATTAAGGTTTTGTGTTGAAATAGTTCTAAAAATCATCCATTCTCTTTCCAAATAAAGGAATGGACCCCGGGCCCCAGGCTACAGCTTGCAGGTCTGGAATAAAATCACTATGCAATGGCTAAAAGAGGTGTTTGAGGTTCAATGACTGCACACGATTACACAATTTTGTGGCGTCAGAAATCGACACACATATTTTACCTCTCAGTACTATTAAAACACCATCATTCAATCATTTTATCGAGAGCATGTTTTTGTGTTTTAAATGGACGCAAAGGTCACTGTGGCGTCCAAGTGATGTTTGCTCTCCCTTCGATCGCCATCGGCAAATTTAAGACATCATTGGTACGAGATGGGTCGAGCCACGTTAAGTTACTTGTCTTGTGACAATCTGTCAATTAATTTCATTTTATTGCTGGCGAAAATGTGGGGGCTTTTATTCAGAGAATTGCACGGAGCTAAAGTGCGCACGCATAAATTGAATTTGACGTTAGCGAGCTCCTGTTTAGCAAGCTTGTCTTCCCATCTGTAGACTGTAATCTTATTACAAAATGTACTTTGCTGTACGTACAAAATTAATATGCTTCACAACTGTACACTTACCGTGGTGCACAACTGGTCTATCAAAAACTAAATACTATTATACACATTGCCTTTCTGCTCTCTCTACGCCATTCTACAAAGACTTTTTTCAAGAGCATAAGTGACATTTATTCAAGTTCCAGCGTTAGCTTTTGATTATTTCAAGATATCTCTAAAAGATTTTGGGAATGTCAAAGTCAGTCATTGATTATTTCAAGATATATCTAAATCATTTAAAGACATCTCTAAATCATTTCAAAATCTCTTGAAATCAATTTCAAGAGTCTAAATCATTTTAGATCGAATTCAAGATATCTCTAAATCCATTTCAAGATATCTCGAAATCGAATTAAAGATATAACTAAATGTATTTCGAGATATTTCTAAATGGATTTAGAGATATCTCTAAATCCATTTCGAGATATCTCTAAATCCATTTCGAGATATCTCGAAATGATTTCCAGATATCTCGAAATGTTTTAGAGATATCTTGAAATGATTTAAAGATATCTTGAAATTATCAAAAGCTAACGCTTGAACTTGAATAAAGAAAAAATTAAGTGAAACTTAATAAATGTTATGGATGAATGGTCTCGCTACTTAGCACAGTGCGCCACGAAGGCCTGCTGTGCCATACCGCAGTCAGAACTAATTACGTAATCGCACAGTAAATTCATTTAATGACAAAAGAAGAAATGCTATTGTAACCCAAGGGAGTGGGGTTATGCAGCATTAGCAAGTCAGACCATATGATGCACGATATGGGGTAGAGGGATCCCCCCTCTTTTGTGTTGGTTATTGTGTTCCCGGAATCTCAGGAGTTCTTTTCAGAAGTCTAGGGGGGATGTGTTAGGTAACAATAGTCTGGAGAGTGTGTAGGGTATAGGGACAAAAAGGGGGGTACCCCTCTGCCCCATATCGTGCTGGGTATAAGTCAGACAGCAATCATACAGCATACAGACAACAGCCGAGTTGCTAGAACAGTTAATTCACCACCTCCAACCCTCCTTCCACTCTTGTTAGCATCATGCTATTGGGGGTTCAGGGTCCTTTAGAGAGAAAGATTACCAACCGTAAAGTATAGTAAAATATGGTTGTGTAACAATTAAGTTGTTATAAAGATGATAAGAAGAAAATTAGCCAGAAACATCGAAGATATTACTAATTAAATTATGTGATGTAATACTTGGACAAAACGTAAAGTCAAAAAGTTAAAACTAAAAAGAATAGCTACGATACAATGTATGGAATTAAGAACAAAAAAACTATAGTAGTGAAAGCAAATAGAGGAAGGTTAAAAGAGGTAATAAGCTAAGATATGTAAACACAAGTAACAAATACTTGTTTAATTAAGTTTTGCAAATAAGTTTATTTGTTATGATTGTTTTTGAATAAGTAAAAAAAAGAAAGGACTCCTTAACCCCAAAAGCCGAGCTAACACAAGTGTCATTTTTAGTCCAGAGACTAGAGAATCCATCAATGTCACTTATGCTCGCCATAAGTATCAACTGACTTAAACGCACTGTTACTTCCTTAATACAAGTGCTTGGCCCTATACAAAATCGTACATAATGCAAATCAAATAGGCTTCCGCCTCTTAACGATTTAATAGCGTTTGATAAGACCTGCGCTTGATATTGGGAATGTTTATTGAATTTACTGTGGCGCCAGCGGGTCGCAAATTGTATTTTTGTCTAGCGTCTCGATGGTCAACTATCATTAATCTCTTCCTTTTGATTTTCAATTTATCATTGGAAAGTTGGCGTTTACGTGGCGTTAAGTCCTTCAAAGTGAAGGAAAGAGAACCATTTACGAGGTGCGATCAAAAAGTTCCGAGACTGCGCCTGTAACAAGCAAAAAGCGTACGTGATTTAAATCTGGCCGCTACCCCCTTATTAGGGAGCGATACATCGCTCCCAGCGCTCCTGCCACGCTTGGAACGCTTCCTTGAAATCCCGTTCCGTAAGCGCGTCAAGCACCATCTGCGATTCTTGCTGGATCTCCTCCACAGTGTCAAAACGGCGACCCATCAGCTTGAACTTCATTTTGGGGAACAGAACGAAATCGCAGGGAGCCAAATCCGGCGAGTAGGGGGTGGGGGTGGGGAGCGACGATTGTGTTGCGGGCGAGACACGGTGCTGCTTCTGCTCAAGTTTCAGGTCCATGGTGAAATCGCAAATGCGCACGTACCAGTTGTCACAAAAATGCGTGTAACACAGGTGCTGATGTTGATCAAGCGATGTATTAAACTTGGAATACTTACTCACGAAAGTTACTGCTTACACCTGCTATAATTTATGCACATTACTGTGCTGCGCTCCGGTCATTCGCAACAGGAACAGTCTCGGAACTTTTTGATCGCACCTCGTAATTCGCTATTTTTTTCTGAGAGGGTGCCATGCTGTTTACATAATTCTGTTAATAAGACCACTGAGCGATGTGAAAAGTGGAAAATGCATTGTTATTTCGTGTAAATGTGTGCAGGTAAAGTGAATGAATGAATGATTGTTGTTTAAACGTTAATCTATAATATGTAGATGAGTGCTCGAGTGGTGTTACAAATAGTTGAGGCAAGTAAAGCTGCGAAAAGCCTTGGGTAAAACTAGATACAAAATTTGATTGGATTTCGCTTCTCTCTAACAATTAAAAAAGAAATGTTGCCGGTGGGAAAAAACCCAACCAAAAGAAAAACTATTAGAAATCATTACCTTGCAAAACAGCTTGATTGCAGTGTCAAAGTAAGACAGGGCGAAGATTATTCTTGCGTCATGCCTCTGCAAAAAAAGGGAAACAATTATCAAGATATATAAATATTGACAATAATGTTTGAAAGGACACGTTTTCTACAAAGGAACATAGTATTTGTCTTCATTTCTTGTATCATATTAAAGACACGTTTCCTATTGTCACGAACTAAACCAATACGTAAAAACCGTTTCTTTTGTGTACACTGAGAAATACAAGAAAAACACAATAAATACTATACATGTACTAGCTTTAAACATAGGCCTTCGTGTAACGTTCTAAAATATTTTTGTTTGCATAGTCCGGCATTTCGTTTTGAAATTTACATAACTATCTGTCAATATCACGTGATTAAAAGAATTATTTTGCACTTACTGATTACCTAGAATAATTGTTAGAATTGTTGGTGTTATTAATTACCGCTGATATTTTTGGGCGTCAGTATCTATAAATAAATATATTGTAAATTTTGGGTAGTTGGTATAAAGATGATTGTAACTTGGCATGTTGAAGCCACCGTACCTCTTTCGTTGTTAAGCAAAATAGGTGGGGTGAGGTTATCGAGTCGTTTTCATTGGTTGGTAGGACTGCCACGCCTTAAACAAATTAGAAGTGAGATGGTTGTACTGAATTTGATTGGCTGTTGGGCCATCATACCCATTTATTGATAACCAAATTTATTGGAAGGATTGGCTAATTTGTGTATTTTCTATTGGTTGATTTTATAAAACGTCATCTTGGAATTTGGGGATTGGCAGATATATCGGGGAAATTGAATTTTTGGGGGAGTCTGCGCTTGAGTTTACCGGGGATGGGAGAGGGCCATCGCCGGGCCAGCCTCGATGTTTTTGGAGGATTTCGGTTGTTTGAGTTATTGAGAACTCTTATCGTTTGTTGTGTCCGAAATCATGTAGTGGCAATTGAGTGCCATTTTGCTGTTTTGCGTGGACCCGTTCTCCAATCCAAATAGGTATCTGCCAAGTGCCAATTTTCAACCAGAGGTTTGAACTTCTCTACGAAACCAGGATCATTCCTGTAAGTTATCGTATTTAATATTTCCTTGCCATATAAATCGTTTGCATTTCTGTATAATTGCATTTTGGGATCGAAATGTTATTTTACTGTATTTGATATAAACGGGCATTTCTACTAAATCAATTTTGCAATCTTGCCAATTTTAACTGAGTTTGAGTGCCAACTAAAAATCTATGAAGGGCAAGCAATGTATTTAAATGTAAAATTGGAACTTAGTTTTTAACATTGGATCTCTTTTTATAGGGTTTCGTGATACACTGGGAATCACCAGTACATTTTGCTACTACCGGGGGGTAACCGTAGCTACCACGTTGCGTTGACGTGATGACTGGGGGTCATTTACCAATGGAGTCTTTCATCAAGCCTTGGGTGGTGTGCCAAGTCTACCGGGGGTTACTGACTGCCTGACGATGACGCTAAGCCTTTGCGTGGTTGTTTTCAAGCCTGAACTTGGAGACACTCGGCGTTGATTTGTAATAAATTAATGTGTAATTGGTGAAATTAATTTAATAGTAGTGTAATATAAAGGAAAGGTTTGATTTGCACTTAAATGTTTACTGTGATGGTGGTGGTTGAATAAAAGGGTTTTGAGTAAGAAAGAAATAGTTTGATTCTTAATTATTTTATGGGGTGGATTTGCCTATTGTTCAGTAGGGGTGTTTTGAACCTTGACACTATCCTCATATTGAAAACCGAACTCCCAAAGCCTAAACAAGCAGAACCTCCACAAAGGCGGATTAAGTGGTGGCAGGTGAAATTTTGACAACCAAATCTCTATATCCCCAACTATCTAATCTAGTAACAGTGAGGTTTCCGACATTTCTGACAGTGTAACACTGCCAAGGGACTCCTGTCAAAGTGGCATGATCCATGACATGATCCGCAAACCAACGACGAAAGTCCCGAGTTTGACGGGATCTTTGACTTTTCGCACATGTAAAGGCCGATTCACATTTCACGCGAATGCAAAAGCGAAGGGAATTTACGACGTGTGCAAGAGGAGAAATTCGTATCGCTTTCGGCCTAAAATACAGATATGAACTAAAACATCTCAAGATATCCGCGCGCTTCAGATTAAACTGCGCTATATTAAAACAAAATACTTTAGAAATTAGGCAGTGGTTTGGGAGGACATCATTTGATGACAGTTTGTTTTTTAACGTTTGCCCTTCCCTGAGCAGCCCCTGCTTATGACCTTGGTTGATTTTTTCACTGTGTAGAGATTTAAAATTACATATAAAAAATGATTTTTTTCCCCCCAAATTGTACAGTTTAAATGGACGTTGTCGCACGGATCAAGGAACCCCGATTTAGCTTACACGACTTAACCTATTCGCGCCCGACGGGACTTTAAAGTCCCAGCCCAATCTATAGGCCCTATAAACGTAAGAAAAATAATTTGGACATGAAAGGGTTAAAAAACTTTAAAGTGAAATCCTATAAACAGTACCCAAAAATAGCATTGGCAAATTCACCCCCTTTTTTTCGCCGAAAATAATTAAGTAAAAGGTACTAAGTCCCCAAGGAAGTTGATTCGTCTTAATGTTAGTGTCCATGAATTGCCGAGCGGAGCTGCTCTGTTGCCGCTAATGACATTTCACTGTATACTCCCTCTGGGAACCAAATCATCAGTGTCTTATCCATCAGTGTCTTATCCGAGGTACACTTCGGATTTATGGAGCATTGTATAACCGAGGCAAATCGTGTCATTGCTGATGATACAAAATGGGGAAATTTGTTGATACCATCATCTCATACATCAAGTACTAGGTTTTAGCATGGAGGTAGGAAAGTATCTCCTGCGGATGAAGTTGGACAATGTTTTACACTGGGGACACCATTTGAAATGCCCTTACCTGGAGACTTAGTAATTGTTGGTCGGGTTTATCAGAGTCGCTTATAGCTTCTATTGCAATCACGGAGATGTCTGCCAGTTCTAACTTAGAGCGAAGATCCTCCGCATTCTGTAGCACAAAAGCGTTCAGAATAAATTGTGTTTCATGGGTCAAACCTGTCACAAATAATTGTCATATACTCTTCTAAGAAACTAAGGACGCAAATTTTGATATATCATGCACGTGCCTTAATAGCAAATTAATTTATTTAGCCTCTCGCCGGGGCGAAGCTTTTCTTTTAAATCACCAATAAAACAAAAATATATAGCAGGGCTTGAACAAACAACATATGAACCAAAAATGATACCTCTAATGAACCAAAACTTCCACTTATTAGACACAAACCAAATCGTCTTCCCAAATTGACCTTCAACGCAAGATAGCTATGAAACGAGCGAGGCAAATTGGCTTTTGAATGGTCTTTTTGGAAAACCATCGAGATCAAGGATTGAAAGCCGTACAAAATTGAACGAGTAGCCTTAATGAACCGGTATCGCTTGTCTATATCCTTCCTCCATGATTGACCATGCTGACCGTGCACTACGCTGTTATTTGCCGTGATTTATGCATGCGTTAATGGATTGTACAGCACTGTGTTTGTTTAGCGCCTGGAGCCTCGTTTGCACACATGGGCTAAATATATGTGAAATTCGTCTATTGTACAAATTTCTGCCCTGCCTGACGCAGTGTTAAGCCTGGTTTCCATATCGACGTAAGAAACGCAGAGAGCAACACAAACAGCACCCAAACTACAGCGCAGACATGGAAACATTTCCTCCGTATAAACGTCGCGGACAACCCAGACGGACGTAAACTATATCGCAGACGATCGGCAAAGTTGAACTTGGTTCAACTTTGCCGATGATCTCCGTATCGCTACCGTTTGCCCACCGATGGTTCCGGTGAATGGAAACACATTTCCGTCGTGTTGCGTCACAGAAATAATCCCACAATGCCATGCAAAGTCCAAGATGGTGGAACACACCCACACAATTTCTAACGAGGTAGTATAGAATGCCGTGCCGGAATACCGTACAATTTATGACAACCTGTATAGAGATTTCAAAAACCTACAAAACATCAGACTCAAAACACAAAAGAGTCTGCACCCCAATCAAAATGATTTGTTGAGCGCCGCCATTTTGGACAATAGATGCATGAACGCGTTGCATTAAGTCGCGTATCGGATCGATCGCAGCGCCCTCCAGACGTCGCATGCGCAGGACGTCCCGCTTACGACGGCGATATGGAAACTAGGCTTTATATGTACTGTTCGTATTGCTGTCCGAGAGTCCTTTGAAAAAAAATCACAGGAATGGAACCAATGTAGTCTCCTGCTTACTAGTCTTAAGCACTCCAGCTTGCCTTGGTGTTAAGGTTAGCTGGCCGCAATCGATGTGAAGAAGACGGACTTTGCAGACACAATTTTGGTTTTTTATTTCCTCCAATATAATGTAATTTGTTTCTTTAATTCTAACCTACGCACGCTCTGTTGCTTTTACATACACGCAATCGTCTCGGTAAGCACTTATCCAGAACCACCAAAATTACATCGTCATGTATTACTGAAAATGCACTATAGGCCTTATTGAACAGGCACAAGGCGCGATGCGCGCGACGATGTCATTTTGGTGGTTCTGGATATTAAAGTGCTTACCAATAGTCTCAGGCAATGCCGGCTCGCCCCCCCCCCCCCCTGCCCCCCTTTATTGATTTCTTTCTTTATTTGTGTTTTATTTTTTGCTCGACTCCGCCCTCTTACTTTATATCCCAAATGCCTTACCAAGCGGAAATACTCGTTGTCCTCGAATATGATGGCGACTTTTGTCCAGCTCATATACCGGACGAAGGCGACCCTGGCCGAGTTTACGCTGTCCTCGCTCCAGTACATCTGCACTGTCAACGGGTACCTCTGACGGTCCCGAAGTGATTGGGAATTGGCGAGACAAACCTGGTGAAAAGAGACTAAAATCACACTTCAGACCAGGCGTGGATCCAGGAATTTTTGCAAGGGAAGGGGTGGACAGACCTTAGGTTTGTTGTAACCTTAAAAACAAAAACAAATGTAGATTGAGAGATTAAATCCCCCCCCCCCCCCAAAGGAGAGGAGTCGACCCCAAACCTAACCCCCTAGATCCGCTTCTAAATACCCCAATTCTAAGATTGAAAACAAGTGACATATGCAATTAGGCCGTACTCCAGACCTGCCAAAGCAACTTAAAGGCAGGCTGATTCACCATTCATAAATACCTAAGACAGTTTACCCGTTCCTGTTCTTCGAGAGCCCGTCATGTGGGTGGTTTTAAACGGCCGATAAAACACCAACCGGTTTGAAACCCTTTTTTCCGGTGTCACGAAATTTAGACTCCTATGAAATCCGGTTCCTTTTATTGGTTGAACACTCGCGCAACCAGTCACTCTCGATCCCAATTACGCAAGCGCTGCGTCCGTAGGCTATACAGAGTCCTAATTTCAGGCCCCAAGGCGGATACTTATCTAAAACCGGCCCAGCACATATTTATTCCCTTATTTAAAAGGTTCATCCTTACTGAAGGTCAAGCAAAAGTGTACGCTCTTTGGACGCCTCTTCCTGATGATCTTTTACACTGTCAGTGGTTTAGTGTGTACAGGTTCTGTATATATCTCCGAGGACAAGAGGAGAAAGGAAATACAAAGAAACCTTTTAGTCCTCGCACGTCAAGTGTTTTGTTGAAATCGGTCCTCGGACGTAGAAGTACGTGTTTAGTCTATTGGGTTGGGTTATATTAAAGGAACAATAGGAAACACAAAGCATTGTCCTCGGAAGTATTGGGAAAGTACGACTGCGTGTACAATAGCTTGTTTATACACACCACTGGCCCAAACGTGAACTGTGCAAAGCTGCTTACCAAAATATCACCGTTAAAGGTCAGAGAAAATCTCAATGCTTTTTGAAACATCCTTTACATTAATGTGCGAGTATTCAAGCAAACGCCACACTCTGTAAAAAGTATGTGTGTGGGTTTGTTTTTGCATTCAATAGGGGACCTTTATCAATAGAGGACAATATGGTCCCAGGTTGAGAAAGGTGTACAAAAACAATGAGGGTCCTTGCCAAAAAGTTAAACTAAGATCAATATAGGAGGACAAGGTCCCCGACTGAATGTCTGTGTGAGTTTGTATAGCTATTCAAACCGTGGACCTTTAACAATGAGGACAATAGCGTGTGTAAATACCGGCAATCGTGGACTAGGGACAAAAGGGTTAGGGCAAACACAAAGGGTCCACGATTGACCGAACGTCCACGATTAAAATTCGTGTACTAAAGATATGGGAGGCCTTCCGAAAAAGATAAAGTACAAACAAAAGAGGGACAATAGGAGGTCCACGATTGCCGGTATGTAAACACTTGCATGGGTGTGGGTGGGTTTGTTTTCGCATTCAATTGGGGGACCTTTAACAATAGAGGACAATAAGGTCCCCGCATGAGAAAGGTCCCGTTTGAAAATCGTTAGGTTGTCTCCAAAAGGAATTTTGTGTACAAAGTCTATGAGGGTTTGCTTAAGTACAGGCACAAAGGGGAGAACAAAGCTATGTCTCCACAGGGGGATGCAAAAACGCGGATGCTTAAAACAGGTGTCTGTACTGTATGTCCCCCCCAAAAAGTGTCACTCTAACTATTTCCAAAATAAAGTAAAAAACTATAAGGTCAATTTTGAAATTGTTTGATTGTGCAGATACTCCATATCCTGGGCCAAATTCCCTTTGAGTTTCATTTAATTTCAGTCACGCATCACTGTACAATGGTCAATTGAACAAGTTCCTTGCCTTAATGAATTTCAGTGCTGTGTTATGTAAGCTGTGTAAAATCCTGCGTGTTGTGAAAAGGGCAGCGGTTGGGATTGGAATCATTTGCCTGGCTATCAGTCATCATGGCAAGACCTCAGTTTTTAATAATGCTCAAGGGCAAATGATTCCAATCCCAAACCATTTCGGCGGTTTTTCACAACATCCAGGATTTTACACAGCTTACATAACACAGCACTGAAATTTATTAAGACAAGGAACTTGGTCACAGTGTCCAAAAATGTTGTGATCAATTGATCATTGTGCAGTGATGCATGGCTGAAATTAATTGAGACTCATAGGGATTTAGGGCAAGGATAGGGAGTATCTGCACACTCAACTACAAAACCATAAAGTCAATTTTGAAAATTGTTATTTCAGAAATAGTTAGAGTGACACTTTTTTGGTTACAAACTGTATATAACCAGTGAGCATATGTGATGTGACTATATAATACACGCTTCTAGTTCTCAGTGTTTCATGGCGGGATCGCAACATGGAAATCTGTCATGAAGGAGTCAGACGGTCTATGACAGGCTTAATTGAAACCTGTCGCTTGACAGTATACAAATAATGAATGTTTATGAGTGCGATGGTATGAATAATGTCCCATTCCATCTGTCACCGAATGAAATTATTCTTACAATTGCACGAATGTAAAACATTCATTATTTGTTTTATACAACGCCTGAATATATCCGACAGATTGCATACATGGATTTCTTGGTGTACAACGTGCCATTTACCTTCTCAGTCCCGCATACAACCGCGACAAAAAGTGGTCCAGTTCCGAATCAGTTAAAGCTTTAATTGTTGTTCCTGCGTGTCTTGCAAATTCCTCTAATCGTTTGACTGCATATTTCATTTGTTTCTTTGTGTTAGCAGCGTCAGCATCGCCTACGAGTTCCAATATTTCGTCGTCTGTTAGGAAAACAAACCGCGGTTCGGAAACACCGTTCTCCATTTTGTGTGAATGACAGCCTAGACTGGTTCCCGGTCCCCGTATGTATATAATATACATTTAATGCCCGAAGGATAACGGAGGGACCGAGAACCAGTCCAATGACAGCCATGTTGTAGCGGCGGGGAAGTTCTATCAAATGCGTTACCGTTTGATAGAACCATGTGATAGAACGTTTTTTGGCGGTGCGGGTTCGCGTCGTGCGATGGGACGAACAATTCAATGCACGTGGTTGACGATCCACCAATCGGATGGCTGGGATTTATTCAGGTGTTGTATAATATACAAATAATGAATGTTTATGAGTGCGATGGTATGAATAATTTCATGAGGTGACAGATGACATGTTCCATTCCACGAGGCGAAGCCGAGTGGAATGGGACATATTATCTGTCATCGAATGAAATTATTCTTACCATTGCACGAATGTGAAACATTCATTATTTGTTTTATACAACGCCTGAATAAATTCGACAGCTGGCATGTATGGATTTCTTTGTGTAACGTTACAACGTGCCGTTTACCTTCTCAGTCCCGCATAAAACCGCGACAAAATTTTTTCGAGTTCTGAATCAGTTAAAGCTTCAATTGTTGTTCCTGTGTGTCTTGCAAATTCATCTAATCGTTTCTCTGCATATTTGATTTGTCTCTTTGTATTTGGAGCGTCAGCATCGCCTACGAGTTCCAATATGTCGTCGTCTGTTAGAACAAACCGCGGCAGTTCGGGAAACTCGGCCGCTATGTTGTGTGAATGACAGCCCTGTTGTAGCGCCACGGAGAGTGACCGTAAAATTAGGGAAGTCTTTTGGTTCTATCAATGCGCGCGCACCGTTTGATAGAACCATGTGATAGAACGTTTTGGGCGGTGCGGGTTCGCGTCGTGTGATGGGTCGAATAATTCAATGCACGTGATCGACGATCCACCAATCGGATGGCTAGGATTTATTCAGGTGTTGTATAAAATGAAATAATGTGCTGCATTCTGGAAACTAGCGTGTAACGTCAGTGTTAAATCCACCTAGCCACTTCATCAAGTCTCGCCAAACCACCCAGGGGCGGATCTAGCCTTTCATTTAGGGAGGGGTTGTACCATTCACCCACCAAACGTGGAACGTACCAAAGGCACGTTCCGACTGGGGGAGGGGGTTCCGGAGGCATCCGGGGGCATGCCCTCGGATAATTTTGAAATCCAGGGGCTTTCTCCTGCAATCTAAGGCATCTCGGGCACCGTTTGAAGCTGCTAAAAAATTGCTTGTCACAACTTTGCTCAACAGCTCAAGAGGGGGGTTGCAACCCCCACAACCCCCCCCCCCCTCTAGATCCGCCCCTGCAATCGCTTAAAGAGTGGTTGCAGCGAATGCCAAATACGCATTTGCTAGTATATTATTGCTGACGGACATCTAAAACAAACTATCAAGCCTTGGTTTTTTTCGAAAATAAGATAATGTGTTATTTTTTGCCAGTTGAAGCCATCTTACCGTGCCCTTACATCCTTTTTAACATCACTTACATTATTCTTCTCAATAGTATATACGTTAATAACTGCATGTGTACTATTAGTCACTAGTATGGTTTCAGTAGCCATACAGCTGTGTATAGACGCATTGTGAGTCCAGGTTTGTATGTACGTCCGTGGGTGTCATTAATGGAACTCACTTGCAAAACAGCACTCAGAGAGTGAGAACAGTATGCCAAAGAAAGAGGTTTTGACTGTTTACTGAAAAGAAAGAAGAGAATTTGCGAGGACCGCAGAACACCAATATTTCAAGTACATGTAATACAACATCAGTGAATTGTTTTCCCTGATGACATCATAACGGTGCTCATAAATACTGAAATCTACCTCAGCATACAACTCAAATACAATGCACTCTCTAACATCCTTGATCTCCACTGCTCATCGCACTTTATATCCATGACATGCAGATCCTACATAATTCCACCTCCTGTGGGAATCCGGCAGTCTCCTTATGACAAACAGAGCATCCTGTTCGAAACGTCCAGGTTATCGGTTTATACACTGTAAAAATAGTGTTTAGCAATTAAACACTTTTCTAAACACTTTCTTGCTATCAGTCTGTAAACACGTTTACATACTAAACATGTTTAGCGTCTTGACGGATAGTTGTTAGCAATTGAACAATGTTTAGAAATTGGACACGTAATGTTTAGCTTCTAAACATGTTTACAAACTGATAGCCAGATTGTGTTTAATTGCTAAACACAGTGTTACGGTCCAGATTGTTGACCGTTTTGTAATGTTAATTGCTTTTGTTGCATAATGCTAGCTTCATGCCATGTGCTTATGTAACCACCTATTAATCTTCTGAATGCCTTTCTTTGTATATATTTAGTGGGTGTATTGGTGAGAGAGGTATATAACTGTTGTATTCTTGTAGTTCTGGGTTCTCGATTAGCTCGGAATGGGACGGGATGTTGAGCGGTGTTACCACCAGAGACGACTGCTTGCATCGTTCTTGGACTGTGCTCGATCCTGTGGACTTCGATGTCGTCAAGCTCCGGTGGTGGTTAACGCCGTACTCCCCGTCCCATAGTTCCGAGTGATCGGGCACCCAGGCATTCTTTTCCATACCGGTATGTGATTATCAATTTTGCCTGTTGTAAATAGTTTGTTTTGCTAATTAATTTAATTGCTTATTATGTCATGCTTTCTGCTTAATCTTTATTTAAAGCATTGTTTTTCTTGTACTTGCTTAATGCTTTGCCGATTGTCGCTTATTTAATTATGCTTTGCTGTTTGTCATGTTTAGGTGTGGGGTTGTTGTTTGTGTAATTAAAATGTGATTGTTATTGTTCATACTTACAAGTTCTCTCACTTTCTCTCATTGTTGATTGCTGGTTATTATTTGTCTGTTTGTTTGTTTGTGTGTTTTTGTCGTACGAACCAAATTGTGGATTAACCTCGGTTGTGCGAGGTATGGTCGTACGTAACAACAGTTTTTAGAGTGTAATCAGAACCAGCAACCACTCAAAGAGGAGACAAATCTGTCCACGGCACTGCCGCAAATCTTCAACATTGTTAATTTATTTTAAATACCAGTTAACTAGATGACATCCACCTTATCAATACATTTCCCAGTAAGCAATGGTTGTAGTATCATTCTAATTAAATACTGCATAAAATTATCACTAACTATAGCCTAGGTATAACTTTATACAAAATCACAGAAAGTTTTTAAACATAAGTTTGATCATTGTCCCTCCAGAAACATAAAAAAAGATTCGCCCATCCTAAACTGCATTTACGTCATACGTCCTTCAAATGACTAGACCAAAACATCAGCCACTCATCTATCTCTCGTGGTATCAGTCGCAACATAATGCAGTGCCAACACACCATATACACTCAAGCAAGATATCCATCATACAATCTCCGTAGAGCAAGTGTAGTAAATTTTCATTTCCTAGGCAGTCGCCTGCTTAATGTGTACAATACACTCCAGGAAGCCGGAGGCATTTTCTCTAATCCAGACGTTTATTGAAACTGTCAGGTAATTTCACCAACCTGCGTAATGCTATATACCAATCAAACCGTATGACCCAACGCAACACAAATGTGTCAAAAGTCGCCAGAATTGCGTTACAGGCCATTGAACATTACTTCATTACTGGAAATCAATAGGAACTGTCAAGGTTTTTAGCCACATAATGTCCATATTCATCAGGATGTTAAACTGAGTGACATATCAAAATAAAGGACCAAGTACTCTTTCTACTGCAAAACAATTCCCTTAATTAAAACCCCTTGCGTACGGATGACGCCAAATGGCGCAAAAAAAAAAAGAACAGTTGCACCAGGCCGGATGACGCCATTTGCCGCTATTTGTGCTGTTTCAATCCATTATTGGATTACTGTGTATGTTACGCTTGACTGCACAAGCACATTGTGTCCGTTTCGCTTAGCTGTCAGAGCCGGCGCGACACCCCGGCGCCTCCTGTAAGTAACCGGCTCAAGGGGTTTTAGGACTAATTTCGCAGGACCCAGTCACATTTTTAAGCAACTTCCATTTGGAGTGCAGTGTATATTGACAAAAGACAGATACTAATTCAAACGCAAACCGTATCATTCGAATACTGTGTAACCACCCATATCAATACTGGACTTCTTCAAGGCTGACTGTGAATCATCATTCCTAATTTCTTATTATTTGTTAAAGTCGCAATGGTTTAGCCGTCATTGATCTGTGTTCCGTGTTGTTCGTTGTTGAGTAGGCCCTATACTTAATATTTTTAACCGATTCATGTATATTCAGGCGCAGATCCGAGGGGGGAGGGGGGGGGGGGGGGTTGGGGGTCGAACCCCCCCCCCCGCCTGCTCGTTGACTTTTCTATTTTATTTTTTGCTTGTAGGGGCCTAGTAGTAAGGGAGATGCCGCTTCTGCGACAAATAAGATTTTTTCACTTTCTTCCCAAATTTTGCTGTATATACCCACATCAAATTTTTTAAAAATCAAATAGTCTAAAAATCGCCCAAATTTAATTCAAAATTTTACTGGGTACCTATACACCAAAATTAGCACAAAATCAATAAAATAAAGTGTTTTCCATATCTCACAAGCATACTATTTCTCCAGGGCGCCCGGCGAAGTGTCTGAAGGCAAAAAAAACCCTCATCTCTACACTCAGTAGAGATGAGGGTTTTTTTTTGCTTGTTACTAACTACAACTACTCTTTGCAAGGAGCGCTAGGCCTAGTCTCTAAACTCTCTCGAGCACTTGTGTAGCTAGGAGGCTCATCTATACTTACGTTAAAATCACGCTCATACTCTTTAGCTACGACTAATTTAAAGTTGTAAGTTTTGCGATAAGATCTTTTTTTTCTTTCGCTAGAAGCTCGACAACTTTCTTTTCGACCTCATCGTCTATTTCTTTTTGGTGAGAAACGGACTCTTCTCTCGCTTTAGTTTGAGTCCTAATAGCTTCTTTCATTCCGTAAAACTTTTTTAATTCATCGTTAATCAAAGTAAATTCTTCGTGACTTACATCGCCATCGTCTACGGCCTGAGACACTAATTCATTTATCGTATTTAATTTTGTTTCTGCTACTACTCTAATCTCATCGTGTTTCTTAGCTTTACCTCTAAATTTTTTACTAAATCGTTTTAATACCAAACTTACACCCACGCATCCTATAGCTAATCCTTCTAACACCACGCCTACGGGTATACTAATAACGCCGATAACGCTGACTATGCCTATTGTACCGGATAAAGCTCCTAAACATTCTATAACGGTCTCTGCGTTAGATAAACAGGTAATAATTTTATTATACTTTTTGTGCAACCGTTCTCTCTTATCTCTCTCGTTGGCTATCTCTTTTTGCACTCGTTCGATTTTATTTAACCTAAAGACTGAAGACTCGTTCGTTTCTATAGGGACAACGGGCAATTTAGGGTAAACGGATTCTGCGGTCATTTTATAAAGTCTTATATTATTTTAAATTTTTTTTGCACGTATACGAGAATCAAAGCACCGACACCAACCAATAATGTCCACACGTGATCCGCCAACCAACCGACCGTATTGCTCAATAGATTAAACAACCAAATCGCGATACCGCCCAAAATACCCGGTAAAGCGGCTAATAACTTACCCCCCAGCTTTTTTAGCAAATTAGCCAAGTTTTTTAAATGATTACTTATCCAATCTTTCACGTTACCTCCGGTAGGCGGAGTAGGCGTCGGAGTAGGAACTGCCGCTGCAGCGCCGCCAGCAAAAGCCAACACCAAAGATTCAACGATTAAACCTATAGCTAAAGCAAACGCGGTCAATACACTTATAACGTTCACACCCTGTTCTCGAAACAGAATTCTAATCTTTTCCGCTAGCGAGGTATTACTATCTAGCATTTTATTAATCGTTTCTTTGATTCTACCGATTTGACTTTTGAGTCCTCGTTCATTTTCGAGCGCCGATGTCATTCTAGCGGATCTTTCATCATTTAGATCTTTTAATCGTTCGGTTATTACTCGTCTATCTTCTTCGCTCATTGCTTCAGTTAGTTCAGCTTTGGTTTGATTAATTTCATCATCTAGCCTTCTTATTTTAGCTAAATTTAATTCTAAATTACCTTTGAGAGTTTGTAACGCTTTGTCTAAACCAGCAATTTCTCTCAAGTTGTTTACTCCCGTAATTTTTTTAATTACTATTTCTCGTTCATCTAATACTTTTTCTAGTTTATCCGATACACTTTCTCGTTCATCTAATACACTTTCTCGTTCATCTAATGCTGTTCTTCGTTTATCTATTACTCCCCTCGATCTATCTAATGTTTCTACTCGTTCATCTAATGTTCTCGCTAATTTATTTAATGCGTTTACTCGTTCATCTAACTCTTTTTTTTGTTTATCTAATCCTCTTTTGTATTCACCTAATAATTCACTTTGTTCATTTATTTCTTCTCGTGGATCTACTTCTATTAATACATCCTCTACTATTTCTTCTACGATTCTTCTAACAATATCAGCGACTTCTGGAATATCTCTCTGATCAATATTTTCGAGTTGTATCTGATTTAATTCTTGTTGTAATTGCATCGTTTTAGTTTTACTAGATTTATAATCAGAAATACCAATTACATCTCTGATAAATTTTACGTTAGTTTTACCTTGAATAGTCTTTAAATTTAAAAATTTGTCAGGATTTTTTTTGTTCGTTAATCTAATCAATTTATCTTCAAATCTTACATAAAGCCCATTGAGTTTGTCGACGTTAAAATAGTTTGGTTCTACAACATCTGGTTTATATCCAGTATTATCGTAAATAACTTTATAAAACTTGTCTACTTTTTGTTCTACCAACCTTCTCGTAAATTGAGTAAGTATACTTTCGTCTATAAACGATTCTTCTTCTTCTTCTTCACCCATAGGAACAAAATCGTTAAAATTAAAATCGCCAAAATCAGGATTGCTAGAAACAAAATCGCCAAAATTAGGATCTACGTCGGGCTCGCCTTCTCGATCAAATTCATCTATAGGTATAAATTCTCCACCTTCAGCCATTTTATAAAGTCGTATATTTTATATTTTACGTAGTATTTACTACATTCTGAGGAATTACTCCTTGACTCACCAACCAAGTCTGAGTAGCTAGAGCGCTACCTACCGTAGCGGTGATTTTAACCGTATCTTCTACGTCTAACTTTCCTAAATCGGCGGGCTTAATGTTCAAAAGTTTTTTACTCAACATAGTATAACCTACGGTCAACAAACTCAACACAGCGCCGTGATAAAGAGTATTTGCAACGTTCTTCGTATCCATTTTACTTGTACAAACATTTTATTTTTTTTATTTATTCCATTTCTAATAGTTCTTCGACTTTAGGGGTTGAAGTTGCGATCTGTACCCGCTGTGAATCTACGGGTTTACTCTTTTTAAACGCGAGATATCCTAGCGATAAAACAACCAAACCAAATATCGCGTATCCCCAGCTCGGAATGTCTGCCATCGTTCGCGCTGGCGTTTGCTCTTCTTCTATACTTTGCATTTTTTGTATTTGTTCTTTCATCTTTCTGTTTCTTTCGGCCAGTTTTTTACCTTGCTCTACTCTTTTAGGGTCTTTTGCTCTTTTTTTTGTGACTCTTGATAGCGCCGGGGGAGTCGGAGCCGGGGGAGGCGGAGCCGGGGGTTGGGGAGTCGGAGCCGGGGGAGGCGGAGCCGGGGGTTGGGGGGTCTCTGCTACTTGATCCGTCGTTGTCGTTTCTAGACTCATCTTTTATAATACTACTATTATTTGTAATATTACTACTACTATCTACCTGTAAATGTTTAGTCGTGATCAACATAGCCACCAAAGGAGATAAATAAACCCCATAATTGTAATGCACTTCGCAAAGTAAACTGGACAAGCTGCTAGAAATAACGGGATCTTTTTCTAAGTCGTTGATAAGGGCTTCTTCAGAATCTAAACAAAGTTTATAACCGAATGGCGAAGCCATCGGCAAAGTCGCGCCTAAAGCTTTTGCGTAACAGGTCAACACGCAGCTCCCCAAACTGACTATCATTTCTTTACCGAGCTTGGCTTCGTATCTTTTATATAGCTTTTCTTGTTTTTCTACAGTCAAGCCCTCTATTTCATTGACGGAGTATTCTTTACCGAAATATTTTTTAGAATCACCGGAAGCAACTACGCCCAAAAGTCTATTTTTGGACATAGTTGCTTCTGGGATCGTGGGTGTAGCAGCTACGGGTTCTTGAGATAACGTGCTTAGAGATTCTATCGACTTGCTCATTTAAAATAGAACTATATTTTTTAATCTTATTTCTACAAGAAATATAATCGTAAGAAAATAAAGATAAGTTGATGGCTATTACTAGTTTTAATAATAGGTCTAGATATTCTATCATATTTTATAGATGACTAGATAATCTGTAGATCATCTATCAGTTATTTAACAGTTATCTAATAGGTATCTAACAGGTATCTAACAGTTATCTACAAATCATCTAATAGTTATCTATAGATCATCTATCAGTTATTTAACAGTTATCTAATAGGTATCTAACAGGTATCTAACAGTTATCTACAAATCATCTAATAGTTATCTAATAGTTATCTATAGATCATCTATCAGTTATTTAACAGTTATCTAATAGGTATCTATCAGTTATCTATCAGTTATTTAACAGTTATATATCAGTTATCTATAAATCATCTACAAATCATCTATAAATCATCTAATAGTTATCTAACAGTTATCTAATAGATCAACTGCCAACAGACTGGAGGATCAGTTTTTACCAATAATTTACTAAAAGGCACATCTCTTAAAATCTTTTTAATTCTCGATCTTTCTTCTAAAGGCACCGCATCATTTTCATCGAGGCATTGATCGAAACTATTTTTATCTTTGCAATAGAACAATACGACAAATGCAGTTTGAGCTCTAAAATCTGTCATTACGCAATTATACTTTAGAGTCATCAACCAACAGTAGTGATTGTCGTGCCTACCGCTAAACGCCAATTTCGTTAAAACGCAAGTGTTTTTCCCGAGCGCTGCCTTACGATATTTTATGTCTTGTTCCGAGCTACAATCGTCTATCAAAAATAGAACGTGCGATCCTTTAAATCGAGCTCTATAAAATGCTAAAGCTTCGTTGAGGGTCACCTTTTCTACCTCTAAATCGCATAGGTATATCTCGGGATCTAACCACAACCAACGTCTCTCGCGATAAGTCTTGTTGTTGCTTAACGTAGGGCAAATAACTACGATATTTTCAAAGTGATCTTTATACTCAGTTTCTAATAGATCTAAAATATATTTGGTTTTACCCGAATTAGTCCTACCGCATACTAACGCGCAGTGTGGTGTTTTTGGAAACGTTTTATGCATTACTATTTATAGTAAGGTAGATAATTTACTCTTTTAAGAGTAACTACCGCTAAATCGTCCATCTTCTAGCACCAACTGACCATCCATCACCAAGAAAACGTAACACGTTAGAGAACCATCTGCCTCAGCCTCTCTTTCTAAATGGAGAGAAATACCCCCACCTACGTCTCCTATTTTCCTGCCAGAACCGTGACTTTTGTTGTCGTCGGTTACCCTCGTATCTAGCCAAAGACCGTAACTAGTGCTTAAGTAATCTCCTAGAGTCATATCGTGTAATTCTAAGTCTTTAGACACGCTGGCACCAAATTCTGTATTAGAGTCGCCGAAAAACTTGGTAATCTCGTCCCAGTGTTGATAACGCTTCATGCCCTGACTATACAATTGATTCGGCTTACCCTCTATCGTAACGTCTACTTTTTCGATATTTGGATTATAAAAAATTCGAGGATCTTTTTCGCCCGATTCTTTAAATAAAAGAAGTATACCTTTGAGACTTCTAATGGCTTGATTGAGATTAATGTTCCAAGTAGTATCGGACTTGTTTAGCGTTAAAACCGTATATCTTTGAACTTTTTCGTATAGAAAATGAGTTTTACCTCGATATTTTTGTCTGATATTATCGGCCAATGTTTTATTGGTCACCGTTTCAAACTCGAGATCTAACCCCGAAATTTTATACTTTGCGTTGTTATCGGTAGATTTTACTACGCTAGCGTGATCGTTAAATGTAAATTCATAAGTTAGTCTGTCTTTGAGCGTCGATGGACTAAAAGGCTGATGATCCGTAAGCATTTCAAAATCTAGAGGAATGTAATATCGGTTACCGTAAGCGTTCGCAATCGCTTTGTCTTTTCCACCATTCGCGCCAGCAACCCCACTGCTAGCGCCAATTCTGAGTTTCGTGACGTTGCTATCTTCGAGTCCTCGATACGCATCGTTCGCGCTGGCTGGTCGCCACAAGTCTTTATACGCGTTATATACATCGGCATCCGTAAACGCCACGAAATCTTTACCTTCTAGTTTGATTCTTACGCCGCTAATTAAATTTCGTGCGACGTTATAATATAGAGTTCTTGCATCGTCTTCGCCAGTGCCTTCAGATTCTAAGTCTATATTAAAAGCCAATCGTACAGTACCCGGTACGACTACATCGTCTTGACTCAACATAGGAAATTCAACGATCAACAGACTGCCAGCCGACGCGGTACTAGGATTATGAGTAATAACCATCGATTGTCTCAACCCCTTCAACGCTCTAGGATTTTTTAAACTTCTGTGTGGATTCAGTTTGCTTCCATAAATTGCGTTCATTTTACTTAACGAAACAAAAAAATAAAAAGCTTTTTAGACAAACTTATACTTTTAAATAAACTTAAACTTTTAGACAAACTTATAAACTAAGTAACCTAAAACAGCAGTGCCTCCTAAGATAAATGCAATTTCGCCATCTTTTTGACCTTCGCTAGGTGCGTAAAAGTCTGACAATACAGGCTCGCGAGGTAATCTCAACTCTTCGTTGGTTACTTCGTTATATTCTCTCAACGCCTCATCTACATTTTGAAAATCTTTTTGAGCCCTGGCTTCTTTATGTAGTCGATCGTTTAGATAATCTAGATACTTGGTTCTTTGTTCTACCCACTCTTGTTTAGCTCGAGTTAATTGTTCTAAAGCGAGGTCGTGTCGTTTACGTTCTTCAGCCGACGACCCACCCATACTCAAAAATAGAAAGTTCGATCCGGTAAACGCTAAAGCGTTTACAATAGCTCCACCAATCATCATTAATGCACTCGCCATTTTTAATAAGTCGTTAAAATTTTTACAAGTATAAAATAAAATGGAAACAAAACTAAGTAAAATATTTTACAGTCCTAAAGGATATTGGAAAGGTGCAGGCGCTATAAAAAAATTGTCGTTAAAAGCTAACGTACCCGAGCCAGACGTTATAAATTGGTTGAGAAAACAAGCCATGTGGCAAATTTATTTACCAGCCCCCAGTACTATATCGAGACCTACGAGTCTCAATAAGGTTATAGGGAGACCCAATGAAATGCATCAAGCGGATCTGTTGTATCTACCTCACGATGTATTTAAACGCAAAAGATATAAATACGCGTTGACGATCGTCGATGTGGCCACTCGATATAAAGAAGCTGAACCCTTGACGAATAAAACGAGTACTCAAGTTGTAGAGGCGATAAAAAAGATTTACAAAAGATCGCCCTTGTCTTGGCCTCTCACGATAAAAGTAGACCCCGGTACAGAATTTATGGCTGAATTTAATACTTTGATGCGGACTCGCAACGTCGCGGTACAGAAAGGCGAGGTTGGTAATCATAGAGCTCAAGGTATAGTAGAAAGATTTAATCGTACTTTAGCCGAAAGATTATTCGGTCATCAATACGCTCAAGAAATGTTACAGCCTACCGAGCGTAGCCGCGAGTGGGTAAAAAGATTGCCCGAGGTCGTAGCGTCGTTAAACGACGAAGAAACTAGATTGATATCGACTATGAAAGGTAAACCGTTAACTCCTCGAGCGGCTATGTCTCAGTTAGAAATAAAACAATTGAGTTCCTCGGGGCTCAAGAGCCCCGAAGTCGCGCTAAGCGTAAATGACGATATCGTTAGATATCTTTACGCTCCTGGAGAGCTCGAAAAAGACGTTAGAAGAAGAGCTACCGATCCTATTTGGAGCTTGGAAATGTATACGATTAGAAGGAGAACGACAAATCCCGGACAGCCCGCGTTGTACTGGCTGACTAACGGCCCCAAGAGATCGTTCGTTAAGAAAGAATTAATGGTCGTTCCGTCAGATACTGAGTTACCACCTTCTTCAGCGACGTAAAATATCGTAAGCTAGATACCCAACCCCAGCAGCGGCTATTAAACCAACGACTAAAGCCGTTTTTTCTTGTTCGTGCGAGTCTGGTTGTGTAGCTACGCTCGTAGAGATAGGGGGTGGTGGGGGTACTTGCGTAGCTACGCTCGTAGGGCGTACGACCTCAGGTAGCGGAGGTGTAGGTGTTGGTGACTCTAAATCGTCTAAATCGTCTAGGGTTACTAGCTTACTCTTTTTTACGGGAGAGGGCGGGGTTGGTAGAGAGTCTAAATCGTCTAAATTCTGCTGGGGTACTACACGACTCTTTTTTACGGGAGAGGGTGGCGTAGCTGCGCTCGTAGGGCGTACAACGTCTGAGTTCAAGTTGATGTTTAATCCTATCGATGCGCCGGGTGTAGCTATCTGTATATTATTATTATAGCCTTGGTGAATACCGACCAAAAGCTCCATATTTGATGGAATCAAGTACAATCCAGGGCTAATCACAAAGTTTAACGAGCTTCTAGCGTACTGTAAAGAATTTTGAAATCTGGTTATAGAAGATTCCAAGTCCGTATGGCTGTTGATTATGTCTTCTACTATATTTTCAAATTGTCTTTGCGCATCTAATCCGGTACCTGCAGTTAGTATACTCGTTTTTGTTTGGGCTTGCGCACCGAGTATGGCGTACACGTACGTTCTAATGCTTTCGTTTATTTTTTCTATACCGACGTCGGTAAACGAGCTCTTCTGGATTATAAACTTTCTAAAACCGAGTCGTACAACGTCCGCGGATTGTCTGATATACGCGAGCGTTATTTTACTAAAATGTTTCGCATCGCCCGACTCTACAAATCCCATGTAGGTGGCGCCGGGATTCATAGCTTCATAATCGTATTCCCACAATTTATTAGCTGTCACATAGTCACCCGTACTCGGGTCATATTCAGCCGAAACCTTGTAAAGCTTAATGGGGGTATAATTTTTACCGGGTACGGGTAAAGGTATATCTGGCGAGTACTTGTTTATTTTAAACAGGTAAAAATAAGCGGTACCTAATCCTCCAGAAGTTAAGTCTACGGTCTGTTTAAAACTCAAGTTTGGATCGACATTAAAATGTCGACAAATATCGCTATAAGCGCCTTTATCGATGTTATTGTTTAGATCGTCGAATACATCGTCTCCTGGAACTGGACATTTTAAAAAGTATAGTATCTTTCTGATCGTGAAATATACGTGAAACTTGAATAAAGCCGATATTACGGGGTTTTTATGTAGCAACGATTCTAGTCCTACGCCGCAACCCGACGTCGCGCACCAAAATGCGAAGTTGAGTTGATTTTGATAAAACGTCATGGGGTCCGATGCGTAACGTTCGACCACTTCGTCGTGTTTTACGTCGGACATTTTATAAGCGCTAAATATATCCGTTAAATTAGAGATAAAAGACCTGTTGTCGTTGGTGTTTACGACGATGCTAAGTTGACTCAAATGCATGTTCAACGGGGTATTCTTCAAGCGAATTGCTTCGTTCTGGTCTGAAAATTTAGAAATCTTATCGTCCAACGCAGAATCGTGATCTCCAGCTTGCTTCAGGATAGATCGAGCATTTTTTATATTTTGTTTATTAACTTCTAATAAATTTAAAAATTGAGCGCGTTCCATTTTAATAAAGCGTAAAAAATATTTAAATATTTTTTTGTTCTAATAAAATGGAATCGCACGTTTTTGAAATGTTTGATAACGAACGAACGTTTAGACTGTCAAAACCTATAGATAACTCAAAGGGAGAATACAGTATGAGTTTAACCAGCGCGATAGTAACCGCGGGTTTCTACAACATGGCTAGCAATAGCGAAATTCTCTATTTTATACATCAAGTCGATCCAAACACTGGTAAAGAAACGGGTAGAACGGATGGTAAAATTGATATTCCTGCTGGATATTACGATATAGATTGGATCGAAGAGAGACTCAGTAAATTAGTTTGGTTAGAAGTCTCTGTAGATAAACTTAATAAAAAAATATCTTTAAATGTAACGGAAGAAAATAACGTTCTACGCTTTGATAAAAACATTAAACAATTGTTGGGGATAACGGTCAAAAACTTAGTTTTTGGCGTAGATTATGTAGGGCATTATAATACAATGCCTGTCGATACAATGTTTTTACATTGCGATCAGTTATCTACGTCTAATAATTTCTATAACGGAGGGGGAACGCACTTGCTAGACGTTATACCGATAACGAAAATAGGCGATACGATTATCGAGCGTGCAAGATTAACCGCTCGTAGACTCGTGGGTGATAAGATAAACCAACTTAGCTTTAGTATCAGAGACCGAGACGGCGATTTAATAAATAATCGAGGAAAAAAGATTAGTTTTAACTTGACGATAGGTAAATTTTAAAAGTTTTTTTGAAGATTTTTAAAAAAAATCTTTAGATTTTTAAAATGGAATCGCACGTTTTTAAAATGGATGGTAACGAACAAACGTTTAGTCTGTCAAAACCTATAGATAACTCTGAGGGAAATTACTGTATGAGTTTAAACAACGCGATATTTACCGTCGGTTTTGTTAATATAACTCAACGTATGACTATAGGATGGCAAATATATGGCGACACCGCCGCCACCCAAAACGGTGAAACGGTAATTCCGCCTGGAAATTATACTATCGATGAGTTAATAGATGAATTTAATAAATTAAGATTGATCAGAGTTTCCGTAGACAAGATTAATAAAAATATTATTTTTAATCTCGGTGTATTATTGGCAGATAAACATGTTATTATTACGTTCGATCTATATACTCGAAAAGTGTTGGGTCTACCCTCTAGTTGGTTCCCTGTTGTTGGTAGTGAACTTGTAGGCTATTATAATATAAATTACTTGAATACAATTTTTTTACATTGCGATCAGTTATCTACGTCTAATAATTTCTATAACGGAAAGAGCACGCACTTGTTAGACGTTATACCGATCGCATATATTGAGGCTGATTCGGATATAATAGCGACTGTCCAGAATAAAAGAAAAACTGTCATACCTCTAATTAGGAGTAAAATACCCGAACTGAGTTTTTCTTTCAGAGACTGCGACGGCGAGTTAATCGATAATAACCATAAGAAATTTATTTTTCGAGTAGATATTTATCGATCGTCTTGTTCTGGCTAGATAGATGACTGCTCGGTTTATATTTTCAAAAGACATCGTTATACGCTAGTACAAACGATTCTGTCGATAATTTTATTTTCAAAAGATATTATCGTAATTTCTGGCTAAATCCGATCTGCCTATCTGGCGCATGATGCGCCGAAATATAGTATTTATATCGTCGTAATTCCTATGATCCGAATAAAATTTATAACAGGCCATAAAAGCTTTTTCGGTCGTTTTTTTATAATCGGCATCTATTTGTTCTACGCAATTATAGTTCATTCCGGCGTATGTACAAAATTGTCTCCAATCTATACCTAATTCATCGGCTAGTTTCGTTAAAGTATCCATTATACCTCGTTTATCTTTACTTATTAAATAAGTCGGTGTTAACGGACCCATATATCCAGCGTCGTCAGATACGTTGATATTTCTAGATCTAGTTTCGAAGAATTTCAACTTGTAAGTATATAGAGTTAGTCCAGAGCTGATCAAAATCTTCTTGAGATCTTCTTTATAGTCTTTATCGAAACACGCCTTGAGATACCAAATATACGTTATCATTCTAACTTTGGTATAATGATCGTAGCTAGTTCCCTCGATGTACTTTAAGAATTCTACATTTATCATAAAGATCGCGATCCGAGCAAACCCAACTCGTATAATCGCTGTTATAGCAATTTCGTTCAATAAGAAAAATATATTCTCTTCATGATCGGTTATAACGTCTGGCATTTTTATAGTCTCGTCGTACAATCTACATTTATTAGCTACATCCACAAAAATGTCGTAATACTTATCCTTTACTTTTAAGGACGTAGCAAAAAATCCAGTATTGAAATCTATCGTAGTTGGCTTCCCGACGTTTAACCTCTTGCGCATGATTTATTAGATGATCTATAATATAATTATTTTTTATTTTTTTTCGTCAAGGGGGTTGTAGACTGTCTTGTTCTGGCTAGAATGATGACCGTAAGCCAGAGTGTCTATACCATTAGGTAAAATATATCTCTTAGTATCTAAAGGATTTAACGATTGCTTGACCTGAGCCTCCGTGTATATCATGTGACGCTCAGTTCCAAAACGAATCATCTTGTTTGAATAGCATTCGTTCGATAAAACGCATCGCTTATACTTTTCGTAAGATAGATCGTTGTTTATAACCACTCGGTTTACGCCTTTGGCCTTCTTTATACAGTCGTAGCTACGACCGTAGGGAGTAATATCGTGTTCCCCGTATAAAATCGAGTACATCTTCGATCTGATGCAAGTAGCTTCGCTTATGACTTTTCCTCCGCATTCGTCTTTAAATTTACCGATTACTTTCTTGTTTGTATCGTCGTATAAAAAGTGGTCTTTATCGTAGTTGCTAAAATCGTACGAGTCAGACTGTTTTTCTAGATTCCGATAAACGTCTTTCGTATAGATAATCAAAAGCAGCGAGTCCGTGTCTGTATACATCAATCTTACTTTATCGCCATACGTCTTTTTTAATTGGTTGTAATAAAAGTCGTACATTAGAGTCTTCGACAGGTCTAAGATACTAACGCCGCAATAAATCGGTTTATTTAAATACGTTTTCTTTTTGTACGATTCCACGAATGAGAGACCGCATTCTTTAAACGCTGTAGTAGACTTGTAACAAGGTTTAGAAACCATCTCTTTGTATTCTTTTACTTGATCGTTTCTCAGTAGCGCGCCATCTATTCTATTTCTGACATTTTCCATCGTTTTGCCGAATACGGAATTATTCATTAATTTGAAAAAGTCTTTTTCGAAATCTGACTTTGCTTTCGTTCTGAGTTGCGTGTTTTTATCGATGTACGATTTCATCCAAGGTTTTTGTTTAAATTGTAACGCCCGATGTACTGTAGTTAGTTTTAGGCCCAATGTCAAACACTGTTTCAAATTGACGTAGTGCAATACATATTTTTCTTTTCTATACAGCGTACCTGTTAATTTTTTTACCTTAGCTCCATTTCCTATCTCACTCGCCAACTCTCGTTGATACTCGGATAACCATTCTTCAGGTATGATTATATTATCAGCGGCTAAAGGATAATCGTTGTGTAGATCGTGTAGTTCGGCTGGATATTCCAGGTCAACTTCGAACATATATCCCGTTGGAGCCTTATCTTTTAACGCCATGATACGATCGTGGGTAAATTGTCTCGTATTGACCCATTTAAATCCTCCGTAAGGTATCGGTCGACTCATGGCCCATCCGTAGAGGTTGTTGGCGTCTAGATAGAGAATATACGAATCGGGTTTATCTTGATCGTAAGAAGCTAGGTACTTATTGTTGGCCTTGGCATAGCGACATGAGCCGACGTTCGATATTCCTCCTCTTTTCGCTTTTTCAAAAAATAGATGTTTATCTATATCCGTCAAGAGCTCTAATTCTATTTTAGTGTCTCTCAGCAACGCGTCCCAACTTAAACCCGGTGCTGTGAAGTAGTTGGCTGGATCCAACTTGTAATTCGTTCTACACATTTGCCTAAAATTCTCGAATACGCCGGCTAGTAATAGAGTATCCGCGGTTATGTACAAGTCGTGGTATTCGCCCATGTTTTTTATGTTAAAGGTCCGCCATACTCGTTGCGCGCGCGAGTAGTCTTCGTCCGTTATATGTTTGTCTTTTAGAGCGCTGAAAAAATGGTGTTTAGCTGGCAAACTAGTTTCGCTAAATCGTTCAAAGCTGTCCATGTACTCGTACGGATATACACCCTTTTGTAATAAGAGGTCCGCGTTCTCTTCGCCATAACGTTTCAGGAGTAGCCTAAAGGCGTCTCTCGGGCAAGACGTTACCAATTTGTCGAGACCGCTAGACATAAAATGAAACGAGTCGATAAATCTATATTGACCGATCGAAAATGAAATGTATTTTTCTGAATTTTTGGGTATACACCAGATATCTCGTTGATACTTGGAAATGCCCTGCATGATCAAATGCGCGTCATAGTTTTCTAAGTTGTGAAAGACGACCGGTATTTTAGTTTCGTTGGGTTTTACTCGTAATTTAAGATTACAGTAAGCGTGCGCGGCTCCTCTGTACTTGCCCGTAGTGTGACAATGATCTCTTACTTTTCGAAATTTGTTAATTTTCTTTTGGCAGAACATACATGTTTTCTCGATGTATCCCTTTTCGTTTTCGTACGTGTATTCTTCAAGTTCTTCTTTGCTTTTAGGTTCTACAGGTTTGCAGCACAGGCAATTACACGAGTAATTTGGATAAATCGCTCTCTCGCAAATCCAGCACTCGTTAGAGTTTAGGTGAATTTTTTCTTCTTTTAGCGTATATATTATCGGCTTAATGCGAGCTAGTAATTCATTAATTTTAGGTTCGAGTTCTTGCAACGAGGTTATAAAATTGTCTATAGCGCGTTCACCTCTATAAGTCTTTCGCTTGATCTGTCGACCATCGCACCTAACTACAACGTACGAATAACCGCAGGCTCTATGTTCGTGAGTTTTACTCGACGGCTCCTTTGTGGGTACTCGCGTAGCTACACTCGCAGAGGGTACCAAGATAGATTCAAAATCGGCGTATATGACATAGGGTGTGTCTTGTAAATTCTTAAAGTTTTTAAACTTGAGAATGCTTTTGTCCAAGTATTTGTTCGCATTTTTATGCGGCATTTTAACGGTAGATAAAGCAGAGTCTATTCCTTCGCAATCTTTTACGTGTGTGTTCAGCTTCTCTTTCGAACTAAAATGCGTTAAACATCTTAAGCAAAACAGTTTACGATGTTGACTATTGGTAACGCCAAATAAGAATCTAGGTAAGTCACTTATCCAACAATAATGACCGTCATATAATAGCAAACTAATAGTTTCCGTATCGTATGGTCTTTTAGATAAATATAGCGGATATATCAAGCCCCTTTTATCTTGCGGATAGGTTTTATTTTTGCAGTCTGCGTCATATCCCAACACGTTTATACTTATATCGTTTTGTCTTTCTATTCTCGCTACCTGATTTATGGGTGTGGGGAAGTCTATGTCCTTAAAATTTAATCCGTCATCGGTTTTATAATTAGAAGCTCTGTTTTTTTTATACAGCGGGTTGGTTTCTATTTGGTTTTTAACTTTATCGGTATATATACCTAGGGCGGCTCTTAAACACCATCTTATACACTCTTGATCTTCATTTTTGATGTTAACGGTTGCGTGTTTGTTAGTTATATATTCGGGTAGTTTTACGTAAGAAGCGCCTACCAGAGGGTTAACTCTGTTTATGTTGATGTAAAACGCGACTATTTTATCTATAGTCCAACCACTTCCTTCATTCGTATATTTATCTATCTGAGATAATATCGTTTCATATTGTTTCCTGATAGCTACAGCTATCTCGCTCTTGTTTAAGACTCGATTTTGATAACTAAAATGAGTAGCGGTTGATTTTGTAGTCTCAACGCCCGATTTTTTTACATACTTTATTTTCATGGCGATCTGTAGTTTCATCGTTTTTATTTGTATTAATTCAGCGACGATTTTGTTTTTTATCATCGACGTATGGGTGTTGTAAAATTGCTCCGGATCGTCGGTAAACAGAATCGGAATCAGTTCCAAATTTCGATAACTGTTTTCAAATCTTCTAGTCTCTCGAAAGTCTGCTTCTCGAAAAGTATTTTTCTCCTTAAATCCTAGTATAGCTTCGACGTAATCTTTTTTTATCGCTCGACCATTTCTACCCGTTGATACGACTCGTAAATTTTTATCGCGCGCGAGTCGCGATAACGAAGCTTTAGATCGTATTCTCAAATTTTTATATTTGGCTTCTTCTCTTTTTATAGCTAGAATATAATCTCGCCTGATATGCGTATTATATCGTCCTGTTGGTGATCCTAAAGATAATTTATACTTATCGACATATCTTTTTAAAGATTTTTTGTTCCATCTATTGTATCCCCGAATCGTAGGTTGTGTTTCCATCTTTTATAATGGCAATATAATATTTTTTTTTTAAATAAAAATTTATTTAATTTTTTTTGGCGTGCTACAAATCCGACTATTTCGCCGGGCGCCCTGGAGAAATAGTATGCTTGTGAGATATGGAAAACACTTTTTATTTTATTGATTTTGTGCTAATTTTGGTGTATAGGTACCCAGTAAAATTTTGAATTAAATTTGGGCGATTTTTAGACTATTTGATTTTTAAAAAATTTGATGTGGGTATATACAGCAAAATTTGGGAAGAAAGTGAAAAAATCTTATTTGTCGCAGAAGCGGCATCTCCCTTACTACTGGCCTACGCCTAAAGTTGCAAACCAGAAACCCTACATGTCTTATTTTGCCTATGGGTAAGAACAAAACAAAGAGGTTAAATGGCGCCACCAATGGTGGGAAGGTGTGTCAGCCCCCCCCCCCCCCCCCCGCTTGTAAAAAAAAATCGCTGACGGAACATTTTGGGAATTACCTTTCTTATCAAATTTCAGGACCCCCCCCCCCCCCCCCCCCCTCCTTGCAAAAAATCCCGGATCCGCCCCTGATATTTGTAAATCTGCCTTGTTTTGTCCTGTTTTGTTCTGTTTAGTTTGGCACATATCTATCACAAGCTTCGGCTTTTCAGGATGATGTGCCTCCACGCTGTTTGAATGTACATGCATTATTCAATGTGACTATTAAAGAGTGTGGAAAGAAATGTTTTCTTGAATTGAAATATAGTCAATCAAATATCGTCAATGATGTACACTGTAGTTTCCCCTTAGCCCCACCGAATTATATTAATGGTAAAACAGCGCACAATGTTTGGCTACAATGTCATCAACAAATTTATGCGTCACCTAATGAGACCAGGGGCGGATTTCACTAAAGTGTCAAATTTGCGATCATCGCTATTAATCTAGCAAATTCATCGCTAGCCGCAAATCCATCCCCGTTGCGATTGCGTCGTTTTTTTCGTTTCACTAAATCCATCGCTGTTGCAAAAACGAAAAAAAGAAAAAAAATGTATTGTACGAGGCTGATTTATGTAGAACACGGTAAGCACTTATCCAGAACCACATCCACAAAATGACATCGTCATGTATTACTGAAAATGCACAAGGCCTTATTGAATAGGCACAAGGCGCGATGCGCGCGACGATGTCATTTTGGTGGTTCTGGATAAGTGCTTACCGTAGAATAGAGTACCGAAGTCTGACGTCAGTTGCCGGGGCAATGGTTCTACATACATGCAGATTAGAATGTATTCTGGTTCCAAACATTGCATTGATTGACGTCATCACTTCGGTACTCTATGCCCGTGGGAATGTGGTTCGAGCATGCGCAGTTCGCCAAAACCGGATTCCCGAAACATGTAACCCAATGATCTCCATTTATAAGGGAGATCAATGATGGATGTAACCCGAAACCACACGCGAGCTTGCGATTCGACCGCGCCTGCTGTACGTCACTAGTATGCAACACGTATGCAAAACACTCATTCATAATTTTTTCCCGCGAAAGAAACGAACTAAAAGGAAACTTAGTTTTGATTGCATTTTCGAGTTTTTTATGCAAATGTGTTTCCCAGCACTTCACAGCCCCTATAGTTCCGGAAATTTTTCCAATAGGCCCGTATGTCATTACAAAGCTGATTTTTTGCTAAGCAAATGTTTTCAGTCTCTCTGAACAAGGACTTGTACCACCCTGTGAATGATCCGACAGGTACTTGACTCAGAAATAGAGCACCGAAGTGTTGACGTCAATGCAATGTTTGGAACCAGAATACTTTTGTTATGTGTTTGCATGACTGGCTGTTAAAAAAGGAACAGTCGAAATTTAAATTTGTTTGTAACCAGTTGTCGTGCCAACTGACGTCGGACTTCGGTAATCTATACCGTGATGTTCCGAGGTAATTGTATGTAGACACATCGGGCGTATTCGAAACCCCGTTCTCGGGTAACCCGTGTTCTCTCAGGCTGGTTGCCAAATAAGGAGCGTCAAAAGAGCGTGTGCACCCTGTACGTTCCAATGGGCTACTAAATTATGCGCTAAATTAAAATAAATTTCCATACTAATTAGCTACAGCAGTGCTTGCAAGCAAGGGCGTGCTGTTACATAACATGGTCATTTTCACGGCCTGCTCTTGCAGATTAGCCCTGGTGCTCAGTCATATTCATACTAAAGAAAAGAAAGAAGAAAAATCGAGTAAAACACAACCACTGAATAAGTATAATAGTTTAGGTTTTCGTCTGTTGTCTACGATATTTCTTCAGGTTGTTAAAACTCTGGGAGCTGAGAAATTTTAATTCCAAAAGGAACATATTCTCATCCCATGAAATTCTTAATTTTATGCTCACTGGCAACATGTTCCCAGTGTAATTTGACACATACTGTCAGTTCTTTCCAAATGTCATTCTTTGGTTTTCTAAGATATTATCTGTATTTAGTCAGTATAATATCATGGACGTCCATGAATTCAAAATGACATATTTTTCAAACTACATTATTTACATCGTATTGTTTATGTTGTCAAGGATCCTCATTACTTATGCAAATATTAATACTACGAATGAAAAGAAAGGAAAATTTACGAGCTTACGAAAATAATTGAAATCGTGCAACAGCAATAATAATTGGCGAAGACAATCCCACTCCATTGATCCCATTTTTTAATAATTATTTTATACAGTCCCTGGACTGCATGAGAGATTCCTGAATTTCACAAAAATTTACGCAAGTTCCGGAAGGGCCTTAGTCCGCCATCTTTGTTCTTGACGTTCTTCATCTTAATCATCTACTCCCCAGTAAGTGGGGAGTGAAAATCCTGTTCGTGAACACGGTTTGCGTTTTGGAAACTCTCTTTAGACTTGGACAAGTCGTTAGACAGCCCTGTTTTGTCCGCAGGCGCCGTCGTACAGCGTGGCATATTGTGTTATTGTGCCAGTGAAGCACACGCATGTTGGCAACTAATAGAGCGGTACGCGCTATCCCAGACGAATATAATAAATCCGTCCAATTACCGACTTGATTTCAAGTCTAAAGTCTCTTCAACACGCGAACGGGGTTTCGAATACGCCCATCAAGTCGCGAACAAAACGCAGAGCTATACAAACAGTCAAACACTTGGTTGTTGCGTCAAATCGCTTGACTTCTCAAAAGTCTGCGGCCTAAGATAGGGCTCTAACATATCTATAACCTGCCGCAACGCCATTTCTTGTGAAGCGATAATACTTGTGCATTTTCTTGTCGCTGTAAGTATCAAATGGGTTAGTTTTATCTCGGAACACCCTCTCTATAGAGCTCGCCATATTTACAAAACGTCGTCCAACTTATGTAAATAGAAATGGCGAAAATGTTTTTGGGATGAAAAATAGACTTTGCGGACACTAATAACAGGCGCGGATCCGGGGGGGGGGGGGGTTTGGGGGTCGAACCCCCCCCCCCCCCCCCCCCCCCCCGCTCGTTGGCAATTTTTAAATACAGGTCTTATTTTGCCTATGGGTGAGAACAAAACAAAGAGGTTAAATGGCGCCACCAACGGTAAGAAAGTGTATCAGGTCCCCCCCCCCCCCCCCCCCCCCCGCTTGTAAATTTTGGGAGTCACTTTTCTGGGCAAATTTCATAACACCCCCCCCCCCCCCCCCCCCTGCAAAAACTCCTGGATCCGCCCCTG
Source organism: Hippasteria phrygiana (assembly GCA_037893225.1). Lineage (NCBI taxonomy): Eukaryota > Metazoa > Echinodermata > Asteroidea > Valvatida > Goniasteridae > Hippasteria > Hippasteria phrygiana. The sequence continues at coordinate 369,316 of JAZGUH010000569.1, read as the reverse complement.
AATAACGCATCGCAACATATCAATCGCTAACTTAATTATTTGCGATGAACAAATTCATCGCAAGTATTAGTGAAATCGTTCTTCAAAATGTATCTCTAAAGTTGCGATAGGTTTTGAGTTTAGCGACCGATTTGGGCATTTACGATAGTCGCAAAACGTTAGTGAAATACGCCCCATCCAGAACACGTCGAATTGCGTGATTGTGACATCATAGTGAATTTTTAATCGACAGTGCACTAATCGATTATGTAAAATACGAAGAGGAGAAAAAGTACGCAGAAAATAAACGATAGTCGATTCAGAACCATGTTGCGGAACGCGGAAGGTTTATCAGTTTTGCATGCAATATAATGGTCATGTTAGTTTTGACAATAAATGACCCAAAATAATGTACTGACATTAAATAGGCCTGCAGGTGACGTGATTTCTGAACTTTATCAGGCTTCGTTGAATTTTCAAGAAGGGTATCATGCCTGAACTACTTGGTATGTCATAATATTTATTTGGTTATCAATTTCTGCCTGAAGGTTTCTTTGCAGGGGTTTGTGGTTTACCTTACATTGTGCAGCATTAATCAAACAGATGAATTATCTGTTCAATTATGAAGGTAACTTCCTAATAAAACATTTATACTTCATGCGACTATTGGCCTCGCCGTTTATGACCATTATCTTCAAGCAAACTTGAATCCTCGATCCTGATTGGTCGATCCGTGGCAGCTGAGAGTGTGATAAAAACCCATATCACATGGCCCACATACACACTCCGAATTGCGCTGTTCTAATTCTGCGAATTGCGCGATACGCAAAACGCAGTGCTGCACAATTCATTGGTAATTCAAAAGCTGCGCGTTTGCGTCCCATGTGGATCGTCACGTCTTCGGCGCACACTAAGTCTTGTTACGTTTTCCAGATAGCTCCCGTTTATCCTGCAGGATAGTGCTGGCTGCGCTGTTAATGATGTGTGCGTGTACGTGGTACAGGTTTCACGCACAGCGCCGTGCGTGTTCCATCTTTACTGCGCGTCAAGTTTGCTTGAAGATAAATTCGTTATCCCACTCGCGCTCGTGGAACACGGAGAATGTAGTGCGTCCGTGTCCCATATTCCACTCGGCCTTCGGCCTCGTGGAATATGGGACACGGACGCACTACATTATTCCGTGTTCCACTCGGCGCTCGTGGGATAACTTATAATATCAAGCCCGGTTCATACTTCATGCGAATGCGAATGCGAAGCGAATTTCATGACGTCAACAATTGAAGTTTCATTGTGACGCCCCCCGTTACCTTGACGAATTCGCTTCGCATACGCATTCGCATGAAGTACGATATGAACCGGGCTTCACACGCCCCATATACACACTCCGAATTGCGCTGTTCTAATTCCACGAATTATTCCGTGTTCCACTCGGCGCTCGTGGGATAACTTATATTATCCAATCTTAGCGTCTGTTGAACATCACATGATATTCCAAATCTTAGGGGGTTTTCGAAACGCTGGCTTCGGCTTGGCTTCGGCTTCGCCTCCGATTTCTGAATATCTGAGAAGCAAACAAAATGTAAATATTCTAATTTTTACTTTCATAATCAACTGAATGAATGTTCCTGAAGCAGAACATGTACCAAAATTTAGAATATTTTCATTTGGTTTGCTTCTCAGTTATTCAGAAGTCGGAGACGAAGCCGAAGCCAAGCCGAAGCCAGCGTTTCGAAAACCCCCTTAGACAAACAAAAAACATTACAAAGACGCGCATTATTCGGTCGCGTGCGCCCTGTTCGTTGAAACGCAGTACGCGAATACACGTCAAATTTAACGCAAACGCTCAACCGGCCCATCATCACGTTTTCATCATCCTCGACTCCATGGGCGCGTGTGCGTTCCTTCGCGCAAGGCATGGTGGGAAAACATGGCGCCGCAAGATCGTACCCATGGTAACGAGGTTGCGTTTTCATATACTAATTTTGATTGCGGCACATTGGCCAAGCCAGTTTAGCGTAGTTTGTTCTGTGTATATTTCTTAAGGTTTCCGATTCTCGGATAGTGAAAAATTATGTGAGTGGGGTCCGGGGAGTCTGCATTATTCAGATACGCGTTATAACGAGCAGCTGGAAATTGGGATAAGATATTTTCCCACTTTTTGCAAGAAGTGGTCGCACGAAAGTCTGCATGCACAGTTGCACACGTGGGCAAAGTTGTCCCAGAAATCTGAGACAACTCCTAGTTTTTTCTCTCGAAACGCTGGCTTCGGCTTGGCTTCGGCTTCGTCTCCGATTTCTGAATATCTGAGAAGCAAACAAAATGTAAGTATTCTAATTTTTACTCTCATAATCAACCGAATGAATGTTCTTGAAGCAGAACATGTACAAACATTTAGAATATTTCCATTTGGTTTGCCTCTCAGTTATTCAGAAGTCGGAGACGAAGCCAAGCCGAAGCCAGCGTTTCGGGAAAAAACATGGGCCCAATTACCGTTAAGCAAATCTTTGTGCTAACCATAGCAGAAAAATTTGCTTACGCGTAAGCGTATTTCACGGCGAACTTTTCACGGATGCTATGCTTAGCACAAAAATACATGCGTGCGCATCCGATGAATGCGTCGTCTGCTAGCGTGCACGGTTTTCGTTGTCTGCAAAAATGACGGAAGCTGGGAAGGAAAGCGAAAGTCTTCGCCCTTTTCGACTTTGGGGAACCCCGAAATTTAATAAATATTATGGATCTGTAGTTGGTTTTTCAAAGAACGCTTTTCACAATTCAAGTTAATGGTAAAATAAAATATTGAGCGTTGTTTTTTAAACACGTAAAATGCTATAATAGCTATCTTCATATTTAAAGTTATTATTTAGGCCTATTTTTACATATTGCACAGAAATTTGAAATGTATTTTATTGTTGAAAAATATAAATTCTTGAAAATGTACGGTTTATGACGTATATTAACATGTGTATTATTCAACCCTTGTTTTTTTTAATGAGTAGGCTACCTTCGCTAACTTGAACCATTAAAAAATTTAGGCCAGCTGATTTGAATCCTGATACACATATCTTCATAGTTTGCGCCGGCTAAAGAATTCCCCCTTTTTGTTTATAAATGGTAGGCCAGCTGCTCTGGATTGACCTATTGCCCTCTCTCAGAATGATACATTGTATATATTTTTCGATTGGTTCGTTCCGCAATTTTTGCATTAACCAACGTGTATATATACGTACGTACGTACGTAAACGCGCCGCATTTGTATTTAAAGTTAAAAACAAAAGTGCAGTCAATGTGAGAGTCGTCTTCACGGGAAAACTTTAATGAAAGTCACTGCTCAAAAGTTGGACACGTACGTACAAATCTCCCCTTTCCTAGACTTAAATGATATTTTCTGCAATAGAAGCTTCCTGCATATGTCAGCACTATAGCAACGCTTGTCAGGAAAACTGTGACGTTACTGTTAGTATTAAAACTTGGCCTTCCACACCCGATCTACCCTCCCAACTATTTTCTATTTGCAAAGGAAAAACGTTCGTTAACACTTTAACAACATTAGAAACCATCTTTAATCAAAAGGTCTTTCGTTTGAAACTTATAATTACCAGCCACTTTGAAGAATCCTAATTGTTTTAGGTTCATCAACCTTTCCTCGTTTTGGCGATCAGGGAATTTGTTTTCTTTCATTGCCGAGCACTTGGATGACTGGAGTACTTTGATCATCAATGGCCCCCAAGCCGTGGGTGGGCTGACCCTTGGGACAGTGTCTCCCACTGAGACAAACTTGCAGCAGTGGTGGTATATATGATGGCCTGTGGATTAGATTTTCACTCCCTTGATTCATGGTGAATCTCAACTACAACATAAGTCCCATCAAAAGTTACTCCAGTACAGTTACAAAACAACAACAGGGTCTTATGCATTAGTGGGACCGATGCTGCATTGTGTTCCCACATAGGAGGTACATGTACCTCGCACAATGGTGCCCGACGAGGAAGTCTTTAGAAATCTAGGTACCCGATGAGGAAAACGCTATGGAGTTTGAGATTTCAATAGGGACAAAGGAGGATAATAGAAGGAAAGTAAAGTCTACAATAGAGGTATACCCTGTAAGGGTGCATATGTATTTGTGTACGTGCACTGTATGTATCTCCGAGAACAAGAGGAGAAAGGAAATACAAAGAAACATTTCAGTCCTCGCACGTCAAGTCTTTTGTTGAAATCGGTCCTCGCACGTAGAAGTATGTGCTTAGTCTATAGGGTTGGGTTACATTAAAGGAACAATAGGAAACACAAAGCATTGTCCTCGCACGTATTGGGGATGTGTGTGGGCGCGTTGGCGTATTCAAACCGCGGACGTAAAATGCCAGAGAACAAAAGAGAACAATATCGTCCGCGATTCCCAGCGTACGTCCGCGATTGGAAGTGTGTACAAAGTCTATGGAGGCCTTCCGAGTATAAACAAAAGAGGAACAATGGGACGTCCGCGTTTGGAGGTCGGTACACGACTGTGTGTGTGGGTGTGTGTGTGAGTTTGTTTTTGCATTCAATAGGGGACCTTTAACAAATGGGCAATAGGGTCCCCGATTGAGAAAGGTCCCCGTTTAAAAATCGTGTACAAAACCAATGGGAGGCCTTCCGAAAAAGTTAAAGTACAAACAACAGAGGGACAATAGGAGGTCCCCGATTGCACCCGTTTACATGACTGTGTGTGTAGGTGGGGGTGACAGCGGTTTTCCACTTCTTCTTAAACTTCCTTCAGTGTAAACTTTCATATTTATAATTATATAGACAGGAATTCAACTTCCAAATCAATCAATGAAACATCCCAGTGCCATTTAAAAGAGGTGTTACCTGGACGACGTTGTAGCGAGGCGCAACCTCATTGACCACCAAAGCCTGCCGGGACAGTATCGGCCCCCATGATATCAGCACCGGTGGTCCCTCATACAGGAGGTTATTCAGGAGCTTCAGCGCCTCTTGTGGTTGACCCTGTAAGTAAATCATTTTGACCAAATTCTACTTAGTATATGCCGATTGAACCGGAAACAATATCATCTATACCTGACTACATGGCTTTATTTTTTCAGAGATGTATATATTTAAGATGAAGTGCATAGGATTGCTTGAATCATCCATGATTGTCAAGTTGTACTTTGTCGCCTTAAACCTCTGGCACCTGGGTTAGACTCCCGCCTACACTCTGAAATTTTTTTTAAATTCGCACAAGATAACTAGAATTTGGTGGGCCGACTTGAGGCACCAAAGATGATTCAAATGAGGAAATATTAGTGAGAAGATGGAATTTGCGTCGGGGACTTGAACCCACGACATCCTGCTTGCTACTGCAGCCGAGCTTGCCGGGGTCGGGTAGTGGCCGATTCGAATCCAATATAGCAGCGGGTACCGCGTAATCAATGCAATTTTTCCCACAGGTTCTCGGAAAGCACCGAGCATGCAGTGCTTCATATATACGTATATATACGTCGGGAATGGGCAAAACCTCTCTTCTTATTTACATCGTCTCGAAGCAAATTCCATTTTTCTCACTGATTACGAACACCGATTACGGCTTGGTGGTCGAGTGGTTTAGACATCTGCACTAGTAAGTCGTGGGTTCGAGCCCCACCCGAGTAACCCTGTATTTTTGTTCTGACAGACTCTTAGCATACAGTGCTTCATAAACTACGTCTGGAAATGGCAAAAATCTCTCTTCTATAATTTATACCATACATTAGCGGCGATCCCGGGTGGACGGGGGACACGTCCCCCAATATTTTAGGGGAGAGGACGGCTGTGGTAGTGTCGCCAATACTTTTCCCCTTGCCATATGGGTCATTGGCTTTTACATGTACCAGAATATACACAAATATCAGCACAAATTTTCAAAATTTCCCCAGGATACACAAGAGACACCGAGTACAAAACGCTTAGCAATTATTGTTGGTTGTGTGCTTTTTCCTCCGTCCCAGCCTTGACGAGAAATCGCCGCCGCAGATACCATACCGGTATGTTAGTTACCTCTTGCGCATGAAGACAAAAAATTATTAAGAGATCAGTGTATAGGCTGACGTCAATTGTGGTTTTGAAACCTCTCAATCTCCTAATATGAACATTGTTTTGGTATATTCTCTTTACGGTTATGTTCTTCAGTTCTTCGAGTGCTTTTGTGATAAATGCATGACATTGACTAAAGCACAATAGTTGCTTTGTGGAATCAGCAAAACAGTCAACCTTGTGACTTCATTTAATTGCCATGGAACCTTTACCGGGAGAACGACTGTTTGGGGATCATGCAATTAGCTGGAAAGCTAATAACAGAGATCCGTTAATACATTGATGTATTAACTGTGCATTTTCAATGGAATACCGAATATCACTTTCTAATCGACTCTGCCTACGGTCCAGCTACTCATAAATATATAGAGAATGGTCAAAACTAATCAGCGGGTACTGATTATTAAAAAGAAACACCAAGGAATGGCTGAGGCATCTTCTTTTGTAGTTTGTTCGTAAAAATTCGCCTTGACTCATGCTACCCAAGAAATCTGCCTGTAGACTGTGTGATTTTGTTCAGGCCCAAGGTTCCTTCGAGCATCGAGAGACTATTTAGACTAAAAAGCTATCAGAAATATACATTTTGATTTCGGCCACATCGTGTTTGTTTGCCTGAGGTCGTCTAGCAACTGAACCAATTAATATTGATATGCATTATTTTGATGGCCTTGCAGATGATATGTTCCATGTATGTTTAAACAGGTATCATTACTCCGTGCTGGAGTCCAAACTGCTGCAGATGAGACTGTGATGAATTAGGTAATTACTAAAAATTTACCATTAGGTATTAGTCTTTAATCTGATGAGTGTAATCGTCGCTGTGACAACAACATGCATGTCCAGGCGAAAATTAATTGGGCTTTCATCGTTGCCTTTTTAGCCGTAAATCGCAAAGCCAATTCTCAACCCGAGTGCTTCTTTTGATTTAACGCAACCGACTCTGTGAACCCTCTGGGTGTGGCTGTCTATGCCGAGAGGACAAGGGGATTAGGACAATGCAATTTCGACAATGGGCGTTCAAAATCACATCCTATTCTAATCAAAAGCACACCTGAAGCCTGTAAACTATTGCCCCACCGTGACAAAGAGTACAGCTTAAGCCTCATCGTGATTCTGGGCTCTGGATGTGATTTTGGCCGCTCATTGTTAATGGGTTAACAGGGGGAGATTTCGGCGTTTACAAATTCCATATTATGACGCACATGGGTAAAATCCATAGATAAAACAAGCAAAGGCTATTTTTTTAGCATTACATAATTAGCTTTCCAATGAGCCATTCCACCACAGTAACAGAGGTAATAACTTTCAAATTTAGAATAGGAGCAGGACGGTCCTAATTCTTACAGTATTCATTTATAGGGCAATCTTCGCGCTTCGAACAAAGTAAAACGGAAGACTAGAGCGCAGAGTGTGATTTTATTTCTTTCAAATATGCAGTTTTCTTCCATAATTCTTTCGGGGGGGGGGGGGGATCCATTGAATCGAACGGACAGACAAAGGGTGTTTAAAGTGCTTATTCCTCGTTGTTTTAATGTCAACATCATAATAACGCCGTCCCATCTTTTTTGAGTCCCCTTTAACTATCATTGCTCGGTCATGTGACATTAACAGCCACTTCTTGGTCGCTAGCGATTCAATAGGCCTACTTATTAATAAGTGACTTGCTATAGATCTGGCTTGGGCACGGTCATTCAATGCGTTAATAAAGTTTACTGTTTATTTCAGTGTCGCTGAATTCCGGAGGATTATAGTGGGAAAGTACTTTCATTGGCAGATTTCATTGCGGTTGATCAAAGAAGTCGGTAGAACTTACATCACATCGATTTATCCACTCGGATAAAAAGATTCGATGGTCTTACTTGTATAAAACCCTTTCATGCTATGTGTTCAAGTCAGGGAGTCTGTAAAAGGCGGGGTCTATTCCCTAGTGTTTTTGCTAATGGGGGAGGGGGCGGTTAAGGTTAATCATGTGAAACGGCATTGAAGGTTTAGAGACGACAGACGAAAGAGGAAGGGAATTTGGTAGACAATGTCAAGCATCTGCCAGACGTTTGGAGAAAAACGTTTAGAAAATTGCTCATCCCTTACGTTTCTCTCAAAGGTCGTTCACTCAGTAACAAAGTTCCTCAGTAACAAATCACCATCCCCGACGCAAAAAAAAGAAAAGAAACCATCTTCACATTGATTACGCGGTACCCGCTGCTGCATTAGATTCGAATCGGCCAGCCGACTCCGGCAAGCTCGGTGGTCGAGTGGTTAAGACGTCTGCATTAGTAAGCAGAAAGTCGTGGGTTCGAATCCCGCCCGAGTAAACCTGTGAATTGTTTCAAACAGGCTCTCGGAAAGCACTGAGCATATAGTGCTTCATACAATACGTCGGGAAAGGGCAAAAGAGAAAACATCTCTGTTCTAATTTACATCACCATCCTTAATTACTGACATTTCATTTTGGAGGAACATTATTGAATACGTCAGAGACTTTGCTTTAAGTGAACATCTTCTTTGTAATTTTCTATCAGCATACGGTTGGGTTTGCAAACCGTATTAAAATTCACGATCTTAGGTATCATGGGAGGTACACTGCAGTGACTTTTCAGGATGTCAAGCACTGAACAGGTAGTCAATACTATACTAGCTGACATTTCATTCTGGATGTTAAATGTTTGCCGAAATGCATGGAATGCCGTCTTACGGGCTAGAGCATTGGTCCCCATCCTCAAAAACTAACAGATCTCGGCCATACAGTAACGAATTTTGTATAAAGCTATATATAATGCCAATTATATAGGATAATTAACTGTGCAAAACTTCATTTCAGTTAATCAATGGGTTTTGTAGTACATGTATTACATTACACAAACCGTTTTGTGCGCCGATACACAGTTTTTACACACATACGGTACATTTATAAGGTACTTGAAGCAATAGGTCCTAATATAGGTTTTCCGGGCCAATTTCACAATTTTTTCGTTCATTTTAACGCTTGGCTTATTCAATTGAAATTGAAATTGAAATTGAATGATCACGCAGATCGTCATTCGACAATCAAAAATATTTTCACTATTCGAGCATTTTTTCATCTTTTAGCTTCACTCGTGCCTGTAAAAGATGCATTCAAATTAAATGTAGCGTATATTGTTCATTCAATTTCGTCTGGACCAGCAGTAAGGGGTTGATCGGCCATTCATTTTCATTAATGGGCAAACACATTTCACCTTTTTTCAAGTGTCTTTTCCTGCATAAATATGTATACATTCCTGCATCGGTCCATATTCCAATAACAGTCTGAGTTATCTCAGCGAAAATTATATCTTACGTCTTCAATTCGGAGATGCACAACCCTCGTTCTTAAAGTCTTCAGACGGGTAAGTTGATGAGCTTATGGAAGGGGAGGTGTGATCGTCTAATGGAATCAAATTACCAAAGAGAAGTGTTCCCGATGGTACAACCATTGCCAAATATACATGCCCCGATGTCTTGCACATGAGGGGATCGATGGGTGAATCAGAACAAAAAGGAACAGTAAAGTTTAAAAGTTAATGGTTCATAAACATGTCAACATACAAATGCCGCTATTTTGGGGGCAAACTTTAAAGCAAAGTGAAAAACAACAGTGAAAAACAACATTCCTTAGCCCTTTTCATTTCATTAGTTCGTTACATCATCCATCCATCATTATATCAGTTCAGATGTTACATTATAAATGTTACAAAATTTTGCATTATAAATGTTACACAATTTTACAAAATATATTAATTAACAAAATCTTATTAATTTGAATGACCACTTCATGAAAATGATTGCCCATAAACGAAGAAAAGAAAAGCGTGGTCATACGTTATATACACACCGACGTCCACCAATTTGAATGCTTCAACCGTCAAAGGATGTCACAGAACTCAATGTTAGAATGCAACAAATGAAGTCTTGAATGCACCAAAATGAAATAGAATGCCCCTTTAAAACGAAAACGAAAATTAGGAATAAAATCTTGGCTGCTTAAAAATTTAAATCGAATGCCCCGGCAGTGAAAAGGAAAACTTAATTTGATCAGATGTGTAAAAACCACGCGAATTTGAATGACCAATAACGAAAATGATCAGAAAAATTCGCACATTCGCAAACCTATATTACGGCATTTTAAACCCACCGTCGGATAAACGTTGCATTGTGTTAAAAGGGCAACCCGATTTCCTTTAAATTTGGTGTCAAAATATGCCTCCGACAATAGCCGAGAAAACCAGAAAGGTATGCAGCGAGGAGAAAAAGCACTTCGTGGCGCTGCCGCAAGCAAGCTATGGGCGGCAGATTCCGCCCACAGCTCTTTGAGTGTTAATATTACAGGAAATCAAACAGATTTGTACTTTGAAGTGTATAAACTCTTTAAAAAATTCTTACTGTATGAGCAAAAGGTAAATAACATTTTGGTATTTCAAGCACTTGAGATTTTTTATGCACGTGTTTTTCTATGCCCCGAAGAAGGCTAAAGCCACTCGAAGTACGGAGCTACCAAAAGAAAAAGAATCAGAGATACAAGAGGTAGGAATTAATATTCCTCTTGAAATGAGAGAGACTGGGATTGCGGGTAACACCATGTGAAATAAATCTCTTCTAGGAAGAGATCTATTTCACATGGTGTTACCCGCAATCCCAGTCTCTCTCATATCGCACCCACCATCCAAAGCTTCAAATCGTATCTATTCCTCTTGAAGCAGGAAAGATCGTAAGATGAAAGGAAGCATGCACCATGCAGCCAAAGAATTCCATAGAGATACAGAACGAGGGAAAAGCTATTGGCACAGCTATATGGGCCTGGAGTATATTGGTGGGAACAGGCGGAAAGCCAAGTTTCACGCTCAAACACGCTAAATGGTGGAACCAAGCTGGACAAGCCGTTGGAACATTTACCATGCAAATATCTGTAGAACAGACTAAGAGTAGATGAGAGAGTTTTGTAAGATGAGCTTAAGTTTCAAACACCCTAACCGATACAAATGAAGACATTTGCTCATCTGAATTAGCTCGATTTTAGTTACGGTAGGCCTACCTATGGCGCATGGACTCCAATATATATTTTGTTCAGATATAGGACGCTCTGTCTTAACAACAAAATCCATTTTGTCTTCAACTTCAACTCTTACTTCAAAAGAGGGTGATTCATACGAAATGCCAAGGTGGTGTTTCCATTTTAAAATTGTATTTATCAACTCACTACGAACATTTCTTTTTAAGAGGTATACTATTAAAAATGGCACCCGCTCAAGCGTTCATTTTGTCTCAACAGTCAAAGCAACTTTGACGGTTTTAAAATTCTGTTTTCAGCGAATCTCGTGTTTTGTGTCGCTGTCAATCACCGTTTGCGCAATGCGTTACGATCTTGACAGCATACCCTCTAAATTATCCAATTCCAAGTGCACAGCGTACCGGTAGCTAAAATATGGTATACCTGGGGCACTTGGGGAAATGAAAATGCGTAAGTTTCCATAGTTTAGAATGTTTGCCTTTCCCGACGTAAGCAATGTAGCTCAGTGCTTTCCAAGAGCCATTGTGAACAAAAAACCAGGCTTACTTGGGCGGGACTTGAACCCACGACCTCCTGCTTGCTAGTGTAGACGTTTTAACAGTTTTCAGCTGCCTCTTGCACTTTCCCCCACGGATATGACCCGAGTTCGAATCTCACCCGGGCTGACATGTGGATGAGGTTCTCAGTCCCTGCCTGATTTTTCCACAGAATACTGTTCTGGGGTTTTTCTCCCACCTCTAAAACCGAACATTTCTCCGTTCTCTCTACACAGGTTTCATAAATCTTCCGAGGTACAGCGCGATATGCACTTTTGAGGAATCCCTGATTTTAGTGCCAGCATTTTTGTGATTTAATTTTCCAAAACCGAGAGTACTTATTTAGATCAAACTTGCTACAAATTAAGTTATGATCGTAAACAAAATCACATTAGCAGATTTTTTAAATCCAAATTGGCCACTGAAATACTGTACTTACATTAGTCAGATCGGACCGCATCTTCAGCTCATAGCCGTCTAGAATACCCGTCAGGTTGTTCACGTGATCAATGGCTGTCTGCACCGTGGCAGGTAGGGCACCGAAGATCGGGTTGCCGGGAAAGGCAAAGAATCCTCCCACGTAGATCGGAATCCGCTGACCTGCAGTCCCGTTATCCTTGAATGCATCAGAGTCTGAATCGTACGGTACTCCGTGTACTTGAACGATGATGAGTACTACCACAGCACAGGCCGTGTTGAACAAGTGGCGAAACAAGGCCGAGGCAAACATCATAGAAGTTCTACGCGGTCGGCTGTCTGGAAGGACCTTGACTGTCAACCAAACACTTCTCGACGCATCTGCGTATCAAACAGAACACCCCCGGGCAGCTGTTCAATAACTCACGGAGTGCAGTCGAACAGACTTATTGCATGTAACGCAGAACGAACGGTGAATATTAGACTCACTGAAAAGGGTTGTTGGTTATACTGCGCATGCTCAATAAGCACCCATACACCCAAACAATGAGAAACATATGGCAAGGCTGAGGGTGAGGATTAGGGTTTAAAAATAGGTTGGGTTGGGGGCACGGGTTTAGGGCCCTACCCTTAACCCGTATAGGGTATAGGGTTAGGATGAGGCTAAAGGTTATGTTACTGCCAACAATTATTGTGTTCATTATAAAAGCACAATTGTATTGCAATGCATCATGGAGTCGGATATTCACGGGAGTCGAATATTCACCGGCTACTGCACATCTCACTGTCAAGTACAAATGCCAGTTAATAGATGAGGCACGCACAAGGCGTGTGCGTAATTGAAAAACCCAGGCAACTGCACAAGTTCTGAATCACATAACACGTTATCGACTCAGCACGCTGAGCGTAACTTGGGTTATTTATTGAAAACAAAAATCGAATTCTGTAGTTTGCTGTTAGCGTGCGTCGCTTTCGGACAAAAAAAACCCTTCTATTAAGCGCACTGAGTTTATCATTGACTCGAACTCTACAGATGATTATCATCGGTCACTCTCGAAAATCGTTTCAAAGGAAGGATTGATTGGGCAGAAGGACATGGAATATAAGGCTTGTAATCAGAGGGACTGAGAGAACAAAAGAAGCACACGTACAATGTGCAATGATATATTAAGGTAGACCTGATGAGCATCTCACATCGATATGCACAGACGGCTCTGGGTACATCGTCAGCGCGTTTTGCATACTGATCACAAAATGTACACACACACACAATATCCAGATAGCTAATTGGTTGTTGCCTGCTGTACAAACAATGAAGCCAATTGCCGGCATCTTACCACTCACATCGTATATAATACCATGTTGGCGTGTCCGTATCAATATTCTGATTATTGTGTACTTCGTTACTAAGAACAACGATTTTTCGGCTATTTACCTAAGTATAATAATACCACTTATTTGTTCGTCAACACAATAATAAACAAGATGAAATATTACTTCTATATGAATGTATGTGGTGTGTATTGTCTCCGGGGGACAGTCCGAGAAAATTATTTCCCACGAATATATACAAAAACTAAAAATTCTGACATATTTCTTTTTAAAAGGAGCCTCAGAATCCGCAATAAGTAACTCAAATTAGTATTTCAGAATATTACTAGTTTCTATCTCAAGGATGAAAGTATAGGCCGAGAGCAAAGTTGGCAGACCTATTCTTCTGGGAGTGGTAATATGGCGGTCGGCGCCTTCAAATCGCACATCCAATGTGCTATCAAGATTTGTTTACACGGAGTTCAGCGGTTTTGTACCTTGTTTCTAGCGTTCGCCGTGACCCTGAGATCGACTCGCCATACACGAATATATATTGGTCGCTAAACACACTGAAGGTGCAAATGTTGGGAGAAAAGTTTTATACGTCACTACAACGTTGCTGTGATAGACTCAGAATAAGTTTCAAAATTTAACCAAGACGAAGTGGGGGGGGGGGGGGGGGGGGCAAGGGGGAACTTTTCCTCCTGGAAATTAAAACAAAGCATCGAGTTGTGTCCAGCACCACCCGCCCCCTCCCCTTTCGATGTTTCCATAGCCGGTGATTTCTCCCTTTGCTGCTTTCTGGAGAGTGCTTTGCCCCCTCTAGAAAAAATACTAGCGACGCCCATGGATATGGCTACATACTGTATCTGCAAACCGATGACTTCACTTTTGTATTTGATTTTATTTCCATTATGTTTTCGTTACATAGGCCTACAGCTAGGAATCTGTCCAGGGATGATGGGAAGATTCAAACGTCGAAATATCTACCGTGTCTAACTCAAGTATTTGGATTGTATTGGAATTAGACATGGCAGAAATTTGATGGTCGAAGCTAGTCTCATTTAAGGAGAATCAACTCAACTGTGAGGACTGTCAGTATCCAATATACAGGGTGTCCAGCAAAAAGTACTGGCTATTACACTGTCCATTAGCTCTTGCCGTCGCTCCCTCACGCTAGGGCACAACAGGGAGTGGCCAGCACGATCCCCCGACTTGACCCCATGTGACTTTTTTCTTTGAGGTTACCTCAAAACAAGGGTTTACTGCACACCACCAGCAGATCTTGAAGGGCTGCGCCAACGTATCATTACTGAAGCAGAAGCCATTCCAAGAGAGATGGTAGTACGCGGTCAAGTTCGTGAAATGAGAACCCGCGCCGAATATTGCCTTAGAAATGAGGGAAGTCACACCGAGGGACGATTTGGAAGAGTGGATTAAAAAGTAGGCTTAAATACCATTGTCAAGGTAGTGATTTCAGTCCCCACACAATATGAGGTCAAATTCATTGACCCATGACTCATTGTCACTGTCAGTACTCTTGATGTCACTGTCAGTACAAAAGGTTCTGTGAATTGTAAAATGTCAAAAAACGTCATTTGGCTTGACAAACTAAAACGCAAGGATCAACTCGAATTAAAACGTGACTCCGTGGAAGTTTGACGTTATATCTCGGTCAGGTTAATGCATTGGTATTATTCAGATTAAAAAGAACAGTTCATTCTTGTAACAAATGTATGATGGTGCTATAGAATCTAGAATGATTCATTATGAACATGGATCGAAATATATAGAGTTACAGGCGTGGGCAGATAATACAGGTTTGCATGGACCCATATCTTCTCATATTACACGCTATACACGTCATTGAACATTAATCTTACCTTCAAGATACGTACTAAATACTGACTAAAATTTAGTTCATGTATTTGCTGCAGTGAACGCGCAAGCCATTTCGTTCAATACTCTGAATCGAATCGAATCGAACCATTGTCGATTTCATTCCTTTCTAGCCTTTTGTAGAGGCGTAAAGTTCACCACCTAACGCCCATTTATCCGTGCAAATTCCCGGAGGAAAAATAAACCCTTTCAGATGAATTAAAATGGTAGATGTTCCTTCTTAATGGCCCACCGAAATCAATATCGTTGGCTATTAAAATATGTTTTGTGTTGATGTCGTTGTCACTTATCCAGTATCATTTTCTACTCATGATGTGCCCTTAATGATGAGAACTGTGTATGTTTTTCATCCAGAATTCCTGCCTTTTCCATCAGTTCCAAAACCATGCCATCTTGCCTGTGTGAGTCATTGCATGGTTGACTGCTTCCATTCACATGATGCTGCAATGCAGTGCATGGCTGATGCTACCCTTTGTCTAGCCATGAATACTGTATACAAACTGTACATGTACACTACACAATGGCCACTCTCTACAGTGATCTACAGAACTGGTGATACTGCATCCAAGATCAAGTTTGGGCATATGCCTATCAGGTATTATGATAGCTCATGTGCAACATTCAACATTACTCTGTCTGGAGATGTTGAGACTAATCCTGGTCCACTCTCTTCTGCTAATGCACATCCTTCAACCAACAACCCCCATGGAGAGACAGAAACAACTCTGAACATTTATCACCAAAATGTTAGAAGTCTTAAGAATAAGTTAGACTGTCTACACAGTCACTTCTTGAGCAATCTTCATCCATTTGGTGGCTATCAAATTTTTGCTTTGACAGAAACTTGGTTATCATCTGATGTTGCCGATGTTGAACTTATGTTACCTGACTACACATTATTTCGCAAAGATAGATTGAATAGAAGAGGTGGCGGAGTACTAATAGGCTGCCATAACTCGCTACATTGCCGCAGGAGAACTGACTTTGAACGGGATGATCTTGAACTCATGTTGGTCGAGGTAAGATTACGGAAAAGAAATAGAATTCTACTAGGTGTTTTTTATAGACCCCCGAACAGTGGAATCCAACCCTTGACAGAACTTGCGGATTGCCTCACGAATGCATCTCGTGAGTACAGTAGCATCTGCCTTATGGGTGACTTCAACCTTCCAACCCTCCAATGGAATGCCACCACTGGCTTGCCACAGCCAAGTACTCCTGTTGACGATATGTTTGTAGACGCAGTGATGAGTGCCCACAACCTGCATCAGATAAATTTCTGCACAACAAGAGGTGAACATATTCTTGATCTTGCCTTATGCTCTGATGAGTTAGAAGCAACCTGCCATGTAGGAGATGACATATTCTCATCTGATCACAGTGCACTCAGCATTGCCCTTCACATTTCGCCGTCACCCAAGCATGTCAAAACAAAGCGAATGAACTTTAACTTTCGTAAAGCGGATATGCACGACCTTCAGATGACCCTAGTGCATCCCATGGTGTTTACTGGAGGCAACATCAGATTCTGATGAAGCAGCTTCGCTCTTCCACGATCTTGTAGGAGCCGCCATTATAGATGTTGTTCCAAGAGTTCGACCACGCCGCCCCACTCCTCCTTGGTTTGACGGAGATGTGATACAGGCCTTAAAAGCCAAGGAAAGGGCTTTTAGGAAAAAACGTGTTAATCCCACCCCCGAGAACATCCATGCTTTCAAGTCGGCACGGTCGTCTTTTAAGCAGCTGGCAAGGAAGAAGTATGGAGAATATTTGAAAACATTAGGCGAAGACTTAGGGAGGAACCCAAAACGATTTTGGAGCTTTGTGAAGACAAGATCTCGAGAGCACACACTGCCATCAATTCTTCAAAATGAGACGAACGGTAGACATGCAGACAATTCAGCTAGTAAAGCAGCACTTTTGATAGAACATTTCCAAAGCATTTACCTAACACCTTCCGAGGATGATGTCCAACCCAGCACTCAACCAGCGAATTTGGACTCCATGCCACCCATTTATATAGACAGCACCACCATAGAGCGTGAACTTATGGACATAGACACTTCCAAAGCTCAAGGCCCAGATAACCTACCCGGCTTTGTTTTGAAATCATGTGCTGCTGACTTGTGTAATCCTCTGTCTTATCTTTTTCGGAGATCTCTACACGAAGGACAGTTTCCATCATGCTGGAAACTTGCTAATGTTGTTGCCATACATAAATCTGGTAAAAAACATAATGTAGCAAATTACAGACCAGTATCTTTGTTACCACTTGTTTCAAAGGTGTTTGAGAGGGTCCTGTGTGCAGACCTTGTACAACATGTCCAGCCTGCTATCTCTGAAAATCAGCATGGATTTGTACCTGGGAGGGATTGTACCACCAATCTTACTACATTATTACAGGAAGCTTATTCTGCTGTTGATCAGAAAGGGCAGCTGGACATCATTTACACAGACTTCTCTAAAGCCTTTGATCGGGTTGATCATAATCTTTTACTTCACAAACTTTCTTCATATCATATACATCCCCATTTATTAAATCTGTTACGTAGTTATTTAACTGGAAGGAATCATCGAGTAGTTGTTGATGGCGAATGTTCCAACTGGTATCCAGTTCCTTCAGGTGTGCCTCAAGGTTCAGTGCTTGGTCCTGTCTTATTTACTTTGTTCATTAATGATTTGCCGTCATGTCTCACAAACCGATCTCTACTATTTGCAGATGATATGAAGGTTTTTCGTCGGGTTTTCAATGATTCTGATTGTGTGTATTTACAGGATGATTTAAATAAGCTACATTCTTGGTGTACAACCTGGAAATTGAATCTTAACTTAAAAAAATGTTCTGTAATGAGTGTGACACTAAAGAAGAAGCCCTGCATGTTTAATTACATGATTTCTAATTGTGTTCTAAATCGTGTTTCCACCCAGAAAGATCTTGGTATTTTTATAGACAGCAGGCTGAATTTTGTCAACCACGTTAGTCAGATAGTGAAGAAAGTTAATCGTATGATTGGCTTAGTGTGGCGGAACTTCCGATGCTGTAAGAACGAACGTGTACTTCGTACTCTGTATTGCTCTTTGATCAGACCTCAACTGGAATATTGTACGGTAGTTTTAAACTCAATTTCTCAGTCGCAATCTGATCGACTTGAACGACTACAAAGACGTTACTTGTTGTTTATGTACAAGGTGCTTCATAGTAATCAAGGTGATGTTACCTATTTAGAATTGTGTAATTTATTTAATTTGCCAACTCTTGCTCAAAGGAGAACAGTTAACGACTGTTTATTCCTTTACAAACTTATCCAAAGCCAGTACAACTTAACCATTGCTAATCCGTTTGGCCTGCATGTTCCTGAACGTCGGACTAGATCAGCTGCCAAACACATAATGCATGTTCCCTGGGAGCCGAGTTGAGGTAACCAAACAGGGTTTTGTTTGTAGGATTTCATCTACCTACAACCGGCTCCATGGAGCATGCGATGTGTTTGGGGCACCCACATTGACCTGTTTCCGAAGGCAGATTTATAGATGTCTATACAATACTTAATTTTATCTCTTCAGTGCAGCTGCTTGTCTATGCTTATATCATGCTTAAATTAAGTTAATTTATTTACGATAAACTTTTATGTCTATTTTAATATTAATTTTAGTTTTTAACTTTAATTTTTAATTTTTAGTTTTTAGTTTTTATTAAAATATTTGTATTTATTTTATTTTATTTTTAATGTAATTTTTTATATGATACCTGTAAGTGGCGGGTCTCCGCTGTTGGATATCGAAATAATACAATTATTTATTTATTTTTTATTTATTTAACAAATATTGGGATGCCCTTTTTGATTTATTTTGAAGAAAAATGGTTCATTGATTTTCACTATTTTAAATGTCTCCGCCGTTTATTGACACATGGAAGCTCGTTAGTGTCATACGACAGTTAATAACTGAATACACACACAACAAAATCCTAGAAAAAAACACGTTGTTTGCTTAACATTCTGGAGATTCTAAAACGTTCGATTCCATGACCAATGAATATTAAGATGCAGTATCAGATTTATGTTACAGTTGCGGTAGAAAGTTTACATACTGCCCATACACTTGTCCCTTCAATCGTTCCTAGACACTTTCTCGCGATCTTTTATAAAACCTACATATTCAGTGTAGCAGTTCTTTTAAGAATCTGCCTTGACGCTTGTGTCCGTGATATTAGCACAACACAACATGTGGAAAACCACTGCAGTGACATTACGAATTTGTATAAAGAAGACACAAGTATCTCGTATCGATCTATAAATGCTAGCGGTTATAATAAGATACACCCTTTGACCAACCTACAAGTTTATCATTATGAAAAAGAAAAATTGATCCAAGAATGTGGCAAAGTTACCTGCAAAAGTCAGGGCAGGAAGTGGCCTGAGCCCGCCAAAAGTAACACATGACAATCAGCGTGTATAGTTCGTTTTAATATACTTTCGTCAGTTAGGTGCACAATATCCACTATACCCAGCACGATATGGGGCAGAGGGGTACCCCCCCCCCGCCCCCCCCCCCCCCCCCCCCCCCCTTTGTCCCTATACCATATACGGTCGACTCTCGTTAATACGAGGTCCTCGGGACTTACGCAAATATCTCGTATTATCCGGGCTCTCGTCCTATCCGGGCTGCAGGTTTTTCCCTTTATTTTGTATAATGTGATGCGTGGATAGGCCCCAAACACGATGTAAACGCCACGCACATCGTGTCGATAACATTGTATTGCTTTATATTGGTTACATGTATGAAAATGTTGCAAGCTAATTTTTAATAAAACAAGCAGTAATATTTATTAAAACAACACCGGAGCACAAGAAAAAAACCTCTGGAGTTCGCTGACCGGGCGATTTGAGCTGCCAAGATCACTGCAAACCACTGCATTATTAGCTACACGCACGTAAGTATTTCAATCATACACAAAAATCTTGATGGGGCCGGGCTCTTGTTAGTTGGTAACCATCACGGAAACTAGCATAAGGCACAAAAGGGAGGAAACCAGTGCATTTTTTTGTGGACAACAGAGGGCGTTTCTCGATCGTGGGGGTCTTCAAAAATGACTATTTTTTACGGTAAAATTTGAAATGTTGGGGTGCGACTATTGGGGATTAATAAGCTCTAAAATTAATTGATAATCCTGGGGGTAAATTAAATATTTTGAGTTACAAACGGGATTGATACAACTGAACAAAAGAGGGCGCCAAACATTCTGCTTTTCATGATTGCCTTGGCATGGTTGGGTTATTTTTTTTCCTGCTGGCTGGAAGGGGGACGAAAGCAAGTGCAGGCTACTGCTTTTACAGTTTACGCGTTCCGGCGGCATGAAAGCCGCCATAAACAAACCCCTCTATAGAGCGGCACGGGAACCGCAATCGCCCATTGTCCACCTTTTAATAGCCCCCTCTAGCGGCACGTTCGAGACACAAACAGCTGATGTCTACATGGAGTGAAAACTGCAGAGCAGGATTAGCGAGCATTATGACTGCGCCATTATCATTGCGGCATGAGACAAACAGGTGATGTGTATGTGTACGCGGAGTGAAAACCGCACTGCAGAATTAACGAACATTACAATTACTTATCAAATTGAATGGATTCGCTGATTGACAGGTTGTTTTCCAAAATGTTCGTGGAAAATAGATAACAATACATGCATTTGCGCTCAATCGGGCCGCAAAAAATGCTCGTCTTAGCCGAGTTCTTGCGTTTACAGATATGACATAGCTCGTATTAATGGAATTTTCTCCCATAAGAATGTGCACAATTCGGTCGGGACCAACGAAAATGCTCGTCTTAACCGGGTTCTCGTGTTAACCGAGCTCTTATTACCGAGAGTCGACTGTACACTCTCCAGACTATTGTTACCTAAACACATCCCCCTAGAGATCTAAAAAGAATTCCTGAGATTCCGGGAACACAATGACCAACACAAAAGAGGGGTGGGGGGGGGGGGGGGGTTCATCATCATGATCAATCTCCAAATCCAGCTAAGGGACGTTGAGCCACCCACACCAATCGGTCAGTCGAGATGTGCCACAGGTCAGGGGCTGACAGAGCATGGTCGGCCTCAAGCTGTCGCACCCAGGTATTTCGGGGTCGACCGCGCGGTCGTGACCAACCAGGATCAGGCTTGGCTCCTGCAGATACATCAACGGCCAACTTGAGGGCAGCATGTGCTGGGGTGTTGCTAGGGAGTCGACGAATGTGCCCCAAGATGGAATGACGCCGTGGTGATATGATGGAGCGAATGTCATCCAGCCTGGTTTTCTGTGAGATAGCCTCGTTTGTGATAAAATCAGACCATCTCACCCCAAGTATGCGGCGTTGGCAACGCATGTGGAAAGCTTGGAGTCTACGTCCATCCGCCTTGAGTAACGTCCGTGTCTCGGATCCATATAGAAGGATCGGCAGGATAAAGGTGGTATAGATCCGGGTTTTGGTTCGAAGATTGAGGCGTTTGTTTCTCCAGACACGAACCAGCTGGCCCATGTTTGAGGAAGCCAAACCAATTCGGCGATGGATATCGTGTGAAGAATATCCATCAGAATGAATGTCACATCCAAGATATGTAAATTTCTCCACTGCTTCAACTGCCTGCCCTGCCGCAGTGGTGGAAGCAGGGGGGGGGGGGGGGGGGGGTGGTCCTGATCCGGTGTTTTGGATTTTGGTCTTGGCCCAGGATATGTGCATACCCATAGTATAGCAGCCTCTTCCTTAAACCTTTCGAGCTTGGGTGACCACAGGTTAGGGTCATCTGTGAAAAGAGCCGCGTCATCTGCATAATCCAGGTCCGTGAAGAGCACATTGCCAACTACTGTTACAAGGTCACTCTGGCACCTATCAAGGATCCAGTCAATGGCCCGACAGAAGAGTGTATAGGAGCAAGGATGCATCCCTGACGAACACCTGAAGATGTTGAGAAGACTTTTGATGTAGTGCCGTTGTATAGATCCTTGATAAGGTCGAGTAAAAGGGGGTGTTGTTCCGGAAGCCGCCAGAGCCTTTCACAGAGCACTCCTGTCTACGGAATCAAATGCAGCCTTGATGTCAATATAGGCCACATTGAGAGGTCTCGTGAATCCACGATGGAGTTCCGAGAGAAGCCGTAGAGCAAGCACGGCATCCATGGTTGAGCGGCCCTTCGTGAATCCGGATTGCTGGGGGCGCCGTTGGGAGTTGAGCAGTGGTTGTATACGGGAGAGTACCGGTAATATGTGGCAAAACACCTTTCCGGGTACTGACAAAAGAGTGATCGGTCGATAGCTACCGCATTGATTGCGGGGTCCCTTTCCCTTGTAGAGGGAGACGATAAGGCCATCCCTCCATTCGGATGGGACTCTATACCCGACGTCCATATATTGTTGAAGAGGTCATGAAGGGCCAGGCTGACAGGGGTCTCAGCGCACTTCAACAACTCCGGGCAGATACCATCGGATCACGCAGCCCGACCGTTCTTGAGTTTCCTGATGGCATGGCGTACCTCGAAAAGTGAGGGTGCATCTGAAGTTCCCTCGGAAGTTCCCTCTACCCCATATCGCGCGTCATCCACAGCTAGCTATACCTGCTCGGCTTTGCTCTGTTAAAATGTAACAGTCAGTATAAGCATTCGGTTTTCGCACACTATACTGTTCTTTTTACACAACGCAGTTTATTTGGGCCGGTTCATACTCGCAATCAGGGTGAATTCACCATTTGTATCAGTCCTCAGAGAGAAAAAGGACTCACTCGTCAAACAGTGCGTAAACAAAGTTTGGATGTGTACGTGCACTTTTTGACAAATTTGAAAGTGCGTACACACTTATGCACACACAAATTGACGCATTTAACATTTTAAAGCGCAATCGCGTTCACGCTTTGGTAAAGTATGCGTCAGATAATGACAGAGGAAACCCCCACCCCCTCTTTTGAGTATGAACGCTCCATCCGACAATCGAATGGCTGGATGCGCACACGCAGTCGCAGGAGGTAATAATAATAATAATAATAATAATAAAGCGAGGAAGTCGAGAGGATCACGATCACATCGGCTCTTCAAAAGGTGTTGTTTTTCATCGTCAGTTGAAGCAGTTAGAGCCTCAAAACTGAAGGTAGTGTACAATTGGACTTGTAGAGACCTTTGGCCACCTTAAATTGCTCAAAATAGAACAAATACGGACATTTTCAGAGATTTGAAATAGGCTGGGTGTGTGGCGGCAACACCACCGCCGCCATCTTGTCGTTTTGTCTGGTACCCAGGCCACCACTACCATGGCGTTCCGGTTCCAAAGATAAGAACTGAAAAGGCCAAACACGATACGCTTCTACCCACGAGGTTTGAATATTACACCAGAGGACGTGTACTGGTCTATTGTTGCAGATCACGCTGAAAGTAAAGCTATTAAGTGTATAGCAGAATTGAATACGGGTTGGTACAATGTGTCCTTTGATAGTGAGCGAGCATGCGAAAGTGTAATCTCTCGAGGAATTCGGCTAGATGGTGTTGTTCTAACATGTGAAAGAGCAAGCTTACACAACTCCGTTGTCGCATATGTTAAGGCGCCATACGAAATGAGCGATCAGATTGTTATGGCGGCCTTATCAGCCTACGGTACTGTAGCCAATATCAGAAGACAGCATTATACGTTCGATGAGAACATTGAAACAGGGGTGAGGAGCTTGCTAATTAAAAACGTGAGAAAGCCGATACCATCCTTTGTTAAAATCGGAAGTTTCAATTTGCCGGTTAGACACCGGGGGCAAATCCACACATGTAGACTGCGTATAGTCAGCCCGGACATACCGCACGCGATTGCAGGATGAAAGGAAGATGTTTCGAGTGCGGAGAGAGGGGACATACGGCAGAGCAGCACCGTGTTTTTGATAGCAGCACTGAAAACAAGAACGAAGGTAGAGAAACGGAAAACCAAGAGAGCGAAATGGAAAACGAAGACTCCACAGAGAACGCTGAACAAGACGAACGAGAAGAAGGAGAAATGTCTAGTGATGACAACGAAGAAATAGAGGAAGCAGAAAAGACTGAGAAACAGCAAGGAGAAGACATAAGAGTGGTTCACGCAGAAATACACGAACCTCCAAGACAGCCAGCACAGCAACAAGATACTAAAGACCCCACACCACCTAAGAGGATAAAAACACAGGGAAGCAGCACCAAACAGACTTCTGAAAGGAGTCATCATCAGAACCGCCAACTAATAACGGACCAGGTCCAACAGAGTGACATTGACAGCGAAAAAGACCCAATGGAATCGGAAGACCTACCAACAACGGAACCAAACGCATGGAAAAAAAGACAAACGTCCACAACAACAGTCAAACAAGGGAGAGACTTCAACGCAAAAGGGAGAGACTTCAACAAACCGAAGGAAATACAAAAAAAACAAAAGACTCCCTCCAGATTGTGGTCAGACAGAGTAAATGAAGAGGAACACAAGAGACAGAATGTCAAGGAGCACGAACAAATGCAGGAGGAAAAATGAAGACGAAACAGAAAATACGCCAATCCCAAAAGACAAAGACGAACATTTAAGTTTCGGCGAAGAAGGCAGGGATCTCGTTCCCTATACCAGGAAAGGTGTCCAGTATTTCAGGAAGCGTAGAGGAGCGGGCCAATCCTCTCACCGGTGCCGGGACACCCCCTATCCAGCAGAAAGGGGGAGAGGAAGGAGGAAAACGTCTAAGGTGTAGTTTTGATAAGCATGTTCATATCGCCCATCTAATTTAATTGTAATTATGGGACCCGTTTTTTTACCTTATGCTATTTGCAGGGTGGTTACCATAGCAACTCTAAACGTCAACGGGCTGCGAGACCCTACTAAACGGGATGTTATTTTCAATTTACTCGAAGAAAAATTGGCATTACCCTCATGCAGGAAACTCACAGTGCGCCTCAAGATAACACATGGCGGGAACAGTGGGGTGGGCACATTTTGTTTAGTCATGGGGAAACAAATTCTAAGGGTGTTGCTATTGTAGTTGCTCCTAAAACAGGTCTTCAATTAATCAATGGGGAGAGCGATGCAGATGGCAGATGGGTTACGTGGGACAATCAAACTTTATCTTAAATTTCAATCTATGCTCCTAATTTCCTCTACCCAAGGGTTCATTTTTTTGAAGATATTATGGGCAAATTCTCTATCAATAATAACCTTATTATGGGGGGCGATTTTAACTGTCAGATCCATTCCAATATGCAAGATAGAAGTAGTGTTGTTTTACAAAATCTTATCACCCAGAATGACCTTATTGACACCTGGAACAACTTCTATCCAGATGACCCAGGTTACACATTTTACCATAAACATCTAAAAAGATCCAGCAGAATCGATTATCTTTTTGTTTCGAGGGCATTAATGTGTCAAATAAAAAATATCTCGGTTAGCTCCATGTGTATGACCGATCACAGAATTGTCGATTTACGTCTTGATGACAGTAATACGGTTCAAGGCCCCGGGCGATGGATCTGCAATAACACACTTTTAGAGGATATTCAGTGCAAAGAAAGAATCCAGATTTTTTGGAATTACTGGAGCACCAAAAAAAGTGATTATGGTAGTATCATGGATTGGTGGGATATAGGGAAAATAAGAATCAAAGAGATTATCACTGATTATGGGAAAGAAAAACATTACAAAGAAAAACTTTTGAAAATATATTTAGAAAAAAATTACAACAATATGTTAGCTGAGGGTAATTGTACTCCTGAACAAATTAAGGATATCGAGGATCAACTTAAAGATTATGAGATTCAAGAATGGAAGAGGGCCAAATTAAAAATTCATACTTGTAATAAAGTGGATGGTGAAAAGCCCACTAGGTATTTTTTGCTGTGGAAAAACAATTGGCTAAAGAAAAAGTGATTCATGGTCTTCAAAACGAGAAAGGGAACTTAGTTAATGAACCCATACAGTTGATAAAATGTGTAAACAATTTTTATAGCAAGTTGTTTACCGAAGAAAAAATTGACCTGAATCAGACGGAGACTATTGTTAACTCCATTGATTACAACCATCTAGACGATGACACTAAAAATGAGCTTGATGATAGCATCACGGAAGGAGAATTGACACGGGCTCTGTATCAGATGAAAAAAAAAATAACCTGGGTACGACGGGCTAACGTTGGAATTTTATCAATCCTTTTGGCATTTATTGAAAAACGATTTTCATGAAATTGTTCAAGCAAGTAAACAAAAGGGGGATCTCCCAAATTCGATGTATACCGCCCTCATCAGGCTGATCTTTAAAAACAAAGGGGAGAAAACTGATCTCAAAAATTGGAGACCCATTAGTCTCTTAAATGTGGACTATAAAATTATTGCGAAAGCCATTACTAATCGCTTGAGCAAGGTCATGCCCCATATTATCGAAGAGGAGCAAAGTTGCGTGGTCAATGGAAGAAATATCCACGATAATCTTATTATTTTAAGAGATGTGACTGATTATGTTAATATTTTTAATACCCAGGCAGCACTTTTATCAATTGGCCAGGAAAAGGCATTCGATATGGTTGACAGGAGTTACCTTTACTTGGTCATGCAAAAAATGGGCCTCCCTGTTAATTTTATTAATTGGATTAAGGTCCTGTATACAAAAACTAGAAGTAGTGTGATTGTGAATAATTTTATTGGCGAGTCAATTGAGGTGAAAAGAGGTATTAGGCAGGGTTGTCCTTTGTCGCCTCTGTTATACGCGATCAGTGTGGAGGGCCTAGCCTCACTTATTCGAAAAAACAACAGATTATTGGGTGTTCAAATTCCAGGAATCGACAGTCCTTTCAAAATAGTTCAGCACGCCGACGACATGACAATTTTCGTTACAAAAGAGGAAGACTTCGCCATTTTGTCCAGTATTTTCCAAATTTACAGCGAAGGTACATGAGCCAAAATTAACATTGATAAGTCGGCTGGGCTTTGGCTAGGAGCATGGAAACACAGGACGGACAGCCCTGCCTCATGCAAATTTGTTAATAACAGCCTGACAATTTTTGGAGTTCGTTTTGGGAACTGCGTCACCTTGCATGAAAATTGGGAACCTCGCATTAATAAGATAAAATGTACCCTGAACAGGTGGAAAAGCCGTAACATTACCTTGAGGGGAAGAGCTATTATTATCAACACTATGGTTGGGGCCGGGCTAAGCTATCTGGGAACTATTCTTCCGTGTCCCGATGATTTGTTTAAACAAATGGAGAAAGTTATTTGGGATTTTGTTTGGAATGGGAAAACCGACAAAATCAAACGCAATACACTCAAGGGCCCGGTCAAGCAGGGAGGAATGGGAGTTATAGACATTCCTCTGAAGTTAAGTGCACTTAAAATCAAGAATCTTGTTAGATTCTGCAATTGCACTGGAAAATGGCGTAACTTAATGGAATTTTGGATCAAACAAGCAAGTGGAAACTATCGTCTTGGGTGTTTTATACTTAGTAATCCGAATGCAATTCATGCTAATACTCCTGCCTTTTATAGGACCTTCATTAATACATTTAAGCGAGTTGAAGGCAAAATAAATTATGCTGTTTCTTGTTATAAAGACGTAAGAGATATCCCGTTATGGAAAAATCCGGTCATCACTACATATGGTACTTTAATGGATAGCCCAGTTTTAAGGAATTTCGGTTTTTTTTCACATTGGGTCATATTGTGCGTAATAAGATGTTCGTTACTGCTGATGAAATATCGAATTCCTGTAACTTAAAAATGATTAATGCCGGACGCATCATAGGACGATTACGAACTAATATTAAGGATAATTTTATTGAAAAGGACCGAGAAGACCCCAGTAATCACTTAGTTAACAGTTTTTATTTGACCAATTATGAAAATCCCGATGACGATCTCCCTGTCAACAAATTAACAGTTAAGGGTATGTACAGCAATCTTATTGCAAAAACCCTTGTTCCCCCTATTTGTGAAGCCAAGTGGCAGGCCGTATTACAACTGGCAGTTCCCCCTAATTGGAATCATATTTGGGCCCCTAAAGAAAATTTTCTCGATCATGACGATAATGATATTTGGTTTCGTATAAAGCATCGCATTTTACCCACCAAGGACAAGTTGTATATGATGGGGATTTCACGGGACGATTCCTGTTGCCTTTGTGAGAGTAACCTGGAAACTATTGAGCATCTATTCCTGTATTGCCAAAAAACGCTTCAGTGTTGGATGTTTATTGAAAAGCTTTTGCGAAAATTTCATAACAACAAATGTCTCTTTCTTAATGATTGCCATCGAATTTTAGGATACGGCAGAAACATGGATGGTATTGCTCTTTTTTTGACTGGGAAAATGTTGAAGACTATCTGGAATATAAGAGGTTAGTTGGATTACTGAAAGAATTATGCAAAAATGTAAAGAGAATCTTACAAAAACCATTAGTTTAGAATATAAGCGTCTAAGTAAGACCATTTTCACCAGTATATTCTGTAAAAACGAAGCCATTTGTTATGTGAGAAACAACCAACTATATTTTTGTCTTTAATTAATGATGTGACTTTATTGGAATTGTATTTGTAAATTCTGTAACATTTGTTGCATGTGAATTGAAAGTGAAATAAACGGAGTCCTAGAACTCCATCGAGAAATAAAAAATAAAAAAATCATAAAAGAAAAAAATCAGAATAATAATAATAATAATAACAATACTTTATTCAGGCAATAGACAAAAAATACACAATCACACAACTAATAAGTAAAATAAGTAATATAGGACAAGGAATTGCACAGATTACGAAAAAATTGCACAGGTAAGTGAAATGATCTTGAGCATTTGAGATGATTAAATTAAGCCAATTTCCTGGTTTTGTACAATAATCCCAAGTGCCTCAAATATCAGGTTGTTATAGTAAACTCTTCAGCTGTTAGGCATTTTGAGGTATAGTACTTTATTAAAACAAATATGTAAAAAAATGGCCACATAAAGAGAGCATAAAGAGAGCAAGAACGTATTTCTTAATTTTTGAACTAAACATCTTGAGGGAGATGCTTGCGTTTGATGAGAGAAACCTTAAGAGATGTGAGAAATGTCTTAAACCAGATACCGACTTGCCGCTTTCTCCGTCGCCGAAAACACATTACTCTCAGTGACAAGTTCATCACAAACTGTTCACCATCCAATTCCATACCTGACTATATGCCTCCCATACCCTATATATATGCCTCCCCTACCCAATCCCTTGTTGCACGCAGCGGTAATGAGACATTGCATTGAAAGCGTCGCTATGAATTCGCAGGAGGTTTCCTCTTTCCCCGCCATTCTAGCTACAGTGCGTGATAGGCATCACGTAGCCTTACTCCCTCGGGCACGAAAAAGAGTGCGACCAGCTTCCATTTACGACCCCGTTCCAAGAAGACCCTCAAAGGAAGGACATTTTCTTGCCTTAATTAACCTGATTGGTTACCGGAATAACAAGCGAGACAAAGTCGCATCATGCAGTAACTGTATTTCGCGTAATATTAATATTATGATGTCATTATGTATAATAAAAAAAAGTACACCTTCCCATTTGCTTGATTTATGTTTCTTGCTGATTTCTGTAATACACTATAGGGCCTATAGGAAATTTTTTAAAAGCCAAAAAATCCAAAAACAGTCGGAATTGCAAGTTTGGTTAAAAAGGTGACCCCAATATTTTTGTCGCCGGAATTTCTTTGCAGGAGGTGACCTCAATCCCCCTGAGGAGAGAGGTCAAAGTATCAGTTGTGAAGCGGTGGCGCTTTCAATTCCTTAAAAACCAAATTCTTTTAAACAAAACGTCACCAGTGGGAAAGTTGCCACCTAGCACCGCCACGTGACCTGCTAGATGCGCCACTATTAGTACAATCTCCTCTGACGTCCGTAGAAGTGTTGTAATGGACGAATATGAGAACTGACGGGAAGAAGGTCACTGTGTTTGACCAAAAAAAAAACAATATCAAGTATAGTTACCCTGCTTTATTGCTTCACTAATTCAGAACGTGTGTTTTAATCAAATAACTTAATTGAGGCTCCCTGTTTGCGACATGTGCAAATTGTTCCTGAAGGTCAGCCAATAGTACAGTAATCAAGGAACGGACCATTAACGTTCGTCTGCTCATTATGTGGTTACTGTTTATTTTCATTTACAGTCATAATTTTGCCAGTATTCCGATAATGGAAACTACTGAGCTCTCAACGCGTCGAAAGAATTGGAGCGGTAAATCCAAACAACCAAATTCAATATCAATACCCAATTTTTGTTCAGGATTTTTCAAGCCTATGTAAATGATTGCACAGCCTCATCCAGAACTTATAAAATGTATTTTATTTCTTTACATTACTGCACAACCCAGTCGTAAAATTCCGAGATATTTTAAGAGCTGAATTTGACAAATTTAGTCAGTGTG
Source organism: Hippasteria phrygiana (assembly GCA_037893225.1). NCBI lineage: Eukaryota > Metazoa > Echinodermata > Asteroidea > Valvatida > Goniasteridae > Hippasteria > Hippasteria phrygiana. The sequence continues at coordinate 338,709 of JAZGUH010000569.1, read as the reverse complement.
ATTGCCGGTCCCCCGTTTCCTTAATTCGAGATATGATTTGTTGGGCGTGAACCAGTCTGAATTTTAATATGGCGCCCACAATAATACGCTTCTAAAAATTGCACACCCATGGGCCAAATGCAACAAAAAAGTCAGACATGATTGGAATAAAGGCAAAAAGCATGCAAAATAAATTTATTGCAACTTTACAGAGTTTCAAGATTCGCTTCTCGAATCAAAACACGTTTTCAGGATGGGTCTACATTTTGCAAGATCTGGATTTTTTTTTTAGGCAGTACCAACACTGGACAGTGTGTATTCTTGAAGTCGTTTTGATAGTTTACAAAATTTCATCCGTGAATGCATACATACTGATGAATTGGTGAATCATTGTTATTTGTTTGTTTCGGATCATGACGGTATTACCGCCACTATTTTTTCTTTTCTTGACTGTGGCAGTAATGGTGATTATTGTCGTGGCATATTCAGCATGTATGCTATTCTAACCGAGAATAAGACCGAAAAATCCGTTTGAATTCCTTCTAAATGAAGAATGAATGATGACGTCGAGCAACAATCAAACTATTCTACAATCACGGAAGAGAAGATTAAGGAATTTCCGAGAAAGTCGAAGTGCATAAACCATATCGACCTCGGCCCTGTACATCCCCTATTGCCATGATCCCAAGTTTAATTGCATGCGATACCACAGGTCTGCACCCCACCTGTCTGCGCAAATGCAAAGAGGTGTGACCATCATTACGTCTATTGGTTTTGTCAAAGAAAGGGACGATTCACGGAACTAAGGGACAGTGGCAATCATGGCATCACTTCTGAAACGTGTTCAAGCATAACTGTTTGCATTAAATGTGGTTTTAGAAATGTATGTATGTAACACACAGACAATCAGGAAGCTGTTTGTCAAATATTTCAACTTGATGTCGTAAGTCGGTCATCGATGACCTGAGATGGAGTGCATAAATCATGCGGCTGGCTGTCATAGATGTCAAAGTTATGGCGCTCGGATTCCGAGATTAGTTTCTGAATCTGAAGCATGATAGGACATCCAGCAATCCCAATCACACTAACTGAAATAGTGTCTTGAAATGGCCGTGTCAGGTAACTTGCATATATGGGGGGTTAATTGTTGAACAGGTAATTTCAAATCGAACTGTAGTGTGCATCGTTGCAATAAGCCCGAACTTGTCTGCGCCCAACTTATCACATTTGCATACTATGCTTTTTGTCTAAAGAGCACTTTAAGGGGCCATGCAGTTGAGGCATTGTAAAGACTCAGTGTTCAACCTCAGTCATAGGCCATGTTACACTACCGTAAAAACGTTCAGAAAGTGACATCCGTGGTACCAGGTGGGAACAAGGTTAACTTATATTTTCCTACTCAGTTTGATGTCCTGAATAAAAAAAACGAAGGTTTTAAGCGAACGGAACATGACCTACTTTTCAGGCCATATGCGACGCATATTCAAAAACATGACATTTACGACAAAGTTGGACTCGCATGCAGATCATGGGGGCCGCTATACATGTATTTATCTGCATGATAACGCGTCTACGAAACCGTCGATAGCTTTATGGAGCGCCGCATCTTCCACAAATAATGTGGTGGATTGACGTATAAATATTAGGAGAATTAACAATGTATTCTCCTTTTGATTTTAAGAATGTACCATTTTCAGAGAAAATATTGAATTGTATATTAATTTGTAAAGGTTATTTTTTTAACGTAAAAGATTCTTGTCATTGTTTTGTCCAAATGGCTGTCCAAACGTGTCAAGAAATGGTCGCCTCTGACGTACAATTAAAGGGGGCAAGAGGGGGATTTCGAGGCCTGATTTCACCCCCTTGTTCCGTTCGATTGCAATGACAACACCGATTATCTGATTTTCAGCGATTTAAACTATCTGTAAGTGATTATTTTAATCAGTTCCCCGTCAGGTACGACCAGGTGATACGGAAAACGGGTTTTTACATGGCCTATCAGAAATCAGGGGTGGGGGGGGGGGGGGGGGGGGTCGGTCGGCTTTTCTTGTAGCATTGCAGCAGAAAAGTAGATGTCCTTTTTTGAACCGTCAGTGTATAGGGTAAACAGTAAATTCTGCTTTTTCTAGTAGCAGAAAAGCAGAAAAGCAGAAAAATGCATTTTGGCAAAACGTTCAATCTTCTTTCCTGCTAGCAGAAAAGTAGAAAAGTAGAAAAATGCATTTTACAAAAACGTTTCATCTGCTTTTCTGCTATTTAAACAGCAAAAAGGCAGATGTCCACTTTTGAACCTCCATTATATATAATGGAGTTCAATGGTTTTACCTACCAAAGGTATGAGGGCGCCCTTCCCCATGAACAACTACGTCCTGTTTCACTTTTTCAGCAGATTGTCCGATCTTTCCCTTCTATACGATCTTTGCTGCAACTCGGCTCACGAAATATTCATCTGTACTCTACATACGGGGCCTACCTACCCCTGTTTTACTGTTAGTGTTTATATTTCCTGCTAAATCGTGGACAAATATTTCAATATAAAAGGGGACATAGTGTCCTACTTGATGTCACAATGATTCCACCGACCTGATTACCCCTAGAACTATGATGGGGCTCCTAAGTTCTAAGGGCACCGACCTGATGACGAGGAAGATCGACGAAGAATATTCCCTAAACGTAAGTTGTACGTATGACAACTCAACTGCCAATGTTACTAAATGTGAATTCGAAGTTCACTACATCATACTTGTTGCTTAACAGTGGACGACTGCACCTAGCCCTACAAATAGGTCTGTACTAAATGGTTCCTTTTCTAACTTCTGTCTTTTTACTTTAACCATTAATGGTGACAGTAAAAAGGCAGAAATTAAGAAAAGGAACCCCGATTTACCGCCCTATTTGTAGGCCTAAACTGCACCGTGAACTTAAAACAGGCGCTATCATGGCTGTACATTATTTAGTTTGACAAGGGAGCTATATTTTTATAGCTCCATGGTTTGACTGATCTAATCTGTACATTGTATTAAAACCATGATTTTAATAGTTTTAGTATATAAGCTTGTATTTTATTTTCCGATTGGTTGGTTGACATTTTTCCGTCCGTTTCCTTGTTGGCGATTTATGTAGCTAAGGGAACAAAACTCCAGTTTTAGGTTATTGGAAATGCCAAACTAGTTAGCGATGTTACAAAGCAACAATGAAAAAGGAAAGGTTTTGAATGTTATTTGTCGGGCATTTTCAAAATTCAAACCAGACTAGATGGGAAATCATGTTTATGACACCAACGAAAGTTGACAATAAAGGGAATATACCGGTCATGGTTTTTGTAGTCTGGGTATCCTTAGTTCTGCATAAAGCTTCCCGGACAACCATCTTTTGTGATATGCCGGCGCATGCACGTGTCGGCACACGCAAAGGCGGAGAACTTGACATGTTTACTGGATAGGCTTGAGATTTTTCAGACTTGTCTGAAATCAGACTTTTTGAACCCCAGAGAAAGACATTTTACAACTTCCGGGATTGGAAGTTTTGGGTTGGGTTTCTTTAACGGGTACGGTACCCAGGTACCCGTATTTTTTTTCAATCGGGTACCCTGTTCTATTACTACCCAAAAATGCACACCCCTATAATTATCTAACAAGTTTAATACAAATAATTCCGGGATTCTATAAAACTGTTTCCGTTTCAATTATTCTTACAGTGTCAATCTAATAGAAAAATGTGTTCAGCCACATACACAAAGAATAATGCTTGGGAATAATACAAAAATAATGAAAACACCAGCCATGATCAACTCTACAATTGACAGTACATCAGCAAACTCTGTTGTAAAATTGATTTTAAAGGTTTTCCCGGCCATTTTCACCATGTTTTCGTTCATTTTAACACCTGGCTCATTCAATTTAGATTGAAATTGAATAATCACGCAGATCCCCATTCGACAATAAAAAAAAAATCATTCAATTTCACTAAGTTCGAGCATTCTATCATCTTTTAGCTTCACTCGTACCTGTAAAAGATGCATTCAAATTAAATGTAGCGGATTGTTCATTCAATTTCGTCTGGACCAGCAGTAAGGGGTTGATCGGGTATTTTCATTAATGGGCAAACATATTTCACTTTTTTCAGGCATCTTTTTCTGCATGTCCACACTCATACATGTCCGTATTCCTATAAAAATCAGAGTTATCTCAACGCAAATCATATCTGACGTCTCTTCAATCCGTAGATGCACACCTCTCGATCTTGAATAAGTCTTCAGACAGATAAGATGGCGAGCCTACGGGAGGGGTTATGTGATCGTCTAAAGGAATCGGCCCAAGAAAACAAATTACCCAATACAAATGTTTCCGATAGAACAACCATCGCCAAACATACTTGCCCCGATGTCTTGCACATGAAGAGAACATCAAGTTGAAAGATTTGACAAACAGCTTCCTGATTGTCTGTGTGTCAGGGACGGATCTAGGTTTTAACTAAGGGGGGGGGGGGGGGGGGGTTACCTGAGGTGATTGGCCTACACACCCCAGCGTGCCGAAGGCACGCCTTGCTAGGGGGGTCCGGGGCATTAAACCCGTACAGCCCAAGGGGGGGGGGGGGGGTGGGTTTAAACCCCAACCACCCCCCCCCCCCCTAGATCCGCCACTGTGTGTTACATACATACATTTCTAAAATCACATTTAATGCAAACAGTTATGCTTGAACACGTTTCAGAAGTGATGCCATGATTGCCACTGTCCCTTAGTTCCGTGAATCGTCCCTTTCTTTGACAAAACCAATAGACGTAGTGATGGTCACACCTCTTTGCATTTGCGCAGACAGGTGGGGTGCAGACCTGTGGTATCGCATGCAATTAAACTTGGGATCATGGCAATAGGGGATGTACAGGGCCGAGGTCGATAGGGTTTATGCACTTCGACTTTCTCGGAAATTCCTTAATTTTCTCTTCCGTGATTGTAGAAGTTTGATTGTTGCTCGAAGTCATCATTCATTCTTCATTTAGGAGGAATTCAAACGGATTTTTCGGTCTTATTCTCGGTTAGAATAGCATACATGCTGAATATGCCACGACAATAATCACCATTACTGCCACAGTCAAGAAAAGAAAAAAAAGTGGCGGTAATACCGTCATGATCCGAAACAAACAAATAACAATGATTCACCCATTCATCAGTATGTATGCATTCACGGATGAAATTTTGTAAACTACCAAAACGACTTCAAGAATACACACTGTCCAGTGTTGGCACTGCTTTAAAAAAAATCCAGATCTTGTAAAATGTAGACCCATCCTGAAAACGTGTTTCGATTCGAGAAGCGAATCTTGAAATTCTGGAAATTTGTTTTGCATGCTTTTTGCCTTTATTCCAATCATGTCTGACTTTTTTGGAATTTGGGCCTATGGGTGTGCAATTTTTAGAAGCGTACTATTGTGGGCGCCATATTAAAATTCAGACTGGTTCACGCCCAACAAATCATATCTCGAATTAAGGAAACGAGGGACTGGAAATCACACTGACTAAATTTGTCAAATTCAGCTCTTAAAATATCTCGGAATTTTACGACTGGGGTTGTGCAGTAATGTAAAGAAATAAAATACATTGTATAAGTTCTGGATGAGACTGTGCAATAATTTACATATAGGCTTGAAAAATCCTGAACAAAAATTGGGTATCTATATTGAATTTGGTTGTTTGGATTTACCGCTCCAATTCTTTCGACGCAATAGACTCGTTGAGAGCTCAGTAGTTTCCATTATCGGAATACTGGCAAAATTATGACTGTAAATGAAAATAAACAGTAACCACATAATGGGCAGACGAACGTTAACGGTCCGTTCCTTGATTACTGTACTATTGGCTGACCTTCAGGAACAATAATCAAATTTAAAAAGTTAAATGATTCATAAACATGTCAACATACAGATGCCCCTAAGATCAACAGTGAAAAAGAAAATTCCTTTGTTAGCTTTTTTCAATTAATTCGTTCGTTACATATCTATACCTCATATCAGTTCAGATATTACATTATAAATGTTACAGAATTCTCCATTATAAATGTTTCAAAATTGTTATAAAAACCCAAGAAGACAATAGGAAAATATATCGATTTAAAAAATCGTATTAATTTGAATGACCATTTGATGAAAATGATTGCCCATAAACGAATAAGAAAATAAAAGCATGGTCATTTGTCATATGCACACTGACGTTCACCAAGGGCGGATCAAGGGGGGGGGGGGGGGGGCAAAGGGGGCCATGCCCCCCCCCCCCCCAAATAATAATTATTATTTTTTATTTTTTTAACTGACGTCGCAAAAAGGCAGCCACTGCGTACACCCACCCACAAAACTCGACCAATTTCTTTTTGGCCCCTCCCAAAATTGTGTTCTGGATTCGCCCTTGACGTTCACCGATTTGAATGCTTCAAGCGTTAAAGAATGTTATCTCAATTTAAAAATACAATAAATGAAGTCTTGAATGCCCCTAAACGAAAACGAACATTATGAAAAAAAAAAACAATAACATGGAATCATGAATCTACTGTGGGTTTAAAGAAAAGAAATCATTTTTCATTTCCACAGCCACATTTGTCATAGCAGCGGACATCATGGAAAAGTAACACCACCGGCAAGATCTCTGTCAGAGTCAAAGGACGTGATAACGTCACCATTGTTTAATCCAACAAATTCCACGATTTTCGTTGGGCAGTCTGACTCTGGCAGTGATGGCGAGGATGATGACGTTGATGATAAAGGTAAGGCTTTTGACCACCACCCCTTCCCCTCATTAGTGTTGTATTTATTTGTTTTAATGGGAGACTTTTGAGACGCCGGAAACAGCAGGCATACCGGTCCTTTTTGCTAGTTACATGTATGATCACCTGTATAGTTCTGAGCATGAACACGACTGGCGAGAACAATGAAAAAGGACCGGTATGTCTGCTGAGACCAGTGTCTTACAATTCTCCCATTGCACCATGTATTTTGTCAGTGTACAGGTGTAGATCGATAACTGTACATAGGAAATGTGCCAAGTGTAACAGCGCCACCAGTGTCATTATAAAGTGTCTCCCCCCACCCTCTCTTCAAATTATTTTCTGGACAGAAAGTTTCTCAGGGTAGCTGTTTTGGAAAATGTTGTGCATAATTTCCTAGAAAACTTGTTAGGACCCCCAAACAAAGTGTGGGCGTGCCACTTTGTAATGTTATAGGTTTTTCCCGACCAATTTGCGAAGTTTTCTTCATTATTGGTCAATCAAATTTGCGTGGTTTTTACACATCTGATCAAATTAGGGTTTCTTTTTCACTGTTTGAGCATTCAATTTCAATTGGTAAGCACCCAAGATTTTGTTCCTAATGTTCGTTTTTGTTTAGGGACATTCTATTTAGTTTTCGTGCATTCAAGACTCCTCTTGTGGGAGGAGAGAGAGCAAGAATACTCGCTTTCTCAGACTTTGTGTCGCATCTATTATGAAGTGTCTTTATATCTCATCAATCGTCACAACCCATCATATTTGGGGAATATATCTCCTAGTAGACTGCCTGAGGATGTGACACATGTTCTGCAGGCAGTGGGTAAATTTGGTCTGAATGGACTTATCAAGTCAACTGAGACAAACTTAATTTTTGAAGCCGCAGAGTTAGAGGAGGATGTCCAGGCTAAATGAAGGATGCCGTATGGGGATCTTGTCCAAGGGCATGGTCCGCAAAAAGCTTAAAGTAAAACCGCATACCTGGTTTGTCCACAAGACTTTCCAGGAAAAGTGTGCTGCATTTTATTGGGCAAGTCTCCTGAACACTGACGATGGTTCCTTCTTTGAATACCTCAGTGTCCTGTCTTTGCAGTATCTAATCCTGTTTGTGTGCAGTATGAGTGAGGTTGTAGCAAAACTGATTGCCGAGCATCTTGCAAACATCTACCGCGCAGACCTTGAGGAGTTCACTGCTCAGTTCTATGAGGATCCAGAGCATCTTCACTATGATATTCGGGACAGGTATAAGTAATTTCTTGATGTGTGCCTTAAATACATTTATATGAAAAGCGGGAGTATTTCTTTGGGCAAATCAGGCCACATTCGTGGCAAATTTATTAACACAAATTTGAACACAATGAAAGTACAGAAATGTAATTCTTTATAATAACTCAGGGAACAGTAGCACCTGCTTGCTGTTCCCTGATGTCGGAAGTATGGGATCAGTAGCCCCTGCTTGCTAATCCCACACTCCCGAAATATCAGTTTACATATTTTAGATAATTCATATACAATCCTTGTCAATTTCCAAAATATAAATGAGTTCAGTTTATGGGAATGTTAAATTTTATGTTTTGAACATATAAAAATAAGAAGACAAATCCCCAAACGGCAACATCTTGTTGCCCGGCAACATCTTGTTGGCAAAACCCCAGACAAAATTTAACCATTCACAGACTGGGGAGAACTTGGTGTTGTCGGATATAAGATGCAAATGCATCCGAAAACCAGCAACCCAACACCCGAATTTCTGCGTCTACGCTTTTAGCAAAGCAGCGTAAGAGGCTGCTCAGATTCGGAAACTATGGGACGTGAAGCGTTCAAGCCTGCAAATTCAAGGCAAAGGCGTAACTGCCGGTAAAGGTAAGTACGAGGGACAAGTTTTCCATTAAAAACTGGAAGAATGAGCCCTCAAATGTTGTTCTACAACCGATATATGCTATTAACGCTGCGACAGGGCATACATTTCTGCAATCCTTACTGTCCAATATTACCTCAAAACGTCTGCCAGAACTGACTGCACGCTGTGTAATCACACTAACTGGGTGGTAGAACGAATCAGACACGAATGAGCAGCAGCCGAGGTAATTCTCACTTATCCTGAGAAATCCGAAAAATGAACTTGTGAACATAGCTTTGAGCAAAGATCGTTCGTAGGGGTTACTATTACATGTATTGTGTTCGAAAGCCCGTATTTTTTTTAATATTTTTTTTTGCTGTGTGCATTGCCTATAGTGCTTGGAAAAACTTTTTTTACTTGAACCCGAATAATAAATGTAGTTTCTAAGGCAAGTCATTATAGTATACTTTCTAAGTAACCGCATACCATAGTCCTGGTCAATGTAAATTATTGAAGTAACCATCAACAGTCTAAGAATTGCAAAGAACACGTTTATATTTAACTGTCGTTTTTCATAAATACATTTCTATTGTTAGGTTACTCGTGGTTTTGCATGCATGTCCTATTTGGGGCCAAATTTGAGGCTACATTGCCTGATATCGATTTTTAGCCAAGACTTTTCATTTTTACGGAAAAGTAGCCACATTTTGATCTTATATCTTTAAAAAGGCAAACATGAAAATCAACAGTTAAATATGAACGTGTTAAAGGCTACGTTTGAAACATGCAAAAACCGGTATAGGTGATGTTTCTTGAATAAAATCTGTTCGTCTTATATAAAAGTGTTTGTGAAAATCGTTCTAACTAACACATGTTTCAGGTTGGAATCAACATTTCCGGTAGTAGCTGTACTGGAACTCGACAAGGCTCTGCTGGGGCATTTGGACATATTGCCTGGAAATTGGTGACCTGTAAACGAGACAATTTATCGGCCATAGTATTGTTCTGGCAAGGTATATGACAGGCCTGAATCAGTATGTTATTGTTATGGCACAGGAGAGCAAGTTCTCTTGGAAGTACGATGACTTGGCGATATTTACTGGTTTGACCAGAAATAATCGACACCACCGCCTCAATGTCACAATTGACACAAATGCGTTTGTCGGAAAATGTTTTGCCCCACGTTATCACAGCTACCACAAGCTGGTAAAGTTCTAGGATAGAAATATATTAAATTTAGCCTCGAGAATATTCTGAGGCCACGCTCCAAAGGACTAATTGTCACCAAGTACCGGTACACCACCATAGCCTGGCGATCCAACCAGCATCGGTAAATAGTTGTAAACATCCAACGAAGCCCAATCGTTCCAGAAAAGATGATTTCCCATTATCGTTACGAAAAAAAGAGTGCCAAACACGCATATCATCTTTCGCGTCCTTATTCAGTCCAATATGACGATTGTCCCTAATGACACCCTTAGGCCTAACTACCCAAGCCTCACAAACTCCAACAGCAGGCCTTGTCTAATTTTGATGGGTTCAGGACTGTGGCGTCTTGGCACCACCACTCTACACAGTACCATGATGCCCCAATTTGAAGTCCACAGAGTGTGCCACAGGCACACTGCACAGCGTTGGACCTTGACAGGTTGAGGGCACTTCTTAGGGGAAAAATAGTAATGCCCAGGGGGTTAGGGTTAGTAAGATCGATTAAACTAATCACGAATTCCCTGCCAGGTACCACCGTGCAACTAAAAATTTAACATACAATTATAGATTGGATGCCTTTCAAATATAGTGGCAGAGTACCTTGCCAAATAATTGTCAAAAAGGTTTGCGCCTTCGGAATGTTGTCACGATGTAACCAGGCCACCGGTTGTACTGGATCAAGCTCGATGCCTAAATACATCATGCAGGTACCCGGCCAGAATGTCTTTTGCGATGCAAGTATGTTGATGTAGTCACACATACGCATAAAGGATCGCAGATCAGCCTCACAAGCCGCAGCATCCGGGTCGTCGACGATATCGTTGATATGATCCGACTGGACCAGCAAAGGAACACTGTTGCCCTAGAACCGGCGGAGGGTCAGGTAACCCATGTTCCTGGCGTGGTGATGGATGGATGATGGCGGTCACTGTATGGGTTTGACATGCAGGCCGATCTCGCTGTGCACCATCGGATTGTGAACACCGGCGCATCACTGAGCCACCCTCCAGATGCTCCACAGGAGCCCACCTGGGACTTATCCTCGGCGGCCTTGTATTGCCTCAGGTGATAACGGAACTGAATATAATGATACAACAACGTGTATGTAGGCAGCAATGTTTCTATTACCCGAATTATTGATTAATTCCAATGAGTATCACAGCGCCTTTCAGACCAGTAAACAACATCGGACACATCGCCGAAACATGTATCAACTGAAGGATGTAAATTACTAGCCTAGTAAGGCGTCATAAATAGAGAGGAAAAACAAATTGAAAACAGACAATCAAACCCACACAAACTACGGTTTCGCATGTTTACCTTTTAATCTATACCTTAAAAAAGAATTGTTTAATTCAATTTGTTTTTCATTTTTTTCTTCTTAATTGTTTTCATTTTCTTTCTTAATTCAGTGGCTCTGTCAGCTGACGATAATAGCGAGCAATCGCAAACGTTGGCACGCTTTGTCGTGGATTAACAAACATGTCGGAACATACATTCGCCTCGCCAAGCGAAGTGACAACCACTCCGCCCGAAACACCAAATCACAGGGCACATGGTAAGTGACAACCGCTCCGCACTACCGAACGGGAACATCCCGGCATAAGAACAAAGTGACAACCACTCTGCTTACATCACAAACCACGAGGCACATGGTAAGTGACAACCACTCTGCACTACAAAACATGGGCATTAACCAACACGCGAAGTGACAACCACTCCGCTAAGCTAAGTGACAACCACTCCGCTTAAAACCCAATACGAGGCAACACGCGTGCTAAGTGACAACCACTCCACACGACTTGCATGCAACATGACAAACACCACTTGCGCCGCCAACGTCTGCCGAGTACCTTATCTTGAAGAAAATGTTAAGCAACTGCGCACCGCATATATGAATATAGTATTAAATGGTTTATTTATATATACACATATATACACAAACATACACATATATATTAATTAGTATTATTATTAGAAATCTCCTGGATGTGGCAAATGGGCGACTCTTCCCGAAATAACCTTATTGGGGCGACACGAGTGTCGCCCATTTAGAGCATTTTCCCCACGCGCCTTACTAAAAAACACTCCAAAATGGCGACTTTTACAATAGGGCGACAGTTATGTGTCGCCCTATTCGACCAGGTCACCCTAACCCACTCTTTTCCAGGATTATGTGTCGCCCTATCCGGCAATTGAGGAAAATTATTATTATTATTATTATTATTATTATTATTATTATTATTTTTTTTAAAATATGTAATATACACCGGTGAATGGTCCCCTAACCCCTTGGGTACGGTTTTTACGGGAGACGCTAGGGTGTCGCGGCGGTTCCGGCAGCCAAGCGAACCGCTACAATGTGTTTGCGCAGTCAAGCGCAACATAAACAACAACCCAACAATGGACCGAAACTGCACAACAGCAGCAAATGGCGTCATCCGGCCCAGGGGCACTCTCGTAACGTCACAGCCCCTTAAATATTGAGAATTTTACTGTCGAAACTGGGTTATATCGATCAAGGATGGTCCAAAACATAATACCGAAATTCATGGGGGTTACATCGCCGGTAATTATTATTAATATTATTATTATTAAATTAAATTAAATAATAAAGTAAGACAACGAACATCAATAAGTGCCCCGGTGCATTCGTTATTATGATGCAAGTACCACAATGGGCCTAGACCTGTAAAATGTATTCATGCTGGTGACATTTGGGTGTACGCCATCCTGGGAAATCAAATTCAGACTGGAATTCCACATCCCAATGTGTTTCCAAAACTAACCCATACGGAAGGGCATTGAATAACTTCGAGGTCATTTCATGGCATTCTGCAAAATTCCGATTAAAATTTGGGTCTTGGGCTCTGTGGAATTCCCGCTACAAAACTTGACCAAGTATAACAAACGTACTTTCTGAAATCCGGTGTATGACCTGCCCCAAGTCAACTAATTGTGATAATACCATATCGGCGACCACACAAGCATTATCGAGGTCATTCGTCCCCAATTCAATATACAGAATATCAGGTTTATTTCGATGAATTGTTGGGAAGAAGAAACGGCGAAAACGAGCTATGGTGCAACCTGATGTACCAGTAACAGTTTAGAAACATCTAAATTGAAATTCGAAATGATCCGTGGGTCGTTCGAATTTCGTAACCTCACCAAACGTTTAAAAAAGAGAGTGGCCGACAACCATCGCCATCTTCGGCGCCATGTTTTGAATTATTTTCGTAGTAGATACACACTCGTTATCTGCGTCGCCTTCTTCCCTCGAAATATCGAAACAAATTGGGGAATATAGGGAATGGGAATTACAAATTATTGAGTGAAATACTTAGCTTCGAACTCGTTGTATATGCCGCCTTCGGTGGAAGTAGGACACGCATGGTGTGTCAGTTGGAGAAGACACACAGACACACACGTCTTTCCAACTGCGATTGCACTGTGAAAATGGCTTTCTGCCTAGCTGTCATGCTCGGGTGACTTTGCATACCAAGCCATCATTGTTAGTTACGGTATTTCGCAATAGAAGGCCACTCCCTAAATCTATTATGGTCTTATCCCGCTCCCATATAAAGTGACTTATTGGCGTTGCCCATAAGTTGTACTTACGAGAGTAAAACTGGAAGCCTCCTTAGTGAAGCCTTCTGTTGTCTTTTCCAGAGAAGCCAGACCAGGTTCAATTGTGCTGATGCCCAGTCTTCCTCATTCAGAGCTTTGACATACTTTGTGAAAAATGCTGTAGCATCACGGAATAAGCGTTCAGCACCACTTGAGCTACAGGTGGTAAAATCAGTTGATATAAAGAAAAGTCTTAGCAGGGAGTCTCCGTGTTCTTCTGCTAATAGAATCGAGACCCAACTACCACTGGTCAAATTCCTTCAGTTTTACAACATGACTTTAGAGCATGTGACATTCTAACAAAGCCTTGCCTTTCTTGGCAAATGTTGAGAAACTGTCTATTGGTGGGGTTTATGATGTATCAGCCAGGTCTGTGGAAGCATTTGCAACCGACCTTTCCTGCCAGTAATCACTGATTGCTGTTATAGTTTGGTTGACTTTGTCTCTGATTGCAGCCAAATCGTATCTGCTCTACAGTGCCCAGTCCTTCAAGAGGTTCACATCCGTTGGATTGGGAGGCCAGATTTTAGCTTGGCTTTAGCAAGGTTGCTTAGATTCATGCCATCTTTAACCGTTCTCCAGTTGCAGAATAACAATCTCCAGTCCTGCCATATCAGAACCCTTATGTGCCAACTGAAGCATGTTCCAGCTCTCTGCGAGCTCTCATGGAACCTTGTGCAGGATGCTCTGGAAGACCTTTCCGCCAACCTGAATGCAGTGCCCCAACTCAAGAAGTTGCATCTCAGTCACACTGGACTGGCTAGTAAAGGAGTTGTCAAACTGGGATCCAATCTGGTTGGCATACTATGCCTAACTGTTGTTGATCTCAGTGACAATCCAGGCATTGGCAAGGACGGGTTTGTGCCATTTTTTGCCAATATCCACCACCTGTCCAATCTGGAGTATCTCGATTTTGAAGACAGCATCATTGATGAAGAATCAATCCAGAGTGCTGCTGAAAACCTTGCCAGCATTCAGACCCAGTCGTGGATTGATCTGTCTGCCAGGTTCTTAACTCCAATCAGGCTGTCTGTCAGCAGCTGTGCTACACTAGCTAGTAGCTACTATGCTGACAAGTCTCCCAGTCTTTAAGGAGCTTTACCTTGAGCATGCATATGTTAAGGAAGATGAAGGATGGAAGAAACTTTTGACAGCTGCTGGTGGAAGTGCATCATTAGGAATTCTTAGGTATATATTTTTTCTTGTGGAGTTTGTAGAATGTGTCTGGTAAAATTTGACAGTGTGTAAACTGTTCCACAATCCAAAGGTAGATCTGATGTAAATGAAATCACTATGTGTCCACTTGTTCCCTGACTGATTTGCAGTAGGTTTGGGATATTATCCCTGAACAAACAAATAGAACAAAAGGAATTACATGTTCAAAGTCAGTAACCACTGAACTCCTACTGGTTACATTTGGTAAGAATCCTGGTTTTCTCAGTATCCATTATTCATTTTAAAATGGAGTGCTTCTGCCAACACTACCCAATAAATGCTTCTCAATAGTTTTTCATTGAATCAATGATAGACTGATCCATTAGTCTCCGCACAGTTTGTCATGTCCAGGGCTAGCTGTAGCTGAGTCTCGATCCGAGTCCAAAACCTGACAAACAAGCTCAACTCTGGACTTAGCTAGAGCCCTGGCTTGAATGTAGTTTTGAAGCTGGATTCTAAATGCTATTTTAATGTCCTGGATTATAGTCCTAAAGTCATGCCTGGACCTGGCGGGTCCGGACTCTGACGAGTCCAGGCATGATTCCAAGATCACACAATATTTCTAAAAAGAACTTTAGAATCCAGCTTCAAGTCTACATTTGAGCCAGGGCTCTAGTCAAGTCCAGATTTCAGCCAACTTTCGGACTCTTAGTGGACTTCAGTCCACGTTTGAAGTTTTGGCATTAGAATCGGATTGAGACTCAACTGCATCCATGTTCATTTTAAGACTTTTATCAGACTTGTTACGGCTGTGATTGGTCAATGGGACGGAGCTTCATGGATTGGTCTATTGGGCTCACTCCCCACAAATTTTGAAATTGTTTGTAATTAATAATTGTTTTCCTACTATTGTCTGCAATACTAGCATTGTCTAATGCTAATAAGTTAGCACTAGATAAGTTATGAACGTTACCAATGATACATTGACGACCATATAAGTAGTAACAGATTTAATAAGTTTGCACATTTTGAATTGGGAGCTGGACGCTCCTAATTTCTCCATATTGATGTATATCAATCTTCAACGTGTAGGAGAATCAAATAGAGCGCACAGTGTATAGTAAGTGCTTTTTTCGTTCAAAATATTTTCTTTCATATTTCATGAGTAGGGAAAAATCCATTCAGTTGAAGTTTTCAGTCAGAGATGGACATGCAGCTTTAAACTTTAACCCTTGCTCTATGAGTGTTGTTTATTGCAAGTCAGAGGTACATGCCAGTGCACTCAGCTGCAGTGCATTGGAGGATTCTTTGCTTTACCAGACAATTGATTTCAAAGCTCCTACTGGAGTGCATTGGAGGGCACTTGGGGGGTTGCTGGTCATTGTTGTTGCTCACTTTACCAGCAAGTCTTGATGGAAATTGACATTGTATTTATTATTAGTAACTTTTTTTAATGTTAAATATCAATTTGAATTATTATAACATTATATAATATAACATAACATTACTTAACATTACATAACACCAACCTGGTGTTTCAAAAGTACAGAGTGTTTTACTTCACAGCCAATTAGACATACCCACCATCTCACTCCACAGGATTATGGCATGTGGCTTTGCTTATCAGTGTAATACACTGTTTACTCACAACATGACCAAGTTATCCTCCAGTTTCCTTTGGCATTCTTTGGAGTGTACAAGGACTCCCCATTGAAATCATGTGACAGTTATTGGAGGACCATGCAATAGAGAAATCCCACAACGACGAGTTTAGCGCCGATCTGCGCACTTCCGCGTTTGAAAACGAGGATCTCAATGTCACAGTAAACAACTTTATGCTGATCGTGCGCCTGCGCTGCCTTTTATGGCCTGATTAATTCATGCATGAATGAATGTGCTGAAAAGCGTTGTTTTGTTTGCCACTGACATTCTCGCTTTCAACCCGGAAGTGCGCAGAAGGGGCTAATGTGAAATTCCTCTATAAACATAGGCATTTTTTTGGGGGGGGGGGGGGGGGGTGGGGGTGGGGGGAGAATATTGAAGTGCGTTGAAGTGTAAACAAGAGCAAGGGTTAATCTGCAGTACCGTACCCCTAGTCACACGCCATGGGAACTATACGGATAAAGAACAGCACTGGAGTTGTTGAGAAAATTTGGGGTTTCTTCTGGTAAATCTATTTTATTCTTTTTTTTTAAAGATAAGGCACAGTGATACAAAAACATGAAATCTGTACACCAGTATACCCATGGTATGAGTTTTAACTCTTCACGCTTTTGCTATGGAAAGGCACTTCAGGAAATTCGTTAAAAGCATTTTTAAGAGAATAATCAGTCAGTGGTTTAAACTTCAATGAATACATGGGACCAATAAAATGTACAATTTTCAAATATCATAATTAAAATAAACATTTGTTTGTAGCAAAACTCAAACGGTGAAAAAATATATTTGAAAAAAATGCGCTGCAAATATAAGCATATAAATACATATATATTTTTAAATAAATTGTATACTTTTATATAATATAATGGTATTGGTTACTGAAGCTATTTATACTATTTGTAGTTGGTTTGATTTTGCTCAGAACCGTGTGTAATTTTTCTGCATTCTACCAGGCATATTATACACACTGCATATAAATTTAAATAAATACAAACACAAACTAATACAGATGTGGTAGACATTATATACACACTTGGACATTGACTCTGCAGATGTTACAAGAGCTGTCCTGATTCTTGCATTTTTTTCTGTTGTAAATTCCTGGTACACTCATTTTTCAAAAGCGGTCTTTCCACACGCATGTTAAATCATTGGATTTGGTTCACAGCGTTGGGAATGTGATAAATTAGGAGTTTGTGAGAAACTTTCGACCACAACTGTATGTTGGTTTAGAAGCAATAAACTGAAAACTACGTGCAGACCTTTACATCCAGCTGATAATTATGCAGATTTGTTTTATAAATGCATAACAAAATATTTGAAAACAAATAGCGGCATAAATGGCGATGTGGTTATTGCAACATTTAATATGATTTTAACAATTTTATATGTACGACCAGTTTTCAGAGATGCAAAGTGAAGCAAAAAGTATTTATGCATAGTGAAGGTGTATAATAAAATGTACGTCAAAGAAACTTTTGAATGGGTTTTAATTTGTTTTCTGCAAAAAAATCGCGAAACTTAATTTACGTATTCTCAATGCAGATTTTTATATCAAACTTAACTGCACGTCGTAACTGCACATCTTGCAAGTCACATCAATGTGGTACATAAATTAATAATTTCAATTAATTACAATTGAGTTTTATGTGAAATTCTCCCTTTGAAGTCGCACGGACTATATTATGTGTTGGTGGATGTCCTTGGATAAGTTTGGGAATTCATACGGGCCTAAACGACGTCTTAATTAACACTTCCGACCCAACGTATTTGAAGAAAAGTAATCAGAGAAAATAGAACATGCTATTTATTTGCTAAGACAAATTCACCGAGCACCAATACCAGAAGCCCTGTACATCACATGACATTTTGTCTGCTTATTTGTCTTCTTATTTGTATTGATGTCATTTAACAGCTGCATGATTTCTATGGAGTCGAACTTTCTTTACGCGACCTCCCAGGGTGTCCAAAAGTCTTTTATGCGAGGCCTGATGATTTCCCAGCCTGGTTGTACATCTGCCAAAATGGAGAACAAGATAATGTTAAATTAAGGCATTCACAATCATAAGATCATAGCACAAATGCGGGGTAGGTAGCTCATAAGAACAGGCATTGCAATCACTGTGTGGACCTGCACTGTGTAAGAGCCCGACGTTCTGTGGACACACAGAGGTCCACACAACGTTTTCCAGTTTTGAAAAGCGGCATTTTCAGGTTATATATACTTTTATACTTTCAAATTATTTTGAAATGTGTTTTGTCTTAACTAAACGAGAACAAGGGAATACGTCTGGGTGTCATGTCTCAGACTCATTGTGCATTTAGACAACATTGATGACGCAGTAGTTTTTATGAGTATCGTCCAACTCAAGGCCAAAAGGCCACTCAAGGTGTGGGCTACAAAAGACGAGAAAAGACAAATCACATGGATAAAGGATATGATCTATTCATATTTCGTTTGAGTTGTGATAGATTATAGGTGGAAGGGAAGCAGGTTACAGTTAAGGAAATTACCGTACGTCAGACAATGGAATGTAGACTGCCAAGCCCCATTTTGTGTCCCGACTCAAATATCTCCCCCCCTCCCCCCGGGCCGCGGGATACCTAAGATCGTTTACTTTAAAATATCTGCAATCCAGAATCGGACACGACAGAAAGACATTTGCTGTGCTTTTTGGTAGTTGGCGTACCGTATACCCTAAAATACCCCGATTTTTGTGCTAAAATTGGCATCTCGTTTGCACTGTGTAAATATACTCCACAGAGAATCACCTTTTGGAACCAGAAAAAGCAGCAGAAGCGTTAAGCCCGGTTCATACTTCATGCGAATGCGAATGCAAAGCGAATTTATGACGTCAACGCCAAATATTCGCGCTGCGAATACGCAAAAGTTGAACACATTTCAACTTGTGCGAATCTTCGCTGCGAATGTTTCATGACGTCAAATTCGCTTCGCATTCGCATTCGCATGAAGTATGAACCGGGCTTTACTATTAAAAGGTACCGGTGCGTTGACCCTCTTATTCTATATCTGTTGGAGCAGATTCTACCAAATTGGATCGCATGTTCCTATTACGTATATCGCTTCAGCACTCACTTGGAGACGTGGTTACGTCCCCCTTGAAATTACTCAGCAATGATAGATTTACTGCAACTTACCAGAAGTAGTTGTAGCTTATATTTCCTTCTGGTGGTCCCCGTGCGTCGGTGCCACGCAGCGCAACTTCGTGTGTCTAAAAATAAATGGAATACATTAAATAAAACTACTCCTAGCATACGGTCTCCCAACCCCAACCAAAACTCCCACAAAACAACTGGCTGATTTTTGGCTCCCAGTTCTTTGTTTGGCCACTTTAAGAATTTGTTTTAGATTGACAATAATTTTTAAGAATCTGACAAGTAGCTTCTCAAGAATTTTAATTAAAAATTTAATTGGGAAAAGTCGGAATTGATCTATAGGCCAGAAACATTTGAGAAGTGTTTTTAACTGACCACGGCAGACGAAGCTCCTGTACGCAGAGAACTGTGGAGCTGAGGCCGAGGTATTCTTAGCCGGTCAGGCTGCCTGTCCTCGATCTGCATACAGAAAGTAAAATTCAGAGCAGTTGGTAATACGCTCGTACGGAAACTGAAATTTACAAACACAGCAATGCCCTTCCTCAGTTCCCCCGCTACGTGTATGATAGGAGCCAAGAAGAAATTGCATTTTAAGGGGGGGGGGGGGGGGGGAGGTGGAATCAGTGATGTTAAAAAAATTTCTTTTTTGAGGGGCGGATATTTCAGGGTTTCTGCCAATAGCACCGTCCCTCAACGAACTGACTAATCACAGCCGCGCGGGGCGCGCGTCAGTCACTTTTGTCGGATTATTGTCACGGGTTGTGGTTGGTCAATTCGTCAAAGGGTGGTGCTTGACGGATCGGCCTATTGGCCACTGGTGTTTAGTCCTATCACTCACAAGGGCATATACACCCCTATCATTGGTAACGTTGCATTAATAGTTTAGTACAATATTGCAAATATCCTTTAGTCCACTCGGACATTATTAACCACCGTAGTTCGCTTTGAAGTAACGGAAACGCGTTTCTTTTCGTGTAGTTCGTTTTGAAGTAACGGAAACGCGTTTCTTTTCAATGTAGCGTAAAAAGTTGGAAATACGGTAAATATATAATAAGGTTGCTCAGTTGGGAGATACACATGTTTTTGAAAACGGAATGGTAAACTCCAACAAAGACATTTTAGCCTTGCGCCGTCGGGTTCACGTTTGTCTTGATTCTGTTGAAAGCGTGCGTACACAATAACGCACCGTGGTCGGAGCTCTACTCACCTCCGACTGTACAGTTGGGAAGCCGCTCAAGTCAAACTCTGGAAGACGAAGCGCCGGTTGAATATCGGAAAAACTCTGATTCTGCAATAGAATAGGTCAAGTAAACCTTTTGTTTACTAAAACAGAAGATAGGGTTAACCCTATCTTCTATTTTGTATGGAAGTCGCCCATTACAAGGCACACCAGATAGATACATCCAAACTAGTTTCCTGGATCCAGATCTAAATTGAGGACAAATGTTCAACGTTAAGTATTTGGGCTTATGATAATCCTTTGAGACTTTAATCCCAGCAAATAGTGCATACCCTTATGTCACAATAACTAGTTGAGTGGGTTTTTCGGATAGATTCTTGCCAAACAGTTTTTTTCTACTTAGTACATCATAAAATTATCAAAAATTGTTGTTGGCATTTTTTTGGCGGCCATCTTGGTATAATGGCGGCCATCTTGAAATCTGATGTCAAAAAGCTCTATTTTGCTCAATAATTTGCTTCTCTTTTCCATATTTCTTTGTGAAAATAATTTTGTGTGTGTTCTGACAACTCTTTAGTATAT
Organism: Hippasteria phrygiana; assembly: GCA_037893225.1. Classification (NCBI taxonomy): domain Eukaryota; kingdom Metazoa; phylum Echinodermata; class Asteroidea; order Valvatida; family Goniasteridae; genus Hippasteria; species Hippasteria phrygiana. The sequence goes on along the minus strand of JAZGUH010000569.1, from coordinate 317,608 downwards.
TTTATCAACAACTCATAACCCAAGAAAGTTTGAAAATATATCACATTGAACAACCAGCCTATATTAAATCAAGATCAAGTGCTGAAATATATAAAAAGCACGTGGCAGCCACTTTGAGCTTTGTAGCCATCTTGAAGCATATTTTAATCAATGTAATGTGCATATTTGACTGAGATCATTGATTATAACAAAGTAATGAGGTAAAGAAATATATAATATTTAGACAAATCTGATTTTTGGATGTTAAAACTACTAACATTTGCCGCCATTTTGAATTTGGCAGCCATCTTGGTAATGATATGGCAGCCATTTTGAATTCAGGAACCATCTTGGGTTATGAGTTGTTGATTTAATATATTAAAGAGTTGTCAGAGCACACAACAAATTATTTTCACAAAGAAATATGGAAAAGAAAAGCAAATTATTGAGCAAAATAGAGCTTTTTAACATCAGATTTCAAGATGGCCGCCAAAAAAATGCCAACAACAATTTTTGATAATTTTATGATGTACTAAGTAGAAAAAAACTGTTTGGCAAGAATCTATCCGAAAAGCCCGCTCAATTACACAAGGGTATGCACTAAAATGTCAGGCCATCCAAATCTTACATTTTAAAGGGCGGAGTTAAAACTTAATAGTAGTGAGTAAACTAGTCGCATTATGCCTCTGCAGTGTTCTTTACTTCAATTTTAGATCATGTGAAGGTTTAATTTCACAAATTTATCAGCTTTATTTGATTTCTGATGTTGGTTGGAAATCAGGGTTAGGGTGTGGTTTAGAATTATGCCCGTTACAAAAATCGTTTGTGTGCATTACAAAAGCACGATTTTGCTGTGAATTATGGGTAAAGAGTCGGATATTTATGAGAGTCGGATATTCATATGACCCAGGTATCAAATAATGTTTCAGTCTGTTATAGGCCTACCTTTGTTTATTTATGCGATGACGAAATATCGGTACTCGGGCGGTGGATTGTAAGAATGCATTTCTACCTTTTGTGTTTAAAAACCACTCTATGTAAAACACAACAGATGTGGTGGGGCTGGGGACATTTTAGGTTTCCCCCTACCACCCTTATAGTTTTCCTGGGTCAAGATCTAAATAGAGGATAAATCCTCAATAGATACCAAAGAAATTATCCCAATTTTCAGAGCTATAGACCCTTGCTTCTAAATTATTATTCTCAAGTCCACCAACATTCACGTTTGGCATTTAATTTTGTTCATTAAGAAACACGCTCAACATTCTATTATTCCGACCTTGGACACTGTCTTGATGACGGTCTCCAGATGCTGAGCCCATTCCCTCTCCGTGAGCGATTCCTGTGACCCGGAGGGTTCCCCGCCACTAACCCGCGTCAGCACCCCGGCTTCCTCATCTACCACTACGTCCGGGTTATCCAGGCAGTAACTGGCCGGGTACTGGCCGCTGGGCCCGTCGTGCCCCATCCAGATGCCCGAGGCAAAGCTCATCCTGTCCGATGATTCCTGGCCTTGACTGAGGGACCTTTGCTTGTGATGGCGCCGTTTCACAATGTAGAATACAAGCAGGAGAATGACGATGATGACGAGGAGCACTGCTCCGGCAACTGAGGACGCGATGATGATGATGGTGTAATCTTGCTCGGGAATGATTGCAACTGCACACAGTCAAACCAAAAATTCAAATTTGTAAATTCTTCGAAATTAAACAACCAAGAAGTTCTATAAAAGGTTTAAGTAGAAAACGTACGTAAACAAAATACGTGCTTGATTTTTGTTTTTGTTTTGTTTTGTTTTTACGTTATCCTCAAAACTACTTCAATTTGAAAATAAAAGTAATTACAAAAGTAAGGTCAACAGATTATTATGAGATTTCGAAATTATTATAATGTTTCGAAATCGTAGTAAAAACAAACAACATTGCATCTTCGAGTTAGTGCTTTGAGGTGCATTGACAAAACTTACTAATTTTGTCAGAACGCTGGCCAGTCGACCACGTTTCGACTGAAACCAACTTATTGGCCATGGTCGTACTGCAGACCAGTGACACAAAAGTTCAACTAACTATCATTTGCAATTGGCTGTTATTTCGCAGGCGTAAGGTACATCACGGGTCACCAATTTTCCTTGATCGAATTACATGTACTTGCTCATTTGTGGCTTTGTGTTTGGGGTATTGACACCACCATACCTAGCTCGCAGTATCGTCCTGGTATCTCTGGCATCGAGTCGCTGTACCCGTCCAAACAGCCACAGGTGAAGTAGTCACCAGTATCCGTGCAGACAGCATTGGCACTGCAGTCATCTACCTCTGCTTCGCACTCGTTCAGAGCTAAAATGTGACATGCATATAGATACAGGTATTTATTTTGAGGTAAGCGGAAACAAGTTTGGCGTCGTGTCATTGTTAAAATGTTGGTCCGTCAGTTAGTCATTCAGTGGGTGGATCAGTTGGTTGTTTATCGGTATATGGTCAGAAAGTAGATTGGATCAGTTTGATCCATAGGTCCATATTTTTTGGTGTCCCTGTTACACCTGACTTGTGTAATTTCCCATCAAATATCATTAAAATTGACTTCACACTATTTTGTTTTACTTGTTTGGCAGGTACTTTTAATCACTCTTAGAGATAGAAGGCATTAAAGAATGTGTCCTGAATTGCAAAATATTGTACATGTCAGATGTAACAGGGACACCAAAATTAGACCCCAAATTTATGGAATGACCCAAGTACACATATGTGGAACTTTTGTCGGATCACAGAGGCGGCTGTTCTTGGTCAATATGTCAGAGGGCAGGGTTTAACGGATTGATCTATTAGTATATTAATACCAGGTATATTTTAACACCGTCAAACAAACTACGCGGTATATTTCAATGATGGTTTGGTGTAATGGCTGTTTCGTTGATTTGTAAGTACTCTTGACTCAGTGAATATTTCCAGGTTCATTGATGTATTGTTTGGCTTATTTTTGTTACTTGTTTCATTCATAGACTTACCATTAAAAATTATCGAATCATTAGCCAGTTTCAAAGTTCTATTCAGAGCATTAGCGGACACTGCCCCCTCCATCGTGCGTTGGAGATACGTTTCATTGGCCGTAGAATTATAGGCCAAACCAATTGAGTACTTGGCCACGATACTTCCAGGTGAAAATCGAATTACTGTGCAACTTATGAATGTAGAGCTTGTCACGGGATCGTTCTTGAAGACTAATTCAACCTGTTTGGGGAAAAAATATAACGTCAAAATTTCAATGTGTAATTTACATTGATTTACTCACAAACCATTTACAACAGAACATTAGTCCTTAATAGAATAGACGTCACACGGGTTTTTACCGCGTTGCATTCTTGAAGCTATAGGTGATGACGGAACAGCGCGTTGTGGTATCACGGCATGCGGTCAGCACATAAAAGTTGTGATGATGTCAGTTTCTGCCTCTTCTTGCGACAAACACCAACACTATGTTTTTCAAACTCAAAAAGAAATAACAATGGCTTCCTTTAGGCCACTAATCACTCCTCACAATAATCATCTATCATTGTATACGTACAATGTATATTTCCTCGCCAAGACATGTAAGGCAAAACAAAATCGTATTTCCGCATGTCCCTACTTGGCAAACGTGGTAAAAACGGTGTGACGTCATCGTAGTGTGGGCTATGTCATCACTAATTATTTCTCCCCCGTTGCAAAATCTGACCGACGAAAGACTGCTTGTCATTTTAGTTCAGGCGTTCAATTATTTGTTTTTCTTAAAAGGAAAGTGTAGATCTGTACCAATCCCAATTCTTAGCAGGTGCCCAGCGCTTATCCTCCGGTAGTTGCTAAATGCTATATCGCTCTCAATATCATTGACAATTTTGTATTTCTGCAATAGCTCCAGGATTTTGAAGAATACATCCCCAGTGAAAATTTTTTAATGGAAATACAGAGACAGAGACGGAGATTTTTTTAATTTGAATTTTAAAAGCAGGATGAGAGAGGGTGGAAGTCAGGACTACTTGCGACATTGGTGCCCCAATTTCTTTTCTCCCGCGATTTTTTTCAACCTGTATAATATTAGCAGCTCTCGATCCATAACAGGGGTATGACCCTTTTTGTGAATTTACTGCCTTTTTTCAAAACCCGCTCATGTTCTTTTTTCTTTTCTTTCCCCCCTTTTGGGGGAGGTCATGGGTTGAGCTCGAAATCCCCGACTACCCTGTCGCTACGCCACAGTATAGCATCACCCATTACTTCGCTGAGCATTCTTCAAACCATTTAAAGATTTTTTTACAAGCCATATCTCAGACCTACTTACTGCGGAACAGACTTTTATCTCAAGCTCTCTGAAACGCACGCTGGTGCTGATGGTCAATTCAGTGGTGAATTCTGCATCCTCTACCGCTCCATCCTCGGCAATCAATCCTAGTATACGGAATGACGACTGGAAGGATTTTAACCCTGAGAGAGAAAACAAGTGAGTGCGTGATATTTTATTTAAATGTATATTGTACATTGTACGGTTAAGGCTATAGTTGTATTTGAGTTCGATTTTATCGCATAATGGCGTCTATTTTCATTTATACACAGTGCTAATTACTTTGGGAGGATGGCATAATTCGGTTATACAGTAAGAATGGGGAACAAACGCGAGTGTCCATGTATCAACATACATACCTCTCAATGAGCTCAAACAACTGAGGCGAAAGCACATTTGGGGTTAATAATAACAGAAATAACTAAGACATAACAATTAAGACAAATGGGTTTTCCATGAAGCTAAAAAACTATATTTTACAGATCCACACACATTATTATAAATAGCCAGCAAAGTTACCGTATGGCCGCAAGCATGTTAAAATTCCAGTTTCTCGCCATTTTAGGTCTTTCAGACGTTAGGACTCCCCAAAAGTAACAACAAATACTGAAAACAAGAGAAAACACAAAAGTAGCACTTACTGTTGCATCCATTAGCTATGTCCAACGTGTACCCTGTCCTACATTCACACGTGTAACCGCTAGGCTCATCAATACATTCCTGCGTGACTCGATCACAGTCATCTATGAAAACAGCGCATTCATCTGAAGACGGACAGATCAAGATCATGATGTTCTACTTAATTGGGGATGAGATTAATTACATACCTGGAGATAAATTCAATGCATGAAATATCAGATCAATGGAAACAGTGAGAACTGCAGATTTAAAAATCAAGCCAGCAGGCCATCAGCATCGGTCCAAAAAATGAGCCACCGGTATCAAATGATCGAAAGGAGCAATACTCATAGCGATTTTTGGCAAGGTATGCACACCTAGAGTTGGAAAATGTGTGATAGCATTGCAGCGTGAGCGGTAGCAGCTTTTTGAGTTTTATCACTTGTTTCCATTTTTTTTCCTTCAAAATGGCCGCCAATATGCTTGTTACCGGATATGTGGTAACAAGCATGTTGGCTGCCCTTTTTCTTAAAAGGGTGATAGCACCCAAAAAGCTGCCACTGCTGCAATGCTATCATATATTTTCTAACTACAGGGGTGCATACATGTACCTTGCCAAAAATCACTACGAGCATTATTCCCCTCATTTGATACCGACCGACCCCCCAAGCTGATGGCCTACTGGGGAAAATAGCTTGAACATATTTGAAACTCACCTACAATTGTCATCCGTGAAGTGGCTGCTGTGCTGATTTGTTTGGTGGTTGTTGAAGTTGTGGCTGCCTTTTCAGTGGTTATTTTCAGAGAGGATGTCATGTCTGCTATGGATGGATTGACAGTAGAAGTCTCCTCCGTTGATGCTAACATTGTGGTTGCCTGTTCTGGGGTCGATGGATTTGTAGTAGCGACTTCAGTATATGTGGTGGCTGTTATTGTAGTTGCCATACCTGCTGTTGTTGGATTGACTGTAGTATCGACCATTGTTGACGCCACATCTCGTGTTGAAGGATAGAAAGTAGAAGCTGCCTCTTCAGTGGTTACTTTCAGAGAGGATGTCATGTCTGCTGTGGATGGATTGACAGTAGGAGAAGACTGCTCCGTTGATGCCAACATTGTTGTTGCCTCTTCTGGTGTCGATGGATTGGTAGTAACGACTGCAAACTCTGTGGTAGCTTTTATTGTAGTTGCCATACCTGCTGTTGTTGGATTGACTGTAGTATCGGCCCTCACAGAGCTGACTGCCATTGTAGTATCAACTTCTTGTGTTGACAAACTTACAGTGGTTTCAGCTTCCTCAGTTGTTGGTCTCATTGTGCTTTGCACATCGAGCGTTGTTATTAAATCTTGCATTGTTGTCGACGCTAAGCCTGGTGTGGAAGGATTACCAGTTGTGAAGGTCTCCTTCGTGCTGTATGTTACAGTCGTTGCCATTGCTTCTGTTGACGGATTGACTGTTGTAGCAGACTGGTCTGTGCTGATCGCCATTGTTGACGCCACACCTCGTGTTGAAGGATCGAAAGTAGTAGCTGCCTCTTCAGTGGTTACTTTCAGAGAGGATGTCATGTCTGCTGTGGATGGATTGACAGTAGGAGAAGACTGCTCCGTTGATGCCAACATTGTTGTTGCCTCTTCTGGTGTCGATGGATTGGTAGTAACGACTGCAAACTCTGTGGTAGCTCCTACTGTAGTTGCCATACCTGCTGTTGTTGGATTGACTGTAGTATCGGCCCTCACAGAGCTGACTGCCATTGTAGTATCAACGTCTTGTGTTGACGAACTTACAGTGGTTTCAACTTCCTCAGTTGTTGGTCTCATTGTGCTTTGCACATCGAGCGTTGTTATTAAATCTTGCATTGTTGTCGACGCTAAGCCTGGTGTGGAAGGATTACCAGTTGTGAAGGTCTCCTTCGTGCTGTATGCTACAGTCGTTGCCATTGCTTCTGTTGACGGATTGACTGTTGTAGCAGACTGGTCTGTGCTGATCGCCATTGTTGACGCCACATCTCGTGTTGAAGGATCGAAAGTAGTGGCTGCCTCTTCAGTGGTTACTTTCAGAGAGGATGTCATGTCTGCTGTGGATGGATTGACAGTAGGAGAAGACTGCTCCGTTGATGCCAACATTGTTGTTGCCTCTTCTGGTGTCGATGGATTGGTAGTAACGACTGCAAACTCTGTGGTAGCTTTTATTGTAGTTGCCATACCTGCTGTTGTTGGATTGACTGTAGTATCGGCCCTCACAGAGCTGACTGCCATTGTAGTATCAACTTCTTGTGTTGACGAACTTACAGTGGTTTCAACTTCCTCAGTTGTTGGTCTCATTGTGCTTTGTACATCGAGCGTTGTTATTAAATCTTGCATTGTTGTCGACGCTAAGCCTGGTGTGGAAGGATTACCAGTTGTGAAGGTCTCCTTCGTGCTGTATACTACAGTCGTTGCCATTGCTTCTGTTGACGGATTGACTGTTGTAGCAGACTGGTCTGTGCTGATCGCCATCGTTGACGCCACATCTCGTGTTGAAGGATCGAAAGTAGTGGCTGCCTCTTCAGTGGTTACTTTCAGAGAGGATGTCATGTCTGCTGTGGATGGATTGACAGTAGGAGAAGACTGCTCCGTTGATGCCAACATTGTTGTTGCCTCTTCTGGTGTCGATGGATTGGTAGTAACGACTGCAAACTCTGTGGTAGCTTTTATTGTAGTTGCCATACCTGCTGTTGTTGGATTGACTGTAGTATCGGCCCTCACAGAGCTGACTGCCATTGTAGTATCAACTTCTTGTGTTGACGAACTTACAGTGGTTTCAACTTCCTCAGTTGTTGGTCTCATTGTGCTTTGTACATCGAGCGTTGTTATTAAATCTTGCATTGTTGTCGACGCTAAGCCTGGTGTGGAAGGATTACCAGTTGTGAAGGTCTCCTCCGTGCTGTATGCTACAGTCGTTGCCATTGCTTCTGTTGACGGATTGACTGTTGTAGCAGACTGGTCTGTGCTGATCGCCATTGTTGACGCCACATCTCGTGTTGAAGGATCGAAAGTAGTGGCTGCCTCTTCAGTGGTTACTTTCAGAGAGGATGTCATGTCTGCTGTGGATGGATTGACAGTAGGAGAAGACTGCTCCGTTGATGCCAACATTGTTGTTGCCTCTTCTGGTGTCGATGGATTGGTAGTAACGACTGCAAACTCTGTGGTGGCTTTTATTGTAGTTGCCATACCTGCTGTTGTTGGATTGACTGTAGTATCGGCCCTCACAGAGCTGACTGCCATTGTAGTATCAACTTCTTGTGTTGACGAACTTACAGTGGTTTCAACTTCCTCAGTTGTTGGTCTCATTGTGCTTTGTACATCGAGCGTTGTTATTAAATCTTGCATTGTTGTCGACGCTAAGCCTGGTGTGGAAGGATTACCAGTTGTGAAGGTCTCCTCCGTGCTGTATGCTACAGTCGTTGCCATTGCTTCTGTTGACGGATTGACTGTTGTAGCAGACTGGTCTGTGCTGATCGCCATTGTTGACGCCACATCTCGTGTTGAAGGATCGAAAGTAGTGGCTGCCTCTTCAGTGGTTACTTTCAGAGAGGATGTCATGTCTGCTGTGGATGGATTGACAGTAGGAGAAGACTGCTCCGTTGATGCCAACATTGTTGTTGCCTCTTCTGGTGTCGATGGATTGGTAGTAACGACTGCAAACTCTGTGGTGGCTTTTATTGTAGTTGCCATACCTGCTGTTGTTGGATTGACTGTAGTATCGGCCCTCACAGAGCTGACTGCCATTGTAGTATCAACTTCTTGTGTTGACGAACTTACAGTGGTTTCAACTTCCTCAGTTGTTGGTATCATTGTGCTTTGCACATCGAGCGTTGTTATTAAATCTTGCATTGTTGTCGACACTAATCCTGGTGTGGAAGGATTACCAGTTGTGAAGGTCTCCTTCGTGCTGTATGCTACAGTCGTTGCCATTGCTTCTGTTGACGGATTGACTGTTGTAGCAGACTGGTCTGTGCTGATCGCCATCGTTGACGCCACATCTCGTGTTGAAGGATCGAAAGTAGTGGCTGCCTCTTCAGTGGTTACTTTCAGAGAGGATGTCATGTCTGCTGTGGATGGATTGACAGTAGGAGAAGACTGCTCCGTTGATGCCAACATTGTTGTTGCCTCTTCTGGTGTCGATGGATTGGTAGTAACGACTGCAAACTCTGTGGTAGCTTTTATTGTAGTTGCCATACCTGCTGTTGTTGGATTGACTGTAGTATCGGCCCTCACAGAGCTGACTGCCATTGTAGTATCAACTTCTTGTGTTGACGAACTTACAGTGGTTTCAACTTCCTCAGTTGTTGGTCTCATTGTGCTTTGTACATCGAGCGTTGTTATTAAATCTTGCATTGTTGTCGACGCTAAGCCTGGTGTGGAAGGATTACCAGTTGTGAAGGTCTCCTCCGTGCTGTATGCTACAGTCGTTGCCATTGCTTCTGTTGACGGATTGACTGTTGTAGCAGACTGGTCTGTGCTGATCGCCATTGTTGACGCCACATCTCGTGTTGAAGGATCGAAAGTAGTGGCTGCCTCTTCAGTGGTTACTTTCAGAGAGGATGTCATGTCTGCTGTGGATGGATTGACAGTAGGAGAAGACTGCTCCGTTGATGCCAACATTGTTGTTGCCTCTTCTGGTGTCGATGGATTGGTAGTAACGACTGCAAACTCTCTGGTGGCTTTTATTGTAGTTGCCATACCTGCTGTTGTTGGATTGACTGTAGTATCGGCCCTCACAGAGCTGACTGCCATTGTAGTATCAACTTCTTGTGTTGACGAACTTACAGTGGTTTCAACTTCCTCAGTTGTTGGTCTCATTGTGCTTTGCACATCGAGCGTTGTTATTAAATCTTGCATTGTTGTCGACGCTAAGCCTGGTGTGGAAGGATTACTAGTTGTGAAGGTCTCCTCCGTGCTGTATGCTACAGTCGTTGCCATTGCTTCTGTTGACGGATTGACTGTTGTAGCAGACTGGTCTGTGCTGATCGCCATTGTTGACGCCACATCTCGTGTTGAAGGATCGAAAGTAGTGGCTGCCTCTTCAGTGGTTACTTTCAGAGAGGATGTCATGTCTGCTGTGGATGGATTGACAGTAGGAGAAGACTGCTCCGTTGATGCCAACATTGTTGTTGCCTCTTCTGGTGTCGATGGATTGGTAGTAACGACTGCAAACTCTGTGGTGGCTTTTATTGTAGTTGCCATACCTGCTGTTGTTGGATTGACTGTAGTATCGGCCCTCACAGAGCTGACTGCCATTGTAGTATCAACTTCTTGTGTTGACGAACTTACAGTGGTTTCAACTTCCTCAGTTGTTGGTATCATTGTGCTTTGCACATCGAGCGTTGTTATTAAATCTTGCATTGTTGTCGACACTAATCCTGGTGTGGAAGGATTACCAGTTGTGAAGGTCTCCTTCGTGCTGTATGCTACAGTCGTTGCCATTGCTTCTGTTGACGGATTGACTGTTGTAGCAGACTGGTCTGTGCTGATCGCCATTGTTGACGCCACATCTCGTGTTGAAGGATCGAAAGTAGTGGCTGCCTCTTCAGTGGTTACTTTCAGAGAGGATGTCATGTCTGCTGTGGATGGATTGACAGTAGGAGAAGACTGCTCCGTTGATGCCAACATTGTTGTTGCCTCTTCTGGTGTCGATGGATTGGTAGTAACGGCTGCAAACTCTGTGGTGGCTTTTATTATAGTTGCCATACCTGCGGTTGTTGGATTGACTGTAGTATCGGCCCTCACAGAGCTGACTGCCATTGTAGTTTCAACTTCTTGTGTTGACAAACTTACAGTGGTTTCAGCTTCCTCTGGTGTTGGTATCATTGTGCTTTGCACATCGAGCGTTGTTATTAAATCTTGCATTGTTGTCGACGCTAATCCTGGTGTGGAAGGATTACCAGTTGTGAAGGTCTCCTCCGTGCTGTATGCTACAGTCGTTGCCATTGCTTCTGTTGACGGATTGACTGTTGTAGCAGACTGGTCTGTGCTGATCGCCATTGTTGACGCCACATCTCGTGTTGAAGGATCGAAAGTAGTGGCTGCCTCTTCAGTGGTTACTTTCAGAGAGGATGTCATGTCTGCTGTGGATGGATTGACAGTAGGAGAAGACTGCTCCGTTGATGCCAACATTGTTGTTGCCTCTTCTGGTGTCGATGGATTGGTAGTAACGACTGCAAACTCTGTGGTGGCTTTTATTGTAGTTGCCATACCTGCTGTTGTTGGATTGACTGTAGTATCGGCCCTCACAGAGCTGACTGCCATTGTAGTATCAACTTCTTGTGTTGACGAACTTACAGTGGTTTCAACTTCCTCAGTTGTTGGTCTCATTGTGCTTTGTACATCGAGCGTTGTTATTAAATCTTGCATTGTTGTCGACGCTAAGCCTGGTGTGGAAGGATTACCAGTTGTGAAGGTCTCCTCCGTGCTGTATGCTACAGTCGTTGCCATTGCTTCTGTTGACGGATTGACTGTTGTAGCAGACTGGTCTGTGCTGATCGCCATTGTTGACGCCACATCTCGTGTTGAAGGATCGAAAGTAGTGGCTGCCTCTTCAGTGGTTACTTTCAGAGAGGATGTCATGTCTGCTGTGGATGGATTGACAGTAGGAGAAGACTGCTCCGTTGATGCCAACATTGTTGTTGCCTCTTCTGGTGTCGATGGATTGGTAGTAACGACTGCAAACTCTGTGGTGGCTTTTATTGTAGTTGCCATACCTGCTGTTGTTGGATTGACTGTAGTATCGGCCCTCACAGAGCTGACTGCCATTGTAGTATCAACTTCTTGTGTTGACGAACTTACAGTGGTTTCAACTTCCTCAGTTGTTGGTCTCATTGTGCTTTGCACATCGAGCGTTGTTATTAAATCTTGCATTGTTGTCGACGCTAAGCCTGGTGTGGAAGGATTACTAGTTGTGAAGGTCTCCTCCGTGCTGTATGCTACAGTCGTTGCCATTGCTTCTGTTGACGGATTGACTGTTGTAGCAGACTGGTCTGTGCTGATCGCCATTGTTGACGCCACATCTCGTGTTGAAGGATCGAAAGTAGTGGCTGCCTCTTCAGTGGTTACTTTCAGAGAGGATGTCATGTCTGCTGTGGATGGATTGACAGTAGGAGAAGACTGCTCCGTTGATGCCAACATTGTTGTTGCCTCTTCTGGTGTCGATGGATTGGTAGTAACGACTGCAAACTCTGTGGTGGCTTTTATTGTAGTTGCCATACCTGCGGTTGTTGGATTGACTGTAGTATCGGCCCTCACAGAGCTGACTGCCATTGTAGTTTCAACTTCTTGTGTTGACAAACTTACAGTGGTTTCAGCTTCCTCTGGTGTTGGTATCATTGTGCTTTGCACATCGAGCGTTGTTATTAAATCTTGCATTGTTGTCGACGCTAATCCTGGTGTGGAAGGATTACCAGTTGTGAAGGTCTCCTTCGTGCTGTATGCTACAGTCGTTGCCATTGCTTCTGTTGACGGATTGACTGTTGTAGCAGACTGGTCTGTGCTGATCGCCATTGTTGACGCCACATCTCGTGTTGAAGGATCGAAAGTAGTGGCTGCCTCTTCAGTGGTTACTTTCAGAGAGGATGTCATGTCTGCTGTGGATGGATTGACAGTAGGAGAAGACTGCTCCGTTGATGCCAACATTGTTGTTGCTTCTTCTGGTGTCGATGGATTGGTAGTAACGACTGCAAACTCTGTGGTGGCTCCTATTGTAGTTGCCATACCTGCTGTTGTTGGATTGACTGTAGTTTCGGCCCTCACAGAGCTGACTGCCATTGTAGTTTCAACTTCTTGTGTTGACGAACTTACAGTGGTTTCAGCTTCCTCAGTTGTAGGTCTCATTGTGCTTTGCACATCGAGCGTTGTTATTAAATCTTGCATTGTTGTCGACGCTAAGCCTGGTGTGGAAGGATTCACAGTTGTGAAGGTCTCCTCCGTGCTATATGCTACAGTCGTTGCCGTTGCTTCTGTTGACGGATTGACTGTTGTAGCAGACTGGTCTGTGCTGATCGCCATTGTTGACGCCACACCTCGTGTTGAAGGATCGAAAGTAGAAGCTGCCTCTTCAGTGGTTACTTTCAGAGAGGATGTCATGTCTGCTGTGGATGGATTGACAGTAGGAGAAGACTGCTCCGTTGATGCAAACATTGTTGTTGCCTCTTCTGCTGTCGATGGATTGGTAGTAACGACTGCAAACTCTGTGGTGGCTTTTATTGTAGTTGCCATACCTGCTGTTGTTGGATTGACTGTAGTATCGGCCCTCACAGAGCTGACTGCCATTGTAGTTTCAACTTCTTGTGTTGACGAACTTACAGTGCTTTCAGCTTCCTCAGTTGTTGGTCTCATTGTGCTTTGCACATCGAGCGTTGTTATTAAATCTTGCATTGTTGTCGACGCTAATCCTGGTGTGGAAGGATTACCAGTTGTGAAGGTCTCCTTCGTGCTGTATACTACAGTCGTTGCCATTGCTTCTGTTGACGGATTGACTGTTGTAGCAGACTGGTCTGTGCTGATAGCCATTGTTGACGCCACATCTCGTGTTGAAGGATCGAAAGTAGTAGCTGCCTCTTCAGTGGTTACTTTCAGAGAGGATGTCATGTCTGCTGTGGATGGATTGACAGTAGGAGAAGACTGCTCCGTTGATGCCAACATTGCTGTTGCCTCTTCTGGTGTCGATGGATTGGTAGTAACGACTGCAAACTCTGTGGTGGCTTTTATTGTAGTTGACATACCTGCTGTTGTTGGATTGACTGTAGTTTCGGCCCTCACAGAGCTGACTGCCATTGTAGTTTCAACTTCTTGTGTTGACGAACTTACAGTGGTTTCAGCTTCCTCAGTTGTTGGTCTCATTGTGCTTTGCACATCGAGCGTTGTTATTAAATCTTGCATTGTTGTCGACGCTAAGCCTGGTGTGGAAGGATTCACAGTTGTGAAGGTCTCCTTCGTGCTGTATGCTACAGTCGTTGCCATTGCTTCTGTTGACGGATTGACTGTTGTAGCAGACTGGTCTGTGCTGATCGCCATTGTTGACGCCACACCTCGTGTTGAAGGATCGAAAGTATAAGCTGCCTCTTCAGTGGTTACTTTCAGAGAGGATGTCATGTCTGCTGTGGATGGATTGACAGTAGGAGAAGACTGCTCCGTTGATGCAAACATTGTTGTTGCCTCTTCTGGTGTCGATGGATTGGTAGTAACGACTGCAAACTCTGTGGTAACTTTTATTGTAGTTGCCATACCTGCTGTTGTTGGATTGACTGTAGTATCGGCCCTCACAGAGCTGACTGCCATTGTAGTATCAACTTCTTGTGTTGACGAACTTACAGTGGTTTCAACTTCCTCAGTTGTTGGTCTCATTGTGCTTTGCACATCGAGCGTTGTTATTAAATCTTGCATTGTTGTCGACGCTAATCCTGGTGTGGAAGGATTCACAGTTGTGAAGGTCTCCTCCGTGCTGTATGCTACAGTCGTTGCCATTGCTTCTGTTGACGGATTGACTGTTGTAGCAGACTGGTCTGTGCTGATCGCCATTGTTGACGCCACATCTCGTGTTGAAGGATCGAAAGTAGTAGCTGCCTCTTCAGTGGTTACTTTCAGAGAGGATGTCATGTCTGCTGTGGATGGATTGACAGTAGGAGAAGACTGCTCCGTTGATGCCAACATTGTTGTTGCCTCTTCTGGTGTCGATGGATTGGTAGTAACGACTGCAAACTCTGTGGTGGCTTTTATTGTAGTTGCCATACCTGCGGTTGTTGGATTGACTGTAGTATCGGCCCTCACAGAGCTGACTGCCATTGTAGTATCAACTTCTTGTGTTGACGAACTTACAGTGGTTTCAACTTCCTCAGTTGTTGGTCTCATTGTGCTTTGCACATCGAGCGTTGTTATTAAATCTTGCATTGTTGTCGACGCTAAGCCTGGTGTGGAAGGATTCACAGTTGTGAAGGTCTCCTCCGTGCTGTATGCTACAGTCGTTGCCATTGCTTCTGTTGACGGATTGACTGTTGTAGCAGACTGGTCTGTGCTGATCGCCATTGTTGACGCCACATCTCGTGTTGAAGGATCGAAAGTAGTGGCTGCCTCTTCAGTGGTTACTTTCAGAGAGGATGTCATGTCTGCTGTGGATGGATTGACAGTAGGAGAAGACTGCTCCGTTGATGCCAACATTGTTGTTGCCTCTTCTGGTGTCGATGGATTGGTAGTAACGACTGCAAACTCTGTGGTGGCTCCTATTGTAGTTGCCATACCTGCTGTTGTTGGATTGACTGTAGTTTCGGCCCTCACAGAGCTGACTGCCATTGTAGTTTCAACTTCTTGTGTTGACAAACGTACAGTGGTTTCAGCTTCCTCAGTTGTTGGTCTCATTGTGCTTTGCACATCGAGCGTTGTTATTAAATCTTGCATTGTTGTCGACACTAATCCTGGTGTGGAAGGATTACCAGTTGTGAAGGTCTCCTTCGTGCTGTATGCTACAGTCGTTGCCATTGCTTCTGTTGACGGATTGACTGTTGTAGCAGACTGGTCTGTGCTGGTCGCCATTGTTGACGCCACATCTCGTGTTGAAGGATCGAAAGTAGTAGCTGCCTCTTCAGTGGTTACTTTCAGAGAGGATGTCATGTCTGCTGTGGATGGATTGACAGTAGGAGAAGACTGCTCCGTTGATGCCAACATTGTTGTTGCCTCTTCTGGTGTCGATGGATTGGTAGTAACGACTGCAAACTCTGTGGTAGCTTTTATTGTAGTTGCCATACCTGCTGTTGTTGGATTGACTGTAGTATCGGCCCTCACAGAGCTGACTGCCATTGTAGTTTCAACTTCTTGTGTTGACGAACTTACAGTGGTTTCAGCTTCCTCAGTTGTTGGTCTCATTGTGCTTTGCACATCGAGCGTTGTTATTAAATCTTGCATTGTTGTCGACGCTAAGCCTGGTGTGGAAGGATTACCAGTTGTGAAGGTCTCCTTCGTGCTGTATGCTACAGTCGTTGCCATTGCTTCTGTTGACGGATTGACTGTTGTAGCAGACTGGTCTGTGCTGATCGCCATTGTTGACGCCACATCTCGTGTTGAAGGATCGAAAGTAGTAGCTGCCTCTTCAGTGGTTACTTTCAGAGAGGATGTCATGTCTGCTGTGGATGGATTGACAGTAGGAGAAGACTGCTCCGTTGATGCCAACATTGTTGTTGCCTCTTCTGGTGTCGATGGATTGGTAGTAACGACTGCAAACTCTGTGGTGGCTCCTATTGTAGTTGCCATACCTGCTGTTGTTGGATTGACTGTAGTATCGGCCCTCACAGAGCTGACTGCCATTGTAGTATCAACGTCTTGTGTTGACGAACTTACAGTGGTTTCAACTTCCTCAGTTGTTGGTCTCATTGTGCTTTGTACATCGAGCGTTGTTATTAAATCTTGCATTGTTGTCGACGCTAAGCCTGGTGTGGAAGGATTCACAGTTGTGAAGGTCTCCTCCGTGCTGTATGCTACAGTCGTTGCCGTTGCTTCTGTTGACGGATTGACTGTTGTAGCAGACTGGTCTGTGCTGATCGCCATTGTTGACGCCACACCTCGTGTTGAAGGTTCGAAAGTAGAAGCTGCCTCTTCAGTGGTTACTTTCAGAGAGGATGTCATGTCTGCTGTGGATGGATTGACAGTAGGAGAAGACTGCTCCGTTGATGCCAACATTGTTGTTGCCTCTTCTGGTGTCGATGGATTGGTAGTAACGACTGCAAACTCTGTGGTGGCTTTTATTGTAGTTGACATACCTGCTGTTGTTGGATTGACTGTAGTTTCGGCCCTCACAGAGCTGACTGCCATTGTAGTATCAACTTCTTGTGTTGACGAACTTACAGTGGTTTCAACTTCCTCAGTTGTTGGTCTCATTGTGCTTTGCACATCGAGCGTTGTTATTAAATCTTGCATTGTTGTCGACGCTAAGCCTGGTGTGGAAGGATTACTAGTTGTGAAGGTCTCCTCCGTGCTGTATGCTACAGTCGTTGCCATTGCTTCTGTTGACGGATTGACTGTTGTAGCAGACTGGTCTGTGCTGATCGCCATTGTTGACGCCACATCTCGTGTTGAAGGATCGAAAGTAGTGGCTGCCTCTTCAGTGGTTACTTTCAGAGAGGATGTCATGTCTGCTGTGGATGGATTGACAGTAGGAGAAGACTGCTCCGTTGATGCCAACATTGTTGTTGCCTCTTCTGGTGTCGATGGATTGGTAGTAACGACTGCAAACTCTGTGGTGGCTTTTATTGTAGTTGCCATACCTGCGGTTGTTGGATTGACTGTAGTATCGGCCCTCACAGAGCTGACTGCCATTGTAGTTTCAACTTCTTGTGTTGACAAACTTACAGTGGTTTCAGCTTCCTCTGGTGTTGGTATCATTGTGCTTTGCACATCGAGCGTTGTTATTAAATCTTGCATTGTTGTCGACGCTAATCCTGGTGTGGAAGGATTACCAGTTGTGAAGGTCTCCTTCGTGCTGTATGCTACAGTCGTTGCCATTGCTTCTGTTGACGGATTGACTGTTGTAGCAGACTGGTCTGTGCTGATCGCCATTGTTGACGCCACATCTCGTGTTGAAGGATCGAAAGTAGTGGCTGCCTCTTCAGTGGTTACTTTCAGAGAGGATGTCATGTCTGCTGTGGATGGATTGACAGTAGGAGAAGACTGCTCCGTTGATGCCAACATTGTTGTTGCTTCTTCTGGTGTCGATGGATTGGTAGTAACGACTGCAAACTCTGTGGTGGCTCCTATTGTAGTTGCCATACCTGCTGTTGTTGGATTGACTGTAGTTTCGGCCCTCACAGAGCTGACTGCCATTGTAGTTTCAACTTCTTGTGTTGACGAACTTACAGTGGTTTCAGCTTCCTCAGTTGTAGGTCTCATTGTGCTTTGCACATCGAGCGTTGTTATTAAATCTTGCATTGTTGTCGACGCTAAGCCTGGTGTGGAAGGATTCACAGTTGTGAAGGTCTCCTCCGTGCTATATGCTACAGTCGTTGCCGTTGCTTCTGTTGACGGATTGACTGTTGTAGCAGACTGGTCTGTGCTGATCGCCATTGTTGACGCCACACCTCGTGTTGAAGGATCGAAAGTAGAAGCTGCCTCTTCAGTGGTTACTTTCAGAGAGGATGTCATGTCTGCTGTGGATGGATTGACAGTAGGAGAAGACTGCTCCGTTGATGCAAACATTGTTGTTGCCTCTTCTGCTGTCGATGGATTGGTAGTAACGACTGCAAACTCTGTGGTGGCTTTTATTGTAGTTGCCATACCTGCTGTTGTTGGATTGACTGTAGTATCGGCCCTCACAGAGCTGACTGCCATTGTAGTTTCAACTTCTTGTGTTGACGAACTTACAGTGCTTTCAGCTTCCTCAGTTGTTGGTCTCATTGTGCTTTGCACATCGAGCGTTGTTATTAAATCTTGCATTGTTGTCGACGCTAATCCTGGTGTGGAAGGATTACCAGTTGTGAAGGTCTCCTTCGTGCTGTATACTACAGTCGTTGCCATTGCTTCTGTTGACGGATTGACTGTTGTAGCAGACTGGTCTGTGCTGATAGCCATTGTTGACGCCACATCTCGTGTTGAAGGATCGAAAGTAGTAGCTGCCTCTTCAGTGGTTACTTTCAGAGAGGATGTCATGTCTGCTGTGGATGGATTGACAGTAGGAGAAGACTGCTCCGTTGATGCCAACATTGCTGTTGCCTCTTCTGGTGTCGATGGATTGGTAGTAACGACTGCAAACTCTGTGGTGGCTTTTATTGTAGTTGACATACCTGCTGTTGTTGGATTGACTGTAGTTTCGGCCCTCACAGAGCTGACTGCCATTGTAGTTTCAACTTCTTGTGTTGACGAACTTACAGTGGTTTCAGCTTCCTCAGTTGTTGGTCTCATTGTGCTTTGCACATCGAGCGTTGTTATTAAATCTTGCATTGTTGTCGACGCTAAGCCTGGTGTGGAAGGATTCACAGTTGTGAAGGTCTCCTTCGTGCTGTATGCTACAGTCGTTGCCATTGCTTCTGTTGACGGATTGACTGTTGTAGCAGACTGGTCTGTGCTGATCGCCATTGTTGACGCCACACCTCGTGTTGAAGGATCGAAAGTATAAGCTGCCTCTTCAGTGGTTACTTTCAGAGAGGATGTCATGTCTGCTGTGGATGGATTGACAGTAGGAGAAGACTGCTCCGTTGATGCAAACATTGTTGTTGCCTCTTCTGGTGTCGATGGATTGGTAGTAACGACTGCAAACTCTGTGGTAACTTTTATTGTAGTTGCCATACCTGCTGTTGTTGGATTGACTGTAGTATCGGCCCTCACAGAGCTGACTGCCATTGTAGTATCAACTTCTTGTGTTGACGAACTTACAGTGGTTTCAACTTCCTCAGTTGTTGGTCTCATTGTGCTTTGCACATCGAGCGTTGTTATTAAATCTTGCATTGTTGTCGACGCTAATCCTGGTGTGGAAGGATTCACAGTTGTGAAGGTCTCCTCCGTGCTGTATGCTACAGTCGTTGCCATTGCTTCTGTTGACGGATTGACTGTTGTAGCAGACTGGTCTGTGCTGATCGCCATTGTTGACGCCACATCTCGTGTTGAAGGATCGAAAGTAGTAGCTGCCTCTTCAGTGGTTACTTTCAGAGAGGATGTCATGTCTGCTGTGGATGGATTGACAGTAGGAGAAGACTGCTCCGTTGATGCCAACATTGTTGTTGCCTCTTCTGGTGTCGATGGATTGGTAGTAACGACTGCAAACTCTGTGGTGGCTTTTATTGTAGTTGCCATACCTGCGGTTGTTGGATTGACTGTAGTATCGGCCCTCACAGAGCTGACTGCCATTGTAGTATCAACTTCTTGTGTTGACGAACTTACAGTGGTTTCAACTTCCTCAGTTGTTGGTCTCATTGTGCTTTGCACATCGAGCGTTGTTATTAAATCTTGCATTGTTGTCGACGCTAAGCCTGGTGTGGAAGGATTCACAGTTGTGAAGGTCTCCTCCGTGCTGTATGCTACAGTCGTTGCCATTGCTTCTGTTGACGGATTGACTGTTGTAGCAGACTGGTCTGTGCTGATCGCCATTGTTGACGCCACATCTCGTGTTGAAGGATCGAAAGTAGTGGCTGCCTCTTCAGTGGTTACTTTCAGAGAGGATGTCATGTCTGCTGTGGATGGATTGACAGTAGGAGAAGACTGCTCCGTTGATGCCAACATTGTTGTTGCCTCTTCTGGTGTCGATGGATTGGTAGTAACGACTGCAAACTCTGTGGTGGCTCCTATTGTAGTTGCCATACCTGCTGTTGTTGGATTGACTGTAGTTTCGGCCCTCACAGAGCTGACTGCCATTGTAGTTTCAACTTCTTGTGTTGACAAACGTACAGTGGTTTCAGCTTCCTCAGTTGTTGGTCTCATTGTGCTTTGCACATCGAGCGTTGTTATTAAATCTTGCATTGTTGTCGACACTAATCCTGGTGTGGAAGGATTACCAGTTGTGAAGGTCTCCTTCGTGCTGTATGCTACAGTCGTTGCCATTGCTTCTGTTGACGGATTGACTGTTGTAGCAGACTGGTCTGTGCTGGTCGCCATTGTTGACGCCACATCTCGTGTTGAAGGATCGAAAGTAGTAGCTGCCTCTTCAGTGGTTACTTTCAGAGAGGATGTCATGTCTGCTGTGGATGGATTGACAGTAGGAGAAGACTGCTCCGTTGATGCCAACATTGTTGTTGCCTCTTCTGGTGTCGATGGATTGGTAGTAACGACTGCAAACTCTGTGGTAGCTTTTATTGTAGTTGCCATACCTGCTGTTGTTGGATTGACTGTAGTATCGGCCCTCACAGAGCTGACTGCCATTGTAGTATCAACGTCTTGTGTTGACGAACTTACAGTGGTTTCAACTTCCTCAGTTGTTGGTCTCATTGTGCTTTGTACATCGAGCGTTGTTATTAAATCTTGCATTGTTGTCGACGCTAAGCCTGGTGTGGAAGGATTCACAGTTGTGAAGGTCTCCTCCGTGCTGTATGCTACAGTCGTTGCCGTTGCTTCTGTTGACGGATTGACTGTTGTAGCAGACTGGTCTGTGCTGATCGCCATTGTTGACGCCACACCTCGTGTTGAAGGTTCGAAAGTAGAAGCTGCCTCTTCAGTGGTTACTTTCAGAGAGGATGTCATGTCTGCTGTGGATGGATTGACAGTAGGAGAAGACTGCTCCGTTGATGCCAACATTGTTGTTGCCTCTTCTGGTGTCGATGGATTGGTAGTAACGACTGCAAACTCTGTGGTGGCTTTTATTGTAGTTGACATACCTGCTGTTGTTGGATTGACTGTAGTTTCGGCCCTCACAGAGCTGACTGCCATTGTAGTTTCAACTTCTTGTGTTGACGAACTTACAGTGGTTTCAGCTTCCTCAGTTGTAGGTCTCATTGTGCTTTGCACATCGAGCGTTGTTATTAAATCTTGCATTGTTGTCGACGCTAAGCCTGGTGTGGAAGGATTACCAGTTGTAAAGGTCTCCTTCGTGCTGTATACTACAGTCGTTGCCATTGCTTCTGTTGACGGATTGACTGTTGTAGCAGACTGGTCTGTGCTGATAGCCATTGTTGACGCCACATCTCGTGTTGAAGGATCGAAAGTAGTAGCTGCCTCTTCAGTGGTTACTTTCAGAGAGGATGTCATGTCTGCTGTGGATGGATTGACAGTAGGAGAAGACTGCTCCGTTGATGCCAACATTGCTGTTGCCTCTTCTGGTGTCGATGGATTGGTAGTAACGACTGCAAACTCTGTGGTGGCTTTTATTGTAGTTGACATACCTGCTGTTGTTGGATTGACTGTAGTTTCGGCCCTCACAGAGCTGACTGCCATTGTAGTTTCAACTTCTTGTGTTGACGAACTTACAGTGGTTTCAGCTTCCTCAGTTGTAGGTCTCATTGTGCTTTGCACATCGAGCGTTGTTATTAAATCTTGCATTGTTGTCGACGCTAAGCCTGGTGTGGAAGGATTACCAGTTGTGAAGGTCTCCTTCGTGCTGTATGCTACAGTCGTTGCCATTGCTTCTGTTGACGGATTGACTGTTGTAGCAGACTGGTCTGTGCTGATCGCCATTGTTGACGCCGCACCTCGTGTTGAAGGATCGAAAGTAGAAGCTGCCTCTTCAGTGGTTACTTTCAGAGAGGATGTCATGTCTGCTGTGGATGGATTGACAGTAGGAGAAGACTGCTCCGTTGATGCCAACATTGTTGTTGCCTCTTCTGGTGTCGATGGATTGGTAGTAACGACTGCAAACTCTGTGGTGGCTTTTATTGTAGTTGCCATACCTGCTGTTGTTGGATTGACTGTAGTATCGGCCCTCACAGAGCTGACTGCCATTGTAGTTTCAACTTCTTGTGTTGACGAACTTACTGTGGTTTCAGCTTCCTCTGGTGTTGGTATCATTGTGCTTTGCACATCGAGCGTTGTTATTAAATCCTGCATTGTTGTCGACGCTAAGCCTGGTGTGGAAGTATTCACAGTTGTGAAGGTCTCCTCCGTGCTGTATGCTACAGTCGTTGCCATTGCTTCTGTTGACGGATTGACTGTTGTAGCAGACTGGTCTGTGCTGATCGCCATTGTTGACGCCACATCTCGTGTTGAATGATCAAAAGTAGTAGCTGCCTCTTCAGTGGTTACTTTCAGAGAGGATGTCATGTCTGCTGTGGATGGATTGACAGTAGGAGAAGACTGCTCCGTTGATGCCAACATTGTTGTTGCCTCTTCTGGTGTCGATGGATTGGTAGTAACGACTGCAAACTCTGTGGTGGCTCCTACTGTAGTTGCCATACCTGCTGTTGTTGGATTGACTGTAGTATCGGCCCTCACAGAGCTGACTGCCATTGTAGTATCAACGTCTTGTGTTGACGAACTTACAGTGGTTTCAACTTCCTCAGTTGTTGGTCTCATTGTGCTTTGTACATCGAGCGTTGTTATTAAATCTTGCATTGTTGTCGACGCTAAGCCCGGTGTGGAAGGATTCACAGTTGTGAAGGTCTCCTCCGTGCTGTATGCTACAGTCGTTGCCATTGCTTCTGTTGACGGATTGACTGTTGTAGCAGACTGGTCTGTGCTGATCGCCATTGTTGACGCCACATCTCGTGTTGAAGGATCGAAAGTAGTAGCTGCCTCTTCAGTGGTTACTTTCAGAGAGGATGTCATGTCTGCTGTGGATGGATTGACAGTAGGAGAAGACTGCTCCGTTGATGCCAACATTGTTGTTGCCTCTTCTGGTGTCGATGGATTGGTAGTAACGACTGCAAACTCTGTGGTGGCTCCTATTGTAGTTGCCATACCTGCTGTTGTTGGATTGACTGTAGTTTCGGCCCTCACAGAGCTGACTGCCATTGTAGTTTCAACTTCTTGTGTTGACGAACTTACAGTGGTTTCAGCTTCCTCAGTTGTAGGTCTCATTGTGCTTTGCACATCGAGCGTTGTTATTAAATCTTGCATTGTTGTCGACGCTAAGCCTGGTGTGGAAGGATTACCAGTTGTGAAGGTCTCCTTCGTGCTGTATACTACAGTCGTTGCCATTGCTTCTGTTGACGGATTGACTGTTGTAGCAGACTGGTCTGTGCTGATAGCCATTGTTGACGCCACATCTCGTGTTGAAGGATCGAAAGTAGTAGCTGCCTCTTCAGTGGTTACTTTCAGAGAGGATGTCATGTCTGCTGTGGATGGATTGACAGTAGGAGAAGACTGCTCCGTTGATGCCAACATTGCTGTTGCCTCTTCTGGTGTCGATGGATTGGTAGTAACGACTGCAAACTCTGTGGTGGCTTTTATTGTAGTTGACATACCTGCTGTTGTTGGATTGACTGTAGTTTCGGCCCTCACAGAGCTGACTGCCATTGTAGTTTCAACTTCTTGTGTTGACGAACTTACAGTGGTTTCAGCTTCCTCAGTTGTAGGTCTCATTGTGCTTTGCACATCGAGCGTTGTTATTAAATCTTGCATTGTTGTCGACGCTAAGCCTGGTGTGGAAGGATTACCAGTTGTGAAGGTCTCCTTCGTGCTGTATACTACAGTCGTTGCCATTGCTTCTGTTGACGGATTGACTGTTGTAGCAGACTGGTCTGTGCTGATAGCCATTGTTGACGCCACATCTCGTGTTGAAGGATCGAAAGTAGTAGCTGCCTCTTCAGTGGTTACTTTCAGAGAGGATGTCATGTCTGCTGTGGATGGATTGACAGTAGGAGAAGACTGCTCCGTTGATGCCAACATTGCTGTTGCCTCTTCTGGTGTCGATGGATTGGTAGTAACGACTGCAAACTCTGTGGTGGCTTTTATTGTAGTTGACATACCTGCTGTTGTTGGATTGACTGTAGTTTCGGCCCTCACAGAGCTGACTGCCATTGTAGTTTCAACTTCTTGTGTTGACGAACTTACAGTGGTTTCAGCTTCCTCAGTTGTTGGTCTCATTGTGCTTTGCACATCGAGCGTTGTTATTAAATCTTGCATTGTTGTCGACGCTAAGCCTGGTGTGGAAGGATTACCAGTTGTGAAGGTCTCCTTCGTGCTGTATGCTACAGTCGTTGCCATTGCTTCTGTTGACGGATTGACTGTTGTAGCAGACTGGTCTGTGCTGATCGCCATTGTTGACGCCGCACCTCGTGTTGAAGGATCGAAAGTAGAAGCTGCCTCTTCAGTGGTTACTTTCAGAGAGGATGTCATGTCTGCTGTGGATGGATTGACAGTAGGAGAAGACTGCTCCGTTGATGCCAACATTGCTGTTGCCTCTTCTGGTGTCGATGGATTGGTAGTAACGACTGCAAACTCTGTGGTGGCTTTTATTGTAGTTGACATACCTGCTGTTGTTGGATTGACTGTAGTTTCGGCCCTCACAGAGCTGACTGCCATTGTAGTTTCAACTTCTTGTGTTGACGAACTTACAGTGGTTTCAGCTTCCTCAGTTGTAGGTCTCATTGTGCTTTGCACATCGAGCGTTGTTATTAAATCTTGCATTGTTGTCGACGCTAAGCCTGGTGTGGAAGGATTACCAGTTGTGAAGGTCTCCTTCGTGCTGTATGCTACAGTCGTTGCCATTGCTTCTGTTGACGGATTGACTGTTGTAGCAGACTGGTCTGTGCTGATCGCCATTGTTGACGCCGCACCTCGTGTTGAAGGATCGAAAGTAGAAGCTGCCTCTTCAGTGGTTACTTTCAGAGAGGATGTCATGTCTGCTGTGGATGGATTGACAGTAGGAGAAGACTGCTCCGTTGATGCCAACATTGTTGTTGCCTCTTCTGGTGTCGATGGATTGGTAGTAACGACTGCAAACTCTGTGGTGGCTTTTATTGTAGTTGCCATACCTGCTGTTGTTGGATTGACTGTAGTATCGGCCCTCACAGAGCTGACTGCCATTGTAGTATCAACGTCTTGTGTTGACGAACTTACAGTGGTTTCAACTTCCTCAGTTGTTGGTCTCATTGTGCTTTGTACATCGAGCGTTGTTATTAAATCTTGCATTGTTGTCGACGCTAAGCCTGGTGTGGAAGGATTACCAGTTGTGAAGGTCTCCTCCGTGCTGTATGCTACAGTCGTTGCCGTTGCTTCTGTTGACGGATTGACTGTTGTAGCAGACTGGTCTGTGCTGATCGCCATTGTTGACGCCACACCTCGTGTTGAAGGATCGAAAGTAGAAGCTGCCTCTTCAGTGGTTACTTTCAGAGAGGATGTCATGTCTGCTGTGGATGGATTGACAGTAGGAGAAGACTGCTCCGTTGATGCCAACATTGTTGTTGCCTCTTCTGGTGTCGATGGATTGGTAGTAACGACTGCAAACTCTGTGGTGGCTTTTATTGTAGTTGACATACCTGCTGTTGTTGGATTGACTGTAGTTTCGGCCCTCACAGAGCTGACTGCCATTGTAGTTTCAACTTCTTGTGTTGACGAACTTACAGTGGTTTCAGCTTCCTCAGTTGTAGGTCTCATTGTGCTTTGCACATCGAGCGTTGTTATTAAATCTTGCATTGTTGTCGACGCTAAGCCTGGTGTGGAAGGATTACCAGTTGTGAAGGTCTCCTTCGTGCTGTATACTACAGTCGTTGCCATTGCTTCTGTTGACGGATTGACTGTTGTAGCAGACTGGTCTGTGCTGATAGCCATTGTTGACGCCACATCTCGTGTTGAAGGATCGAAAGTAGTAGCTGCCTCTTCAGTGGTTACTTTCAGAGAGGATGTCATGTCTGCTGTGGATGGATTGACAGTAGGAGAAGACTGCTCCGTTGATGCCAACATTGCTGTTGCCTCTTCTGGTGTCGATGGATTGGTAGTAACGACTGCAAACTCTGTGGTGGCTTTTATTGTAGTTGACATACCTGCTGTTGTTGGATTGACTGTAGTTTCGGCCCTCACAGAGCTGACTGCCATTGTAGTTTCAACTTCTTGTGTTGACGAACTTACAGTGGTTTCAGCTTCCTCAGTTGTAGGTCTCATTGTGCTTTGCACATCGAGCGTTGTTATTAAATCTTGCATTGTTGTCGACGCTAAGCCTGGTGTGGAAGGATTACCAGTTGTGAAGGTCTCCTTCGTGCTGTATGCTACAGTCGTTGCCATTGCTTCTGTTGACGGATTGACTGTTGTAGCAGACTGGTCTGTGCTGATCGCCATTGTTGACGCCGCACCTCGTGTTGAAGGATCGAAAGTAGAAGCTGCCTCTTCAGTGGTTACTTTCAGAGAGGATGTCATGTCTGCTGTGGATGGATTGACAGTAGGAGAAGACTGCTCCGTTGATGCCAACATTGTTGTTGCCTCTTCTGGTGTCGATGGATTGGTAGTAACGACTGCAAACTCTGTGGTGGCTTTTATTGTAGTTGCCATACCTGCTGTTGTTGGATTGACTGTAGTATCGGCCCTCACAGAGCTGACTGCCATTGTAGTTTCAACTTCTTGTGTTGACGAACTTACTGTGGTTTCAGCTTCCTCTGGTGTTGGTATCATTGTGCTTTGCACATCGAGCGTTGTTATTAAATCTTGCATTGTTGTCGACGCTAAGCCTGGTGTGGAAGTATTCACAGTTGTGAAGGTCTCCTCCGTGCTGTATGCTACAGTCGTTGCCATTGCTTCTGTTGACGGATTGACTGTTGTAGCAGACTGGTCTGTGCTGATCGCCATTGTTGACGCCACATCTCGTGTTGAATGATCAAAAGTAGTAGCTGCCTCTTCAGTGGTTACTTTCAGAGAGGATGTCATGTCTGCTGTGGATGGATTGACAGTAGGAGAAGACTGCTCCGTTGATGCCAACATTGTTGTTGCCTCTTCTGGTGTCGATGGATTGGTAGTAACGACTGCAAACTCTGTGGTGGCTCCTACTGTAGTTGCCATACCTGCTGTTGTTGGATTGACTGTAGTATCGGCCCTGACAGAGCTGACTGCCATTGTAGTATCAACGTCTTGTGTTGACGAACTTACAGTGGTTTCAACTTCCTCAGTTGTTGGTCTCATTGTGCTTTGTACATCGAGCGTTGTTATTAAATCTTGCATTGTTGTCGACGCTAAGCCTGGTGTGGAAGGATTCACAGTTGTGAAGGTCTCCTCCGTGCTGTATGCTACAGTCGTTGCCATTGCTTCTGTTGACGGATTGACTGTTGTAGCAGACTGGTCTGTGCTGATCGCCATTGTTGACGCCACATCTCGTGTTGAAGGATCGAAAGTAGTAGCTGCCTCTTCAGTGGTTACTTTCAGAGAGGATGTCATGTCTGCTGTGGATGGATTGACAGTAGGAGAAGACTGCTCCGTTGATGCCAACATTGTTGTTGCCTCTTCTGGTGTCGATGGATTGGTAGTAACGACTGCAAACTCTGTGGTGGCTCCTATTGTAGTTGCCATACCTGCTGTTGTTGGATTGACTGTAGTTTCGGCCCTCACAGAGCTGACTGCCATTGTAGTTTCAACTTCTTGTGTTGACGAACTTACAGTGGTTTCAGCTTCCTCAGTTGTAGGTCTCATTGTGCTTTGCACATCGAGCGTTGTTATTAAATCTTGCATTGTTGTCGACGCTAAGCCTGGTGTGGAAGGATTACTAGTTGTGAAGGTCTCCTCCGTGCTGTATGCTACAGTCGTTGCCATTGCTTCTGTTGACGGATTGACTGTTGTAGCAGACTGGTCTGTGCTGATCGCCATTGTTGACGCCACATCTCGTGTTGAAGGATCGAAAGTAGTGGCTGCCTCTTCAGTGGTTACTTTCAGAGAGGATGTCATGTCTGCTGTGGATGGATTGACAGTAGGAGAAGACTGCTCCGTTGATGCCAACATTGCTGTTGCCTCTTCTGGTGTCGATGGATTGGTAGTAACGACTGCAAACTCTGTGGTGGCTTTTATTGTAGTTGACATACCTGCTGTTGTTGGATTGACTGTAGTTTCGGCCCTCACAGAGCTGACTGCCATTGTAGTTTCAACTTCTTGTGTTGACGAACTTACAGTGGTTTCAGCTTCCTCAGTTGTAGGTCTCATTGTGCTTTGCACATCGAGCGTTGTTATTAAATCTTGCATTGTTGTCGACGCTAAGCCTGGTGTGGAAGGATTACCAGTTGTGAAGGTCTCCTTCGTGCTGTATGCTACAGTCGTTGCCATTGCTTCTGTTGACGGATTGACTGTTGTAGCAGACTGGTCTGTGCTGATCGCCATTGTTGACGCCGCACCTCGTGTTGAAGGATCGAAAGTAGAAGCTGCCTCTTCAGTGGTTACTTTCAGAGAGGATGTCATGTCTGCTGTGGATGGATTGACAGTAGGAGAAGACTGCTCCGTTGATGCCAACATTGTTGTTGCCTCTTCTGGTGTCGATGGATTGGTAGTAACGACTGCAAACTCTGTGGTAGCTTTTATTGTAGTTGCCATACCTGCTGTTGTTGGATTGACTGTAGTTTCGGCCCTCACAGAGCTGACTGCCATTGTAGTTTCAACTTCTTGTGTTGACGAACTTACAGTGGTTTCAACTTCCTCAGTTGTTGGTCTCATTGTGCTTTGCACATCGAGCGTTGTTATTAAATCTTGCATTGTTGTCGACGCTAAGCCTGGTGTGGAAGGATTCACAGTTGTGAAGGTCTCCTCCGTGCTGTATGCTACAGTCGTTGCCATTGCTTCTGTTGACGGATTGACTGTTGTAGCAGACTGGTCTGTGCTGATCGCCATTGTTGACGCCACATCTCGTGTTGAAGGATCGAAAGTAGTAGCTGCCTCTTCAGTGGTTACTTTCAGAGAGGATGTCATGTCTGCTGTGGATGGATTGACAGTAGGAGAAGACTGCTCCGTTGATGCCAACATTGTTGTTGCCTCTTCTGGTGTCGATGGATTGGTAGTAACGACTGCAAACTCTGTGGTGGCTCCTATTGTAGTTGCCATACCTGCTGTTGTTGGATTGACTGTAGTTTCGGCCCTCACAGAGCTGACTGCCATTGTAGTTTCAACTTCTTGTGTTGACGAACTTACAGTGGTTTCAGCTTCCTCAGTTGTAGGTCTCATTGTGCTTTGCACATCGAGCGTTGTTATTAAATCTTGCATTGTTGTCGACGCTAAGCCTGGTGTGGAAGGATTACCAGTTGTGAAGGTCTCCTTCGTGCTGTATGCTACAGTCGTTGCCATTGCTTCTGTTGACGGATTGACTGTTGTAGCAGACTGGTCTGTGCTGATCGCCATTGTTGACGCCACATCTCGTGTTGAAGGATCGAAAGTAGTGGCTGCCTCTTCAGTGGTTACTTTCAGAGAGGATGTCATGTCTGCTGTGGATGGATTGACAGTAGGAGAAGACTGCTCCGTTGATGCCAACATTGCTGTTGCCTCTTCTGGTGTCGATGGATTGGTAGTAACGACTGCAAACTCTGTGGTGGCTCCTATTGTAGTTGCCATACCTGCTGTTGTTGGATTGACTGTAGTATCGGCCCTCACAGAGCTGACTGCCATTGTAGTATCAACGTCTTGTGTTGACGAACTTACAGTGGTTTCAACTTCCTCAGTTGTTGGTCTCATTGTGCTTTGTACATCGAGCGTTGTTATTAAATCTTGCATTGTTGTCGACGCTAATCCTGGTGTGGAAGGATTACCAGTTGTGAAGGTCTCCTTCGTGCTGTATACTACAGTAGTTGCCATTGCTTCTGTTGACGGATTGACTGTTGTAGCAGACTGGTCTGTGCTGATAGCCATTGTTGACGCCACATCTCGTGTTGAAGGATCGAAAGTAGTAGCTGCCTCTTCAGTGGTTACTTTCAGAGAGGATGTCATGTCTGCTGTGGATGGATTGACAGTAGGAGAAGACTGCTCCGTTGATGCCAACATTGCTGTTGCCTCTTCTGGTGTCGATGGATTGGTAGTAACGACTGCAAACTCTGTGGTGGCTTTTATTGTAGTTGACATACCTGCTGTTGTTGGATTGACTGTAGTTTCGGCCCTCACAGAGCTGACTGCCATTGTAGTTTCAACTTCTTGTGTTGACGAACTTACAGTGGTTTCAGCTTCCTCAGTTGTAGGTCTCATTGTGCTTTGCACATCGAGCGTTGTTATTAAATCTTGCATTGTTGTCGACGCTAAGCCTGGTGTGGAAGGATTACCAGTTGTGAAGGTCTCCTTCGTGCTGTATACTACAGTCGTTGCCATTGCTTCTGTTGACGGATTGACTGTTGTAGCAGACTGGTCTGTGCTGATAGCCATTGTTGACGCCACATCTCGTGTTGAAGGATCGAAAGTAGTAGCTGCCTCTTCAGTGGTTACTTTCAGAGAGGATGTCATGTCTGCTGTGGATGGATTGACAGTAGGAGAAGACTGCTCCGTTGATGCCAACATTGCTGTTGCCTCTTCTGGTGTCGATGGATTGGTAGTAACGACTGCAAACTCTGTGGTGGCTCCTATTGTAGTTGCCATACCTGCTGTTGTTGGATTGACTGTAGTATCGGCCCTCACAGAGCTGACTGCCATTGTAGTATCAACGTCTTGTGTTGACGAACTTACAGTGGTTTCAACTTCCTCAGTTGTTGGTCTCATTGTGCTTTGTACATCGAGCGTTGTTATTAAATCTTGCATTGTTGTCGACGCTAATCCTGGTGTGGAAGGATTACCAGTTGTGAAGGTCTCCTTCGTGCTGTATACTACTGTAGTTGCCATTGCTTCTGTTGACGGATTGACTGTTGTAGCAGACTGGTCTGTGCTGATAGCCATTGTTGACGCCACATCTCGTGTTGAAGGATCGAAAGTAGTAGCTGCCTCTTCAGTGGTTACTTTCAGAGAGGATGTCATGTCTGCTGTGGATGGATTGACAGTAGGAGAAGACTGCTCCGTTGATGCCAACATTGCTGTTGCCTCTTCTGGTGTCGATGGATTGGTAGTAACGACTGCAAACTCTGTGGTGGCTTTTATTGTAGTTGACATACCTGCTGTTGTTGGATTGACTGTAGTTTCGGCCCTCACAGAGCTGACTGCCATTGTAGTTTCAACTTCTTGTGTTGACGAACTTACAGTGGTTTCAGCTTCCTCAGTTGTAGGTCTCATTGTGCTTTGCACATCGAGCGTTGTTATTAAATCTTGCATTGTTGTCGACGCTAAGCCTGGTGTGGAAGGATTACCAGTTGTGAAGGTCTCCTTCGTGCTGTATGTTACAGTCGTTGCCATTGCTTCTGTTGACGGATTGACTGTTGTAGCAGACTGGTCTGTGCTGATCGCCATTGTTGACGCCACACCTCGTGTTGAAGGATCGAAAGTAGTAGCTGCCTCTTCAGTGGTTACTTTCAGAGAGGATGTCATGTCTGCTGTGGATGGATTGACAGTAGGAGAAGACTGCTCCGTTGATGCCAACATTGTTGTTGCCTCTTCTGGTGTCGATGGATTGGTAGTAACGACTGCAAACTCTGTGGTAGCTCCTACTGTAGTTGCCATACCTGCTGTTGTTGGATTGACTGTAGTATCGGCCCTCACAGAGCTGACTGCCATTGTAGTATCAACGTCTTGTGTTGACGAACTTACAGTGGTTTCAACTTCCTCAGTTGTTGGTCTCATTGTGCTTTGCACATCGAGCGTTGTTATTAAATCTTGCATTGTTGTCGACGCTAAGCCTGGTGTGGAAGGATTACCAGTTGTGAAGGTCTCCTTCGTGCTGTATGCTACAGTCGTTGCCATTGCTTCTGTTGACGGATTGACTGTTGTAGCAGACTGGTCTGTGCTGATCGCCATTGTTGACGCCACATCTCGTGTTGAAGGATCGAAAGTAGTGGCTGCCTCTTCAGTGGTTACTTTCAGAGAGGATGTCATGTCTGCTGTGGATGGATTGACAGTAGGAGAAGACTGCTCCGTTGATGCCAACATTGTTGTTGCCTCTTCTGGTGTCGATGGATTGGTAGTAACGACTGCAAACTCTGTGGTAGCTTTTATTGTAGTTGCCATACCTGCTGTTGTTGGATTGACTGTAGTATCGGCCCTCACAGAGCTGACTGCCATTGTAGTATCAACTTCTTGTGTTGACGAACTTACAGTGGTTTCAACTTCCTCAGTTGTTGGTCTCATTGTGCTTTGTACATCGAGCGTTGTTATTAAATCTTGCATTGTTGTCGACGCTAAGCCTGGTGTGGAAGGATTACCAGTTGTGAAGGTCTCCTTCGTGCTGTATACTACAGTCGTTGCCATTGCTTCTGTTGACGGATTGACTGTTGTAGCAGACTGGTCTGTGCTGATCGCCATCGTTGACGCCACATCTCGTGTTGAAGGATCGAAAGTAGTGGCTGCCTCTTCAGTGGTTACTTTCAGAGAGGATGTCATGTCTGCTGTGGATGGATTGACAGTAGGAGAAGACTGCTCCGTTGATGCCAACATTGTTGTTGCCTCTTCTGGTGTCGATGGATTGGTAGTAACGACTGCAAACTCTGTGGTAGCTTTTATTGTAGTTGCCATACCTGCTGTTGTTGGATTGACTGTAGTATCGGCCCTCACAGAGCTGACTGCCATTGTAGTATCAACTTCTTGTGTTGACGAACTTACAGTGGTTTCAACTTCCTCAGTTGTTGGTCTCATTGTGCTTTGTACATCGAGCGTTGTTATTAAATCTTGCATTGTTGTCGACGCTAAGCCTGGTGTGGAAGGATTACCAGTTGTGAAGGTCTCCTCCGTGCTGTATGCTACAGTCGTTGCCATTGCTTCTGTTGACGGATTGACTGTTGTAGCAGACTGGTCTGTGCTGATCGCCATTGTTGACGCCACATCTCGTGTTGAAGGATCGAAAGTAGTGGCTGCCTCTTCAGTGGTTACTTTCAGAGAGGATGTCATGTCTGCTGTGGATGGATTGACAGTAGGAGAAGACTGCTCCGTTGATGCCAACATTGTTGTTGCCTCTTCTGGTGTCGATGGATTGGTAGTAACGACTGCAAACTCTGTGGTGGCTTTTATTGTAGTTGCCATACCTGCTGTTGTTGGATTGACTGTAGTATCGGCCCTCACAGAGCTGACTGCCATTGTAGTATCAACTTCTTGTGTTGACGAACTTACAGTGGTTTCAACTTCCTCAGTTGTTGGTCTCATTGTGCTTTGTACATCGAGCGTTGTTATTAAATCTTGCATTGTTGTCGACGCTAAGCCTGGTGTGGAAGGATTACCAGTTGTGAAGGTCTCCTCCGTGCTGTATGCTACAGTCGTTGCCATTGCTTCTGTTGACGGATTGACTGTTGTAGCAGACTGGTCTGTGCTGATCGCCATTGTTGACGCCACATCTCGTGTTGAAGGATCGAAAGTAGTGGCTGCCTCTTCAGTGGTTACTTTCAGAGAGGATGTCATGTCTGCTGTGGATGGATTGACAGTAGGAGAAGACTGCTCCGTTGATGCCAACATTGTTGTTGCCTCTTCTGGTGTCGATGGATTGGTAGTAACGACTGCAAACTCTGTGGTGGCTTTTATTGTAGTTGCCATACCTGCTGTTGTTGGATTGACTGTAGTATCGGCCCTCACAGAGCTGACTGCCATTGTAGTATCAACTTCTTGTGTTGACGAACTTACAGTGGTTTCAACTTCCTCAGTTGTTGGTATCATTGTGCTTTGCACATCGAGCGTTGTTATTAAATCTTGCATTGTTGTCGACACTAATCCTGGTGTGGAAGGATTACCAGTTGTGAAGGTCTCCTTCGTGCTGTATGCTACAGTCGTTGCCATTGCTTCTGTTGACGGATTGACTGTTGTAGCAGACTGGTCTGTGCTGATCGCCATCGTTGACGCCACATCTCGTGTTGAAGGATCGAAAGTAGTGGCTGCCTCTTCAGTGGTTACTTTCAGAGAGGATGTCATGTCTGCTGTGGATGGATTGACAGTAGGAGAAGACTGCTCCGTTGATGCCAACATTGTTGTTGCCTCTTCTGGTGTCGATGGATTGGTAGTAACGACTGCAAACTCTGTGGTAGCTTTTATTGTAGTTGCCATACCTGCTGTTGTTGGATTGACTGTAGTATCGGCCCTCACAGAGCTGACTGCCATTGTAGTATCAACTTCTTGTGTTGACGAACTTACAGTGGTTTCAACTTCCTCAGTTGTTGGTCTCATTGTGCTTTGTACATCGAGCGTTGTTATTAAATCTTGCATTGTTGTCGACGCTAAGCCTGGTGTGGAAGGATTACCAGTTGTGAAGGTCTCCTCCGTGCTGTATGCTACAGTCGTTGCCATTGCTTCTGTTGACGGATTGACTGTTGTAGCAGACTGGTCTGTGCTGATCGCCATTGTTGACGCCACATCTCGTGTTGAAGGATCGAAAGTAGTGGCTGCCTCTTCAGTGGTTACTTTCAGAGAGGATGTCATGTCTGCTGTGGATGGATTGACAGTAGGAGAAGACTGCTCCGTTGATGCCAACATTGTTGTTGCCTCTTCTGGTGTCGATGGATTGGTAGTAACGACTGCAAACTCTCTGGTGGCTTTTATTGTAGTTGCCATACCTGCTGTTGTTGGATTGACTGTAGTATCGGCCCTCACAGAGCTGACTGCCATTGTAGTATCAACTTCTTGTGTTGACGAACTTACAGTGGTTTCAACTTCCTCAGTTGTTGGTCTCATTGTGCTTTGCACATCGAGCGTTGTTATTAAATCTTGCATTGTTGTCGACGCTAAGCCTGGTGTGGAAGGATTACTAGTTGTGAAGGTCTCCTCCGTGCTGTATGCTACAGTCGTTGCCATTGCTTCTGTTGACGGATTGACTGTTGTAGCAGACTGGTCTGTGCTGATCGCCATTGTTGACGCCACATCTCGTGTTGAAGGATCGAAAGTAGTGGCTGCCTCTTCAGTGGTTACTTTCAGAGAGGATGTCATGTCTGCTGTGGATGGATTGACAGTAGGAGAAGACTGCTCCGTTGATGCCAACATTGTTGTTGCCTCTTCTGGTGTCGATGGATTGGTAGTAACGACTGCAAACTCTGTGGTGGCTTTTATTGTAGTTGCCATACCTGCTGTTGTTGGATTGACTGTAGTATCGGCCCTCACAGAGCTGACTGCCATTGTAGTATCAACTTCTTGTGTTGACGAACTTAGAGTGGTTTCAACTTCCTCAGTTGTTGGTATCATTGTGCTTTGCACATCGAGCGTTGTTATTAAATCTTGCATTGTTGTCGACACTAATCCTGGTGTGGAAGGATTACCAGTTGTGAAGGTCTCCTTCGTGCTGTATGCTACAGTCGTTGCCATTGCTTCTGTTGACGGATTGACTGTTGTAGCAGACTGGTCTGTGCTGATCGCCATTGTTGACGCCACATCTCGTGTTGAAGGATCGAAAGTAGTGGCTGCCTCTTCAGTGGTTACTTTCAGAGAGGATGTCATGTCTGCTGTGGATGGATTGACAGTAGGAGAAGACTGCTCCGTTGATGCCAACATTGTTGTTGCCTCTTCTGGTGTCGATGGATTGGTAGTAACGGCTGCAAACTCTGTGGTGGCTTTTATTATAGTTGCCATACCTGCGGTTGTTGGATTGACTGTAGTATCGGCCCTCACAGAGCTGACTGCCATTGTAGTTTCAACTTCTTGTGTTGACAAACTTACAGTGGTTTCAGCTTCCTCTGGTGTTGGTATCATTGTGCTTTGCACATCGAGCGTTGTTATTAAATCTTGCATTGTTGTCGACGCTAATCCTGGTGTGGAAGGATTACCAGTTGTGAAGGTCTCCTCCGTGCTGTATGCTACAGTCGTTGCCATTGCTTCTGTTGACGGATTGACTGTTGTAGCAGACTGGTCTGTGCTGATCGCCATTGTTGACGCCACATCTCGTGTTGAAGGATCGAAAGTAGTGGCTGCCTCTTCAGTGGTTACTTTCAGAGAGGATGTCATGTCTGCTGTGGATGGATTGACAGTAGGAGAAGACTGCTCCGTTGATGCCAACATTGTTGTTGCCTCTTCTGGTGTCGATGGATTGGTAGTAACGACTGCAAACTCTGTGGTGGCTTTTATTGTAGTTGCCATACCTGCTGTTGTTGGATTGACTGTAGTATCGGCCCTCACAGAGCTGACTGCCATTGTAGTATCAACTTCTTGTGTTGACGAACTTACAGTGGTTTCAACTTCCTCAGTTGTTGGTCTCATTGTGCTTTGTACATCGAGCGTTGTTATTAAATCTTGCATTGTTGTCGACGCTAAGCCTGGTGTGGAAGGATTACCAGTTGTGAAGGTCTCCTCCGTGCTGTATGCTACAGTCGTTGCCATTGCTTCTGTTGACGGATTGACTGTTGTAGCAGACTGGTCTGTGCTGATCGCCATTGTTGACGCCACATCTCGTGTTGAAGGATCGAAAGTAGTGGCTGCCTCTTCAGTGGTTACTTTCAGAGAGGATGTCATGTCTGCTGTGGATGGATTGACAGTAGGAGAAGACTGCTCCGTTGATGCCAACATTGTTGTTGCCTCTTCTGGTGTCGATGGATTGGTAGTAACGACTGCAAACTCTGTGGTGGCTTTTATTGTAGTTGCCATACCTGCTGTTGTTGGATTGACTGTAGTATCGGCCCTGACAGAGCTGACTGCCATTGTAGTATCAACGTCTTGTGTTGACGAACTTACAGTGGTTTCAACTTCCTCAGTTGTTGGTCTCATTGTGCTTTGTACATCGAGCGTTGTTATTAAATCTTGCATTGTTGTCGACGCTAAGCCTGGTGTGGAAGGATTCACAGTTGTGAAGGTCTCCTCCGTGCTGTATGCTACAGTCGTTGCCATTGCTTCTGTTGACGGATTGACTGTTGTAGCAGACTGGTCTGTGCTGATCGCCATTGTTGACGCCACATCTCGTGTTGAAGGATCGAAAGTAGTAGCTGCCTCTTCAGTGGTTACTTTCAGAGAGGATGTCATGTCTGCTGTGGATGGATTGACAGTAGGAGAAGACTGCTCCGTTGATGCCAACATTGTTGTTGCCTCTTCTGGTGTCGATGGATTGGTAGTAACGACTGCAAACTCTGTGGTGGCTCCTATTGTAGTTGCCATACCTGCTGTTGTTGGATTGACTGTAGTTTCGGCCCTCACAGAGCTGACTGCCATTGTAGTTTCAACTTCTTGTGTTGACGAACTTACAGTGGTTTCAGCTTCCTCAGTTGTAGGTCTCATTGTGCTTTGCACATCGAGCGTTGTTATTAAATCTTGCATTGTTGTCGACGCTAAGCCTGGTGTGGAAGGATTACCAGTTGTGAAGGTCTCCTTCGTGCTGTATACTACAGTCGTTGCCATTGCTTCTGTTGACGGATTGACTGTTGTAGCAGACTGGTCTGTGCTGATAGCCATTGTTGACGCCACATCTCGTGTTGAAGGATCGAAAGTAGTAGCTGCCTCTTCAGTGGTTACTTTCAGAGAGGATGTCATGTCTGCTGTGGATGGATTGACAGTAGGAGAAGACTGCTCCGTTGATGCCAACATTGCTGTTGCCTCTTCTGGTGTCGATGGATTGGTAGTAACGACTGCAAACTCTGTGGTGGCTTTTATTGTAGTTGACATACCTGCTGTTGTTGGATTGACTGTAGTTTCGGCCCTCACAGAGCTGACTGCCATTGTAGTTTCAACTTCTTGTGTTGACGAACTTACAGTGGTTTCAGCTTCCTCAGTTGTAGGTCTCATTGTGCTTTGCACATCGAGCGTTGTTATTAAATCTTGCATTGTTGTCGACGCTAAGCCTGGTGTGGAAGGATTACCAGTTGTGAAGGTCTCCTTCGTGCTGTATACTACAGTCGTTGCCATTGCTTCTGTTGACGGATTGACTGTTGTAGCAGACTGGTCTGTGCTGATAGCCATTGTTGACGCCACATCTCGTGTTGAAGGATCGAAAGTAGTAGCTGCCTCTTCAGTGGTTACTTTCAGAGAGGATGTCATGTCTGCTGTGGATGGATTGACAGTAGGAGAAGACTGCTCCGTTGATGCCAACATTGCTGTTGCCTCTTCTGGTGTCGATGGATTGGTAGTAACGACTGCAAACTCTGTGGTGGCTTTTATTGTAGTTGACATACCTGCTGTTGTTGGATTGACTGTAGTTTCGGCCCTCACAGAGCTGACTGCCATTGTAGTTTCAACTTCTTGTGTTGACGAACTTACAGTGGTTTCAGCTTCCTCAGTTGTTGGTCTCATTGTGCTTTGCACATCGAGCGTTGTTATTAAATCTTGCATTGTTGTCGACGCTAAGCCTGGTGTGGAAGGATTACCAGTTGTGAAGGTCTCCTTCGTGCTGTATGCTACAGTCGTTGCCATTGCTTCTGTTGACGGATTGACTGTTGTAGCAGACTGGTCTGTGCTGATCGCCATTGTTGACGCCGCACCTCGTGTTGAAGGATCGAAAGTAGAAGCTGCCTCTTCAGTGGTTACTTTCAGAGAGGATGTCATGTCTGCTGTGGATGGATTGACAGTAGGAGAAGACTGCTCCGTTGATGCCAACATTGCTGTTGCCTCTTCTGGTGTCGATGGATTGGTAGTAACGACTGCAAACTCTGTGGTGGCTTTTATTGTAGTTGACATACCTGCTGTTGTTGGATTGACTGTAGTTTCGGCCCTCACAGAGCTGACTGCCATTGTAGTTTCAACTTCTTGTGTTGACGAACTTACAGTGGTTTCAGCTTCCTCAGTTGTAGGTCTCATTGTGCTTTGCACATCGAGCGTTGTTATTAAATCTTGCATTGTTGTCGACGCTAAGCCTGGTGTGGAAGGATTACCAGTTGTGAAGGTCTCCTTCGTGCTGTATGCTACAGTCGTTGCCATTGCTTCTGTTGACGGATTGACTGTTGTAGCAGACTGGTCTGTGCTGATCGCCATTGTTGACGCCGCACCTCGTGTTGAAGGATCGAAAGTAGAAGCTGCCTCTTCAGTGGTTACTTTCAGAGAGGATGTCATGTCTGCTGTGGATGGATTGACAGTAGGAGAAGACTGCTCCGTTGATGCCAACATTGTTGTTGCCTCTTCTGGTGTCGATGGATTGGTAGTAACGACTGCAAACTCTGTGGTGGCTTTTATTGTAGTTGCCATACCTGCTGTTGTTGGATTGACTGTAGTATCGGCCCTCACAGAGCTGACTGCCATTGTAGTATCAACGTCTTGTGTTGACGAACTTACAGTGGTTTCAACTTCCTCAGTTGTTGGTCTCATTGTGCTTTGTACATCGAGCGTTGTTATTAAATCTTGCATTGTTGTCGACGCTAAGCCTGGTGTGGAA
The DNA here is from genome assembly GCA_037893225.1 of Hippasteria phrygiana. NCBI lineage: Eukaryota > Metazoa > Echinodermata > Asteroidea > Valvatida > Goniasteridae > Hippasteria > Hippasteria phrygiana. The sequence goes on along the minus strand of JAZGUH010000569.1, from coordinate 278,061 downwards.
GGATTACCAGTTGTGAAGGTCTCCTCCGTGCTGTATGCTACAGTCGTTGCCGTTGCTTCTGTTGACGGATTGACTGTTGTAGCAGACTGGTCTGTGCTGATCGCCATTGTTGACGCCACACCTCGTGTTGAAGGATCGAAAGTAGAAGCTGCCTCTTCAGTGGTTACTTTCAGAGAGGATGTCATGTCTGCTGTGGATGGATTGACAGTAGGAGAAGACTGCTCCGTTGATGCCAACATTGTTGTTGCCTCTTCTGGTGTCGATGGATTGGTAGTAACGACTGCAAACTCTGTGGTGGCTTTTATTGTAGTTGACATACCTGCTGTTGTTGGATTGACTGTAGTTTCGGCCCTCACAGAGCTGACTGCCATTGTAGTTTCAACTTCTTGTGTTGACGAACTTACAGTGGTTTCAGCTTCCTCAGTTGTAGGTCTCATTGTGCTTTGCACATCGAGCGTTGTTATTAAATCTTGCATTGTTGTCGACGCTAAGCCTGGTGTGGAAGGATTACCAGTTGTGAAGGTCTCCTTCGTGCTGTATACTACAGTCGTTGCCATTGCTTCTGTTGACGGATTGACTGTTGTAGCAGACTGGTCTGTGCTGATAGCCATTGTTGACGCCACATCTCGTGTTGAAGGATCGAAAGTAGTAGCTGCCTCTTCAGTGGTTACTTTCAGAGAGGATGTCATGTCTGCTGTGGATGGATTGACAGTAGGAGAAGACTGCTCCGTTGATGCCAACATTGCTGTTGCCTCTTCTGGTGTCGATGGATTGGTAGTAACGACTGCAAACTCTGTGGTGGCTTTTATTGTAGTTGACATACCTGCTGTTGTTGGATTGACTGTAGTTTCGGCCCTCACAGAGCTGACTGCCATTGTAGTTTCAACTTCTTGTGTTGACGAACTTACAGTGGTTTCAGCTTCCTCAGTTGTAGGTCTCATTGTGCTTTGCACATCGAGCGTTGTTATTAAATCTTGCATTGTTGTCGACGCTAAGCCTGGTGTGGAAGGATTACCAGTTGTGAAGGTCTCCTTCGTGCTGTATGCTACAGTCGTTGCCATTGCTTCTGTTGACGGATTGACTGTTGTAGCAGACTGGTCTGTGCTGATCGCCATTGTTGACGCCGCACCTCGTGTTGAAGGATCGAAAGTAGAAGCTGCCTCTTCAGTGGTTACTTTCAGAGAGGATGTCATGTCTGCTGTGGATGGATTGACAGTAGGAGAAGACTGCTCCGTTGATGCCAACATTGTTGTTGCCTCTTCTGGTGTCGATGGATTGGTAGTAACGACTGCAAACTCTGTGGTGGCTTTTATTGTAGTTGCCATACCTGCTGTTGTTGGATTGACTGTAGTATCGGCCCTCACAGAGCTGACTGCCATTGTAGTTTCAACTTCTTGTGTTGACGAACTTACTGTGGTTTCAGCTTCCTCTGGTGTTGGTATCATTGTGCTTTGCACATCGAGCGTTGTTATTAAATCTTGCATTGTTGTCGACGCTAAGCCTGGTGTGGAAGTATTCACAGTTGTGAAGGTCTCCTCCGTGCTGTATGCTACAGTCGTTGCCATTGCTTCTGTTGACGGATTGACTGTTGTAGCAGACTGGTCTGTGCTGATCGCCATTGTTGACGCCACATCTCGTGTTGAATGATCAAAAGTAGTAGCTGCCTCTTCAGTGGTTACTTTCAGAGAGGATGTCATGTCTGCTGTGGATGGATTGACAGTAGGAGAAGACTGCTCCGTTGATGCCAACATTGTTGTTGCCTCTTCTGGTGTCGATGGATTGGTAGTAACGACTGCAAACTCTGTGGTGGCTCCTACTGTAGTTGCCATACCTGCTGTTGTTGGATTGACTGTAGTATCGGCCCTGACAGAGCTGACTGCCATTGTAGTATCAACGTCTTGTGTTGACGAACTTACAGTGGTTTCAACTTCCTCAGTTGTTGGTCTCATTGTGCTTTGTACATCGAGCGTTGTTATTAAATCTTGCATTGTTGTCGACGCTAAGCCTGGTGTGGAAGGATTCACAGTTGTGAAGGTCTCCTCCGTGCTGTATGCTACAGTCGTTGCCATTGCTTCTGTTGACGGATTGACTGTTGTAGCAGACTGGTCTGTGCTGATCGCCATTGTTGACGCCACATCTCGTGTTGAAGGATCGAAAGTAGTAGCTGCCTCTTCAGTGGTTACTTTCAGAGAGGATGTCATGTCTGCTGTGGATGGATTGACAGTAGGAGAAGACTGCTCCGTTGATGCCAACATTGTTGTTGCCTCTTCTGGTGTCGATGGATTGGTAGTAACGACTGCAAACTCTGTGGTGGCTCCTATTGTAGTTGCCATACCTGCTGTTGTTGGATTGACTGTAGTTTCGGCCCTCACAGAGCTGACTGCCATTGTAGTTTCAACTTCTTGTGTTGACGAACTTACAGTGGTTTCAGCTTCCTCAGTTGTAGGTCTCATTGTGCTTTGCACATCGAGCGTTGTTATTAAATCTTGCATTGTTGTCGACGCTAAGCCTGGTGTGGAAGGATTACCAGTTGTGAAGGTCTCCTTCGTGCTGTATGCTACAGTCGTTGCCATTGCTTCTGTTGACGGATTGACTGTTGTAGCAGACTGGTCTGTGCTGATCGCCATTGTTGACGCCACATCTCGTGTTGAAGGATCGAAAGTAGTGGCTGCCTCTTCAGTGGTTACTTTCAGAGAGGATGTCATGTCTGCTGTGGATGGATTGACAGTAGGAGAAGACTGCTCCGTTGATGCCAACATTGCTGTTGCCTCTTCTGGTGTCGATGGATTGGTAGTAACGACTGCAAACTCTGTGGTGGCTTTTATTGTAGTTGACATACCTGCTGTTGTTGGATTGACTGTAGTTTCGGCCCTCACAGAGCTGACTGCCATTGTAGTTTCAACTTCTTGTGTTGACGAACTTACAGTGGTTTCAGCTTCCTCAGTTGTAGGTCTCATTGTGCTTTGCACATCGAGCGTTGTTATTAAATCTTGCATTGTTGTCGACGCTAAGCCTGGTGTGGAAGGATTACCAGTTGTGAAGGTCTCCTTCGTGCTGTATGCTACAGTCGTTGCCATTGCTTCTGTTGACGGATTGACTGTTGTAGCAGACTGGTCTGTGCTGATCGCCATTGTTGACGCCGCACCTCGTGTTGAAGGATCGAAAGTAGAAGCTGCCTCTTCAGTGGTTACTTTCAGAGAGGATGTCATGTCTGCTGTGGATGGATTGACAGTAGGAGAAGACTGCTCCGTTGATGCCAACATTGTTGTTGCCTCTTCTGGTGTCGATGGATTGGTAGTAACGACTGCAAACTCTGTGGTAGCTTTTATTGTAGTTGCCATACCTGCTGTTGTTGGATTGACTGTAGTTTCGGCCCTCACAGAGCTGACTGCCATTGTAGTTTCAACTTCTTGTGTTGACGAACTTACAGTGGTTTCAACTTCCTCAGTTGTTGGTCTCATTGTGCTTTGCACATCGAGCGTTGTTATTAAATCTTGCATTGTTGTCGACGCTAAGCCTGGTGTGGAAGGATTCACAGTTGTGAAGGTCTCCTCCGTGCTGTATGCTACAGTCGTTGCCATTGCTTCTGTTGACGGATTGACTGTTGTAGCAGACTGGTCTGTGCTGATCGCCATTGTTGACGCCACATCTCGTGTTGAAGGATCGAAAGTAGTAGCTGCCTCTTCAGTGGTTACTTTCAGAGAGGATGTCATGTCTGCTGTGGATGGATTGACAGTAGGAGAAGACTGCTCCGTTGATGCCAACATTGTTGTTGCCTCTTCTGGTGTCGATGGATTGGTAGTAACGACTGCAAACTCTGTGGTGGCTCCTATTGTAGTTGCCATACCTGCTGTTGTTGGATTGACTGTAGTTTCGGCCCTCACAGAGCTGACTGCCATTGTAGTTTCAACTTCTTGTGTTGACGAACTTACAGTGGTTTCAGCTTCCTCAGTTGTAGGTCTCATTGTGCTTTGCACATCGAGCGTTGTTATTAAATCTTGCATTGTTGTCGACGCTAAGCCTGGTGTGGAAGGATTACCAGTTGTGAAGGTCTCCTTCGTGCTGTATGCTACAGTCGTTGCCATTGCTTCTGTTGACGGATTGACTGTTGTAGCAGACTGGTCTGTGCTGATCGCCATTGTTGACGCCACATCTCGTGTTGAAGGATCGAAAGTAGTGGCTGCCTCTTCAGTGGTTACTTTCAGAGAGGATGTCATGTCTGCTGTGGATGGATTGACAGTAGGAGAAGACTGCTCCGTTGATGCCAACATTGCTGTTGCCTCTTCTGGTGTCGATGGATTGGTAGTAACGACTGCAAACTCTGTGGTGGCTCCTATTGTAGTTGCCATACCTGCTGTTGTTGGATTGACTGTAGTATCGGCCCTCACAGAGCTGACTGCCATTGTAGTATCAACGTCTTGTGTTGACGAACTTACAGTGGTTTCAACTTCCTCAGTTGTTGGTCTCATTGTGCTTTGTACATCGAGCGTTGTTATTAAATCTTGCATTGTTGTCGACGCTAATCCTGGTGTGGAAGGATTACCAGTTGTGAAGGTCTCCTTCGTGCTGTATACTACAGTAGTTGCCATTGCTTCTGTTGACGGATTGACTGTTGTAGCAGACTGGTCTGTGCTGATAGCCATTGTTGACGCCACATCTCGTGTTGAAGGATCGAAAGTAGTAGCTGCCTCTTCAGTGGTTACTTTCAGAGAGGATGTCATGTCTGCTGTGGATGGATTGACAGTAGGAGAAGACTGCTCCGTTGATGCCAACATTGCTGTTGCCTCTTCTGGTGTCGATGGATTGGTAGTAACGACTGCAAACTCTGTGGTGGCTTTTATTGTAGTTGACATACCTGCTGTTGTTGGATTGACTGTAGTTTCGGCCCTCACAGAGCTGACTGCCATTGTAGTTTCAACTTCTTGTGTTGACGAACTTACAGTGGTTTCAGCTTCCTCAGTTGTAGGTCTCATTGTGCTTTGCACATCGAGCGTTGTTATTAAATCTTGCATTGTTGTCGACGCTAAGCCTGGTGTGGAAGGATTACCAGTTGTGAAGGTCTCCTTCGTGCTGTATACTACAGTCGTTGCCATTGCTTCTGTTGACGGATTGACTGTTGTAGCAGACTGGTCTGTGCTGATAGCCATTGTTGACGCCACATCTCGTGTTGAAGGATCGAAAGTAGTAGCTGCCTCTTCAGTGGTTACTTTCAGAGAGGATGTCATGTCTGCTGTGGATGGATTGACAGTAGGAGAAGACTGCTCCGTTGATGCCAACATTGCTGTTGCCTCTTCTGGTGTCGATGGATTGGTAGTAACGACTGCAAACTCTGTGGTGGCTCCTATTGTAGTTGCCATACCTGCTGTTGTTGGATTGACTGTAGTATCGGCCCTCACAGAGCTGACTGCCATTGTAGTATCAACGTCTTGTGTTGACGAACTTACAGTGGTTTCAACTTCCTCAGTTGTTGGTCTCATTGTGCTTTGTACATCGAGCGTTGTTATTAAATCTTGCATTGTTGTCGACGCTAATCCTGGTGTGGAAGGATTACCAGTTGTGAAGGTCTCCTTCGTGCTGTATACTACTGTAGTTGCCATTGCTTCTGTTGACGGATTGACTGTTGTAGCAGACTGGTCTGTGCTGATAGCCATTGTTGACGCCACATCTCGTGTTGAAGGATCGAAAGTAGTAGCTGCCTCTTCAGTGGTTACTTTCAGAGAGGATGTCATGTCTGCTGTGGATGGATTGACAGTAGGAGAAGACTGCTCCGTTGATGCCAACATTGCTGTTGCCTCTTCTGGTGTCGATGGATTGGTAGTAACGACTGCAAACTCTGTGGTGGCTTTTATTGTAGTTGACATACCTGCTGTTGTTGGATTGACTGTAGTTTCGGCCCTCACAGAGCTGACTGCCATTGTAGTTTCAACTTCTTGTGTTGACGAACTTACAGTGGTTTCAGCTTCCTCAGTTGTAGGTCTCATTGTGCTTTGCACATCGAGCGTTGTTATTAAATCTTGCATTGTTGTCGAAGCTAAGCCTGGTGTGGAAGGATTACCAGTTGTGAAGGTCTCCTTCGTGCTGTATACTACAGTCGTTGCCATTGCTTCTGTTGACGGATTGACTGTTGTAGCAGACTGGTCTGTGCTGATAGCCATTGTTGACGCCACATCTCGTGTTGAAGGATCGAAAGTAGTAGCTGCCTCTTCAGTGGTTACTTTCAGAGAGGATGTCATGTCTGCTGTGGATGGATTGACAGTAGGAGAAGACTGCTCCGTTGATGCCAACATTGCTGTTGCCTCTTCTGGTGTCGATGGATTGGTAGTAACGACTGCAAACTCTGTGGTGGCTCCTATTGTAGTTGCCATACCTGCTGTTGTTGGATTGACTGTAGTATCGGCCCTCACAGAGCTGACTGGCATTGTAGTATCAACGTCTTGTGTTGACGAACTTACAGTGGTTTCAACTTCCTCAGTTGTTGGTCTCATTGTGCTTTGCACATCGAGCGTTGTTATTAAATCTTGCATTGTTGTCGACGCTAAGCCTGGTGTGGAAGGATTCACAGTTGTGAAGGTCTCCTCCGTGCTGTATGCTACAGTCGTTGCCATTGCTTCTGTTGACGGATTGACTGTTGTAGCAGACTGGTCTGTGCTGATAGCCATTGTTGACGCCACATCTCGTGTTGAAGGATCGAAAGTAGTAGCTGCCTCTTCAGTGGTTACTTTCAGAGAGGATGTCATGTCTGCTGTGGATGGATTGACAGTAGGAGAAGACTGCTCCGTTGATGCCAACATTGCTGTTGCCTCTTCTGGTGTCGATGGATTGGTAGTAACGACTGCAAACTCTGTGGTGGCTTTTATTGTAGTTGACATACCTGCTGTTGTTGGATTGACTGTAGTTTCGGCCCTCACAGAGCTGACTGCCATTGTAGTTTCAACTTCTTGTGTTGACGAACTTACAGTGGTTTCAGCTTCCTCAGTTGTAGGTCTCATTGTGCTTTGCACATCGAGCGTTGTTATTAAATCTTGCATTGTTGTCGACGCTAAGCCTGGTGTGGAAGGATTACCAGTTGTGAAGGTCTCCTCCGTGCTGTATACTACAGTAGTTGCCATTGCTTCTGTTGACGGATTGACTGTTGTAGCAGACTGGTCTGTGCTGATCGCCATTGTTGACGCCGCACCTCGTGTTGAAGGATCGAAAGTAGAAGCTGCCTCTTCAGTGGTTACTTTCAGAGAGGATGTCATGTCTGCTGTGGATGGATTGACAGTAGGAGAAGACTGCTCCGTTGATGCCAACATTGTTGTTGCCTCTTCTGGTGTCGATGGATTGGTAGTAACGACTGCAAACTCTGTGGTGGCTTTTATTGTAGTTGCCATACCTGCTGTTGTTGGATTGACTGTAGTATCGGCCCTCACAGAGCTGACTGCCATTGTAGTTTCAACTTCTTGTGTTGACGAACTTACAGTGGTTTCAGCTTCCTCAGTTGTTGGTCTCATTGTGCTTTGCACATCGAGCGTTGTTATTAAATCTTGCATTGTTGTCGACGCTAAGCCTGGTGTGGAAGGATTACCAGTTGTGAAGGTCTCCTTCGTGCTGTATGCTACAGTCGTTGCCATTGCTTCTGTTGACGGATTGACTGTTGTAGCAGACTGGTCTGTGCTGGTCGCCATTGTTGACGCCACATCTCGTGTTGAAGGATCGAAAGTAGTAGCTGCCTCTTCAGTGGTTACTTTCAGAGAGGATGTCATGTCTGCTGTGGATGGATTGACAGTAGGAGAAGACTGCTCCGTTGATGCCAACATTGTTGTTGCCTCTTCTGGTGTCGATGGATTGGTAGTAACGACTGCAAACTCTGTGGTGGCTCCTATTGTAGTTGCCATACCTGCTGTTGTTGGATTGACTGTACTTTCGGCCCTCACAGAGCTGACTGCCATTGTAGTTTCAACTTCTTGTGTTGACGAACTTACAGTGGTTTCAGCTTCCTCAGTTGTAGGTCTCATTGTGCTTTGCACATCGAGCGTTGTTATTAAATCTTGCATTGTTGTCGACGCTAAGCCTGGTGTGGAAGGATTACCAGTTGTGAAGGTCTCCTTCGTGCTGTATGCTACAGTCGTTGCCATTGCTTCTGTTGACGGATTGACTGTTGTAGCAGACTGGTCTGTGCTGATCGCCATTGTTGACGCCACATCTCGTGTTGAAGGATCGAAAGTAGTGGCTGCCTCTTCAGTGGTTACATTCAGAGAGGATGTCATGTCTGCTGTGGATGGATTGACAGTAAGAGAAGACTGCTCCGTTGATGCCAACATTGCTGTTGCTTCTTCTGGTGTCGATGGATTGGTAGTAACGACTGCAAACTCTGTGGTGGCTCCTATTGTAATTGCCATACCTGCTGTTGTTGGATTGACTGTAGTATCGGCCCTCACAGAGCTGACTGCCATTGTAGTATCAACGTCTTGTGTTGACGAACTTACAGTGGTTTCAACTTCCTCAGTTGTTGGTCTCATTGTGCTTTGTACATCGAGCGTTGTTATTAAATCTTGCATTGTTGTCGACGCTAATCCTGGTGTGGAAGGATTACCAGTTGTGAAGGTCTCCTTCGTGCTGTATACTACAGTAGTTGCCATTGCTTCTGTTGACGGATTGACTGTTGTAGCAGACTGGTCTGTGCTGATAGCCATTGTTGACGCCACATCTCGTGTTGAAGGATCGAAAGTCGTGGCTGCCTCTTCAGTGGTTACTTTCAGAGAGGATGTCATGTCTGCTGTGGATGGATTGACAGTAGGAGAAGACTGCTCCGTTGATGCCAACATTGCTGTTGCCTCTTCTGGTGTCGATGGATTGGTAGTAACGACTGCAAACTCTGTGGTGGCTTTTATTGTAGTTGACATACCTGCTGTTGTTGGATTGACTGTAGTTTCGGCCCTCACAGAGCTGACTGCCATTGTAGTTTCAACTTCTTGTGTTGACGAACTTACAGTGGTTTCAGCTTCCTCAGTTGTAGGTCTCATTGTGCTTTGCACATCGAGCGTTGTTATTAAATCTTGCATTGTTGTCGACGCTAAGCCTGGTGTGGAAGGATTACCAGTTATGAAGGTCTCCTTCGTGCTGTATACTACAGTCGTTGCCATTGCTTCTGTTGACGGATTGACTGTTGTAGCAGACTGGTCTGTGCTGATCGCCATTGTTGACGCCGCACCTCGTGTTGAAGGATCGAAAGTAGAAGCTGCCTCTTCAGTGGTTACTTTCAGAGAGGATGTCATGTCTGCTGTGGATGGATTGACAGTAGGAGAAGACTGCTCCGTTGATGCCAACATTGTTGTTGCCTCTTCTGGTGTCGATGGATTGGTAGTAACGACTGCAAACTCTGTGGTGGCTTTTATTGTAGTTGCCATACCTGCTGTTGTTGGATTGACTGTAGTATCGGCCCTCACAGAGCTGACTGCCATTGTAGTTTCAACTTCTTGTGTTGACGAACTTACTGTGGTTTCAGCTTCCTCTGGTGTTGGTATCATTGTGCTTTGCACATCGAGCGTTGTTATTAAATCTTGCATTGTTGTCGACGCTAAGCCTGGTGTGGAAGGATTCACAGTTGTGAAGGTCTCCTCCGTGCTGTATGCTACAGTCGTTGCCATTGCTTCTGTTGACGGATTGACTGTTGTAGCAGACTGGTCTGTGCTGATCGCCATTGTTGACGCCGCACCTCGTGTTGAAGGATCGAAAGTAGAAGCTGCCTCTTCAGTGGTTACTTTCAGAGAGGATGTCATGTCTGCTGTGGATGGATTGACAGTAGGAGAAGACTGCTCCGTTGATGCCAACATTGTTGTTGCCTCTTCTGGTGTCGATGGATTGGTAGTAACGACTGCAAACTCTGTGGTGGCTTTTATTGTAGTTGCCATACCTGCTGTTGTTGGATTGACTGTAGTATCGGCCCTCACAGAGCTGACTGCCATTGTAGTTTCAACTTCTTGTGTTGACGAACTTACTGTGGTTTCAGCTTCCTCTGGTGTTGGTATCATTGTGCTTTGCACATCGAGCGTTGTTATTAAATCTTGCATTGTTGTCGACGCTAAGCCTGGTGTGGAAGGATTACCAGTTGTGAAGGTCTCCTCCGTGCTGTATGCTACAGTCGTTGCCATTGCTTCTGTTGACGGATTGACTGTTGTAGCAGACTGGTCTGTGCTGATCGCCATTGTTGACGCCACATCTCGTGTTGAATGATCAAAAGTAGTAGCTGCCTCTTCAGTGGTTACTTTCAGAGAGGACGTCATGTCTGCTGTGGATGGATTGACAGTAGGAGAAGACTGCTCCGTTGATGCCAACATTGTTGTTGCCTCTTCTGGTGTCGATGGATTGGTAGTAACGACTGCAAACTCTGTGGTGGCTCCTATTGTAGTTGCCATACCTGCTGTTGTTGGATTGACTGTAGTATCGGCCCTCACAGAGCTGACTGCCATTGTAGTATCAACTTCTTGTGTTGACGAACTTACAGTGGTTTCAGCTTCCTCAGTTGTAGGTCTCATTGTGCTTTGCACATCGAGCGTTGTTATTAAATCTTGCATTGTTGTCGACGCTAATCCTGGTGTGGAAGGATTACCAGTTGTGAAGGTCTCCTTCGTGCTGTATGCTACAGTCGTTGCCATTGCTTCTGTTGACGGATTGACTGTTGTAGCAGACTGGTCTGTGCTGATCGCCATTGTTGACGCCACATCTCGTGTTGAAGGATCGAAAGTAGTGGCTGCCTCTTCAGTGGTTACTTTCAGAGAGGATGTCATGTCTGCTGTGGATGGATTGACAGTAGGAGAAGACTGCTCCGTTGATGCCAACATTGTTGTTGCCTCTTCTGGTGTCGATGGATTGGTAGTAACGACTGCAAACTCTGTGGTGGCTCCTATTGTAGTTGCCATACCTGCTGTTGTTGGATTGACTGTAGTATCGGCCCTCACAGAGCTGACTGCCATTGTAGTATCAACGTCTTGTGTTGACGAACTTACAGTGGTTTCAACTTCCTCAGTTGTTGGTCTCATTGTGCTTTGTACATCGAGCGTTGTTATTAAATCTTGCATTGTTGTCGACGCTAATCCTGGTGTGGAAGGATTACCAGTTGTGAAGGTCTCCTTCGTGCTGTATTCTACAGTCGTTGCCATTGCTTCTGTTGACGGATTGACTGTTGTAGCAGACTGGTCTGTGCTGATAGCCATTGTTGACGCCACATCTCGTGTTGAAGGATCGAAAGTAGTAGCTGCCTCTTCAGTGGTTACTTTCAGAGAGGATGTCATGTCTGCTGTGGATGGATTGACAGTAGGAGAAGACTGCTCCGTTGATGCCAACATTGCTGTTGCCTCTTCTGGTGTCGATGGATTGGTAGTAACGACTGCAAACTCTGTGGTGGCTTTTATTGTAGTTGACATACCTGCTGTTGTTGGATTGACTGTAGTTTCGGCCCTCACAGAGCTGACTGCCATTGTAGTTTCAACTTCTTGTGTTGACGAACTTACAGTGGTTTCAGCTTCCTCAGTTGTAGGTCTCATTGTGCTTTGCACATCGAGCGTTGTTATTAAATCTTGCATTGTTGTCGACGCTAAGCCTGGTGTGGAAGGATTACCAGTTGTGAAGGTCTCCTTCGTGCTGTATACTACAGTCGTTGCCATTGCTTCTGTTGACGGATTGACTGTTGTAGCAGACTGGTCTGTGCTGATCGCCATTGTTGACGCCACATCTCGTGTTGAATGATCAAAAGTAGTAGCTGCCTCTTCAGTGGTTACTTTCAGAGAGGACGTCATGTCTGCTGTGGATGGATTGACAGTAGGAGAAGACTGCTCCGTTGATGCCAACATTGTTGTTGCCTCTTCTGGTGTCGATGGATTGGTAGTAACGACTGCAAACTCTGTGGTGGCTCCTATTGTAGTTGCCATACCTGCTGTTGTTGGATTGACTGTAGTATCGGCCCTCACAGAGCTGACTGCCATTGTAGTATCAACTTCTTGTGTTGACGAACTTACAGTGGTTTCAGCTTCCTCAGTTGTAGGTCTCATTGTGCTTTGCACATCGAGCGTTGTTATTAAATCTTGCATTGTTGTCGACGCTAATCCTGGTGTGGAAGGATTACCAGTTGTGAAGGTCTCCTTCGTGCTGTATGCTACAGTCGTTGCCATTGCTTCTGTTGACGGATTGACTGTTGTAGCAGACTGGTCTGTGCTGATCGCCATTGTTGACGCCACATCTCGTGTTGAAGGATCGAAAGTAGTGGCTGCCTCTTCAGTGGTTACTTTAAGAGAGGATGTCATGTCTGCTGTGGATGGATTGACAGTAGGAGAAGACTGCTCCGTTGATGCCAACATTGTTGTTGCCTCTTCTGGTGTCGATGGATTGGTAGTAACGACTGCAAACTCTGTGGTGGCTCCTATTGTAGTTGCCATACCTGCTGTTGTTGGATTGACTGTAGTATCGGCCCTCACAGAGCTGACTGCCATTGTAGTATCAACGTCTTGTGTTGACGAACTTACAGTGGTTTCAACTTCCTCAGTTGTTGGTCTCATTGTGCTTTGTACATCGAGCGTTGTTATTAAATCTTGCATTGTTGTCGACGCTAATCCTGGTGTGGAAGGATTACCAGTTGTGAAGGTCTCCTTCGTGCTGTATACTACAGTCGTTGCCATTGCTTCTGTTGACGGATTGACTGTTGTAGCAGACTGGTCTGTGCTGATAGCCATTGTTGACGCCACATCTCGTGTTGAAGGATCGAAAGTAGTAGCTGCCTCTTTAGTGGTTACTTTCAGAGAGGATGTCATGTCTGCTGTGGATGGATTGACAGTAGGAGAAGACTGCTCCGTTGATGCCAACATTGCTGTTGCCTCTTCTGGTGTCGATGGATTGGTAGTAACGACTGCAAACTCTGTGGTGGCTTTTATTGTAGTTGACATACCTGCTGTTGTTGGATTGACTGTAGTTTCGGCCCTCACAGAGCTGACTGCCATTGTAGTTTCAACTTCTTGTGTTGACGAACTTACAGTGGTTTCAGCTTCCTCAGTTGTAGGTCTCATTGTGCTTTGCACATCGAGCGTTGTTATTAAATCTTGCATTGTTGTCGACGCTAAGCCTGGTGTGGAAGGATTACCAGTTGTGAAGGTCTCCTTCGTGCTGTATACTACAGTCGTTGCCATTGCTTCTGTTGACGGATTGACTGTTGTAGCAGACTGGTCTGTGCTGATAGCCATTGTTGACGCCACATCTCGTGTTGAAGGATCGAAAGTAGTAGCTGCCGCTTCAGTGGTTACTTTCAGAGAGGATGTCATGTCTGCTGTGGATGGATTGACAGTAGGAGAAGACTGCTCCGTTGATGCCAACATTGCTGTTGCCTCTTCTGGTGTCGATGGATTGGTAGTAACGACTGCAAACTCTGTGGTGGCTTTTATTGTAGTTGACATACCTGCTGTTGTTGGATTGACTGTAGTTTCGGCCCTCACAGAGCTGACTGCCATTGTAGTTTCAACTTCTTGTGTTGACGAACTTACAGTGGTTTCAGCTTCCTCAGTTGTAGGTCTCATTGTGCTTTGCACATCGAGCGTTGTTATTAAATCTTGCATTGTTGTCGACGCTAAGCCTGGTGTGGAAGGATTCACAGTTGTGAAGGTCTCCTCCGTGCTGTATGCTACAGTCGTTGCCATTGCTTCTGTTGACGGATTGACTGTTGTAGCAGACTGGTCTGTGCTGATCGCCATTGTTGACGCCGCACCTCGTGTTGAAGGATCGAAAGTAGAAGCTGCCTCTTCAGTGGTTACTTTCAGAGAGGATGTCATGTCTGCTGTGGATGGATTGACAGTAGGAGAAGACTGCTCCGTTGATGCCAACATTGTTGTTGCCTCTTCTGGTGTCGATGGATTGGTAGTAACGACTGCAAACTCTGTGGTGGCTTTTATTGTAGTTGCCATACCTGCTGTTGTTGGATTGACTGTAGTATCGGCCCTCACAGAGCTGACTGCCATTGTAGTTTCAACTTCTTGTGTTGACGAACTTACTGTGGTTTCAGCTTCCTCTGGTGTTGGTATCATTGTGCTTTGCACATCGAGCGTTGTTATTAAATCTTGCATTGTTGTCGACGCTAAGCCTGGTGTGGAAGGATTACCAGTTGTGAAGGTCTCCTCCGTGCTGTATGCTACAGTCGTTGCCATTGCTTCTGTTGACGGATTGACTGTTGTAGCAGACTGGTCTGTGCTGATCGCCATTGTTGACGCCACATCTCGTGTTGAATGATCAAAAGTAGTAGCTGCCTCTTCAGTGGTTACTTTCAGAGAGGACGTCATGTCTGCTGTGGATGGATTGACAGTAGGAGAAGACTGCTCCGTTGATGCCAACATTGTTGTTGCCTCTTCTGGTGTCGATGGATTGGTAGTAACGACTGCAAACTCTGTGGTGGCTCCTATTGTAGTTGCCATACCTGCTGTTGTTGGATTGACTGTAGTATCGGCCCTCACAGAGCTGACTGCCATTGTAGTATCAACTTCTTGTGTTGACGAACTTACAGTGGTTTCAGCTTCCTCAGTTGTAGGTCTCATTGTGCTTTGCACATCGAGCGTTGTTATTAAATCTTGCATTGTTGTCGACGCTAATCCTGGTGTGGAAGGATTACCAGTTGTGAAGGTCTCCTTCGTGCTGTATGCTACAGTCGTTGCCATTGCTTCTGTTGACGGATTGACTGTTGTAGCAGACTGGTCTGTGCTGATCGCCATTGTTGACGCCACATCTCGTGTTGAATGATCAAAAGTAGTAGCTGCCTCTTCAGTGGTTACTTTCAGAGAGGACGTCATGTCTGCTGTGGATGGATTGACAGTAGGAGAAGACTGCTCCGTTGATGCCAACATTGTTGTTGCCTCTTCTGGTGTCGATGGATTGGTAGTAACGACTGCAAACTCTGTGGTGGCTCCTATTGTAGTTGCCATACCTGCTGTTGTTGGATTGACTGTAGTATCGGCCCTCACAGAGCTGACTGCCATTGTAGTATCAACTTCTTGTGTTGACGAACTTACAGTGGTTTCAGCTTCCTCAGTTGTAGGTCTCATTGTGCTTTGCACATCGAGCGTTGTTATTAAATCTTGCATTGTTGTCGACGCTAATCCTGGTGTGGAAGGATTACCAGTTGTGAAGGTCTCCTTCGTGCTGTATGCTACAGTCGTTGCCATTGCTTCTGTTGACGGATTGACTGTTGTAGCAGACTGGTCTGTGCTGATCGCCATTGTTGACGCCACATCTCGTGTTGAAGGATCGAAAGTAGTGGCTGCCTCTTCAGTGGTTACTTTCAGAGAGGATGTCATGTCTGCTGTGGATGGATTGACAGTAGGAGAAGACTGCTCCGTTGATGCCAACATTGTTGTTGCCTCTTCTGGTGTCGATGGATTGGTAGTAACGACTGCAAACTCTGTGGTGGCTCCTATTGTAGTTGCCATACCTGCTGTTGTTGGATTGACTGTAGTATCGGCCCTCACAGAGCTGACTGCCATTGTAGTATCAACGTCTTGTGTTGACGAACTTACAGTGGTTTCAACTTCCTCAGTTGTTGGTCTCATTGTGCTTTGTACATCGAGCGTTGTTATTAAATCTTGCATTGTTGTCGACGCTAATCCTGGTGTGGAAGGATTACCAGTTGTGAAGGTCTCCTTCGTGCTGTATACTACAGTCGTTGCCATTGCTTCTGTTGACGGATTGACTGTTGTAGCAGACTGGTCTGTGCTGATAGCCATTGTTGACGCCACATCTCGTGTTGAAGGATCGAAAGTAGTAGCTGCCTCTTCAGTGGTTACTTTCAGAGAGGATGTCATGTCTGCTGTGGATGGATTGACAGTAGGAGAAGACTGCTCCGTTGATGCCAACATTGCTGTTGCCTCTTCTGGTGTCGATGGATTGGTAGTAACGACTGCAAACTCTGTGGTGGCTTTTATTGTAGTTGACATACCTGCTGTTGTTGGATTGACTGTAGTTTCGGCCCTCACAGAGCTGACTGCCATTGTAGTTTCAACTTCTTGTGTTGACGAACTTACAGTGGTTTCAGCTTCCTCAGTTGTAGGTCTCATTGTGCTTTGCACATCGAGCGTTGTTATTAAATCTTGCATTGTTGTCGACGCTAAGCCTGGTGTGGAAGGATTACCAGTTGTGAAGGTCTCCTTCGTGCTGTATACTACAGTCGTTGCCATTGCTTCTGTTGACGGATTGACTGTTGTAGCAGACTGGTCTGTGCTGATCGCCATTGTTGACGCCACATCTCGTGTTGAATGATCAAAAGTAGTAGCTGCCTCTTCAGTGGTTACTTTCAGAGAGGACGTCATGTCTGCTGTGGATGGATTGACAGTAGGAGAAGACTGCTCCGTTGATGCCAACATTGTTGTTGCCTCTTCTGGTGTCGATGGATTGGTAGTAACGACTGCAAACTCTGTGGTGGCTCCTATTGTAGTTGCCATACCTGCTGTTGTTGGATTGACTGTAGTATCGGCCCTCACAGAGCTGACTGCCATTGTAGTATCAACTTCTTGTGTTGACGAACTTACAGTGGTTTCAGCTTCCTCAGTTGTAGGTCTCATTGTGCTTTGCACATCGAGCGTTGTTATTAAATCTTGCATTGTTGTCGACGCTAATCCTGGTGTGGAAGGATTACCAGTTGTGAAGGTCTCCTTCGTGCTGTATGCTACAGTCGTTGCCATTGCTTCTGTTGACGGATTGACTGTTGTAGCAGACTGGTCTGTGCTGATCGCCATTGTTGACGCCACATCTCGTGTTGAAGGATCGAAAGTAGTGGCTGCCTCTTCAGTGGTTACTTTAAGAGAGGATGTCATGTCTGCTGTGGATGGATTGACAGTAGGAGAAGACTGCTCCGTTGATGCCAACATTGTTGTTGCCTCTTCTGGTGTCGATGAATTGGTAGTAACGACTGCAAACTCTGTGGTGGCTCCTATTGTAGTTGCCATACCTGCTGTTGTTGGATTGACTGTAGTATCGGCCCTCACAGAGCTGACTGCCATTGTAGTATCAACGTCTTGTGTTGACGAACTTACAGTGGTTTCAACTTCCTCAGTTGTTGGTCTCATTGTGCTTTGTACATCGAGCGTTGTTATTAAATCTTGCATTGTTGTCGACGCTAATCCTGGTGTGGAAGGATTACCAGTTGTGAAGGTCTCCTTCGTGCTGTATACTACAGTCGTTGCCATTGCTTCTGTTGACGGATTGACTGTTGTAGCAGACTGGTCTGTGCTGATAGCCATTGTTGACGCCACATCTCGTGTTGAAGGATCGAAAGTAGTAGCTGCCTCTTCAGTGGTTACTTTCAGAGAGGATGTCATGTCTGCTGTGGATGGATTGACAGTAGGAGAAGACTGCTCCGTTGATGCCAACATTGCTGTTGCCTCTTCTGGTGTCGATGGATTGGTAGTAACGACTGCAAACTCTGTGGTGGCTTTTATTGTAGTTGACATACCTGCTGTTGTTGGATTGACTGTAGTTTCGGCCCTCACAGAGCTGACTGCCATTGTAGTTTCAACTTCTTGTGTTGACGAACTTACAGTGGTTTCAGCTTCCTCAGTTGTAGGTCTCATTGTGCTTTGCACATCGAGCGTTGTTATTAAATCTTGCATTGTTGTCGACGCTAAGCCTGGTGTGGAAGGATTACCAGTTGTGAAGGTCTCCTTCGTGCTGTATACTACAGTCGTTGCCATTGCTTCTGTTGACGGATTGACTGTTGTAGCAGACTGGTCTGTGCTGATAGCCATTGTTGACGCCACATCTCGTGTTGAAGGATCGAAAGTAGTAGCTGCCGCTTCAGTGGTTACTTTCAGAGAGGATGTCATGTCTGCTGTGGATGGATTGACAGTAGGAGAAGACTGCTCCGTTGATGCCAACATTGTTGTTGCCTCTTCTGGTGTCGATGGATTGGTAGTAACGACTGCAAACTCTGTGGTGGCTCCTATTGTAGTTGCCATACCTGCTGTTGTTGGATTGACTGTAGTATCGGCCCTCACAGAGCTGACTGCCATTGTAGTATCAACTTCTTGTGTTGACGAACTTACAGTGGTTTCAGCTTCCTCAGTTGTAGGTCTCATTGTGCTTTGCACATCGAGCGTTGTTATTAAATCTTGCATTGTTGTCGACGCTAATCCTGGTGTGGAAGGATTACCAGTTGTGAAGGTCTCCTTCGTGCTGTATGCTACAGTCGTTGCCATTGCTTCTGTTGACGGATTGACTGTTGTAGCAGACTGGTCTGTGCTGATCGCCATTGTTGACGCCACATCTCGTGTTGAAGGATCGAAAGTAGTGGCTGCCTCTTCAGTGGTTACTTTAAGAGAGGATGTCATGTCTGCTGTGGATGGATTGACAGTAGGAGAAGACTGCTCCGTTGATGCCAACATTGTTGTTGCCTCTTCTGGTGTCGATGGATTGGTAGTAACGACTGCAAACTCTGTGGTGGCTCCTATTGTAGTTGCCATACCTGCTGTTGTTGGATTGACTGTAGTATCGGCCCTCACAGAGCTGACTGCCATTGTAGTATCAACGTCTTGTGTTGACGAACTTACAGTGGTTTCAACTTCCTCAGTTGTTGGTCTCATTGTGCTTTGTACATCGAGCGTTGTTATTAAATCTTGCATTGTTGTCGACGCTAATCCTGGTGTGGAAGGATTACCAGTTGTGAAGGTCTCCTTCGTGCTGTATACTACAGTCGTTGCCATTGCTTCTGTTGACGGATTGACTGTTGTAGCAGACTGGTCTGTGCTGATAGCCATTGTTGACGCCACATCTCGTGTTGAAGGATCGAAAGTAGTAGCTGCCTCTTCAGTGGTTACTTTCAGAGAGGATGTCATGTCTGCTGTGGATGGATTGACAGTAGGAGAAGACTGCTCCGTTGATGCCAACATTGCTGTTGCCTCTTCTGGTGTCGATGGATTGGTAGTAACGACTGCAAACTCTGTGGTGGCTTTTATTGTAGTTGACATACCTGCTGTTGTTGGATTGACTGTAGTTTCGGCCCTCACAGAGCTGACTGCCATTGTAGTTTCAACTTCTTGTGTTGACGAACTTACAGTGGTTTCAGCTTCCTCAGTTGTAGGTCTCATTGTGCTTTGCACATCGAGCGTTGTTATTAAATCTTGCATTGTTGTCGACGCTAAGCCTGGTGTGGAAGGATTACCAGTTGTGAAGGTCTCCTTCGTGCTGTATACTACAGTCGTTGCCATTGCTTCTGTTGACGGATTGACTGTTGTAGCAGACTGGTCTGTGCTGATAGCCATTGTTGACGCCACATCTCGTGTTGAAGGATCGAAAGTAGTAGCTGCCGCTTCAGTGGTTACTTTCAGAGAGGATGTCATGTCTGCTGTGGATGGATTGACAGTAGGAGAAGACTGCTCCGTTGATGCCAACATTGCTGTTGCCTCTTCTGGTGTCGATGGATTGGTAGTAACGACTGCAAACTCTGTGGTGGCTTTTATTGTAGTTGACATACCTGCTGTTGTTGGATTGACTGTAGTTTCGGCCCTCACAGAGCTGACTGCCATTGTAGTTTCAACTTCTTGTGTTGACGAACTTACAGTGGTTTCAGCTTCCTCAGTTGTAGGTCTCATTGTGCTTTGCACATCGAGCGTTGTTATTAAATCTTGCATTGTTGTCGACGCTAAGCCTGGTGTGGAAGGATTACCAGTTGTGAAGGTCTCCTTCGTGCTGTATGCTACAGTCGTTGCCATTGCTTCTGTTGACGGATTGACTGTTGTAGCAGACTGGTCTGTGCTGATCGCCATTGTTGACGCCACACCTCGTGTTGAAGGATCGAAAGTAGAAGCTGCCTCTTCAGTGGTTACTTTCAGAGAGGATGTCATGTCTGCTGTGGATGGATTGACAGTAGGAGAAGACTGCTCCGTTGATGCAAACATTGTTGTTGCCTCTTCTGCTGTCGATGGATTGGTAGTAACGACTTGAAACTCTGTGGTGGCTTTTATTGTAGTTGCCATACCTGCTGTTGTTGGATTGACTGTAGTATCGGCCCTCACAGAGCTGACTGCCATTGTAGTTTCAACTTCTTGTGTTGACGAACTTACAGTGCTTTCAGCTTCCTCAGTTGTTGGTATCATTGTGCTTTGCACATCGAGCGTTGTTATTAAATCTTGCATTGTTGTTGACGCTAATCCTGGTGTGGAAGGATTACCAGTTGTGAAGGTCTCCTTCGTGCTGTATACTACAGTCGTTGCCATTGCTTCTGTTGACGGATTGACTGTTGTAGCAGACTGGTCTGTGCTGATAGCCATTGTTGACGCCACATCTCGTGTTGAAGGATCGAAAGTAGTAGCTGCCTCTTCAGTGGTTACTTTCAGAGAGGATGTCATGTCTGCTGTGGATGGATTGACAGTAGGAGAAGACTGCTCCGTTGATGCCAACATTGCTGTTGCCTCTTCTGGTGTCGATGGATTGGTAGTAACGACTGCAAACTCTGTGGTGGCTTTTATTGTAGTTGACATACCTGCTGTTGTTGGATTGACTGTAGTTTCGGCCCTCACAGAGCTGACTGCCATTGTAGTTTCAACTTCTTGTGTTGACGAACTTACAGTGGTTTCAGCTTCCTCAGTTGTAGGTCTCATTGTGCTTTGCACATCGAGCGTTGTTATTAAATCTTGCATTGTTGTCGACGCTAAGCCTGGTGTGGAAGGATTACCAGTTGTGAAGGTCTCCTTCGTGCTGTATACTACAGTCGTTGCCATTGCTTCTGTTGACGGATTGACTGTTGTAGCAGACTGGTCTGTGCTGATAGCCATTGTTGACGCCACATCTCGTGTTGAAGGATCGAAAGTAGTAGCTGCCGCTTCAGTGGTTACTTTCAGAGAGGATGTCATGTCTGCTGTGGATGGATTGACAGTAGGAGAAGACTGCTCCGTTGATGCCAACATTGCTGTTGCCTCTTCTGGTGTCGATGGATTGGTAGTAACGACTGCAAACTCTGTGGTGGCTTTTATTGTAGTTGACATACCTGCTGTTGTTGGATTGACTGTAGTTTCGGCCCTCACAGAGCTGACTGCCATTGTAGTTTCAACTTCTTGTGTTGACGAACTTACAGTGGTTTCAGCTTCCTCAGTTGTAGGTCTCATTGTGCTTTGCACATCGAGCGTTGTTATTAAATCTTGCATTGTTGTCGACGCTAAGCCTGGTGTGGAAGGATTACCAGTTGTGAAGGTCTCCTTCGTGCTGTATGCTACAGTCGTTGCCATTGCTTCTGTTGACGGATTGACTGTTGTAGCAGACTGGTCTGTGCTGATCGCCATTGTTGACGCCACACCTCGTGTTGAAGGATCGAAAGTAGAAGCTGCCTCTTCAGTGGTTACTTTCAGAGAGGATGTCATGTCTGCTGTGGATGGATTGACAGTAGGAGAAGACTGCTCCGTTGATGCAAACATTGTTGTTGCCTCTTCTGCTGTCGATGGATTGGTAGTAACGACTTGAAACTCTGTGGTGGCTTTTATTGTAGTTGCCATACCTGCTGTTGTTGGATTGACTGTAGTATCGGCCCTCACAGAGCTGACTGCCATTGTAGTTTCAACTTCTTGTGTTGACGAACTTACAGTGCTTTCAGCTTCCTCAGTTGTTGGTATCATTGTGCTTTGCACATCGAGCGTTGTTATTAAATCTTGCATTGTTGTTGACGCTAATCCTGGTGTGGAAGGATTACCAGTTGTGAAGGTCTCCTTCGTGCTGTATACTACAGTCGTTGCCATTGCTTCTGTTGACGGATTGACTGTTGTAGCAGACTGGTCTGTGCTGATAGCCATTGTTGACGCCACATCTCGTGTTGAAGGATCGAAAGTAGTAGCTGCCTCTTCAGTGGTTACTTTCAGAGAGGATGTCATGTCTGCTGTGGATGGATTGACAGTAGGAGAAGACTGCTCCGTTGATGCCAACATTGCTGTTGCCTCTTCTGGTGTCGATGGATTGGTAGTAACGACTGCAAACTCTGTGGTGGCTTTTATTGTAGTTGACATACCTGCTGTTGTTGGATTGACTGTAGTTTCGGCCCTCACAGAGCTGACTGCCATTGTAGTTTCAACTTCTTGTGTTGACGAACTTACAGTGGTTTCAGCTTCCTCAGTTGTAGGTCTCATTGTGCTTTGCACATCGAGCGTTGTTATTAAATCTTGCATTGTTGTCGACGCTAAGCCTGGTGTGGAAGGATTACCAGTTGTGAAGGTCTCCTTCGTGCTGTATACTACAGTCGTTGCCATTGCTTCTGTTGACGGATTGACTGTTGTAGCAGACTGGTCTGTGCTGATAGCCATTGTTGACGCCACATCTCGTGTTGAAGGATCGAAAGTAGTAGCTGCCTCTTCAGTGGTTACTTTCAGAGAGGATGTCATGTCTGCTGTGGATGGATTGACAGTAGGAGAAGACTGCTCCGTTGATGCCAACATTGTTGTTGCCTCTTCTGGTGTCGATGGATTGGTAGTAACGACTGCAAACTCTGTGGTGGCTCCTATTGTAGTTGCCATACCTGCTGTTGTTGGATTGACTGTAGTTTCGGCCCTCACAGAGCTGACTGCCATTGTAGTTTCAACTTCTTGTGTTGACGAACTTACAGTGGTTTCAACTTCCTCAGTTGTTGGTCTCATTGTGCTTTGTACATCGAGCGTTGTTATTAAATCTTGCATTGTTGTCGACGCTAATCCTGGTGTGGAAGGATTACCAGTTGTGAAGGTCTCCTTCGTGCTGTATACTACAGTCGTTGCCATTGCTTCTGTTGACGGATTGACTGTTGTAGCAGACTGGTCTGTGCTGATAGCCATTGTTGACGCCACATCTCGTGTTGAAGGATCGAAAGTAGTAGCTGCCTCTTCAGTGGTTACTTTCAGAGAGGATGTCATGTCTGCTGTGGATGGATTGACAGTAGGAGAAGACTGCTCCGTTGATGCCAACATTGCTGTTGCCTCTTCTGGTGTCGATGGATTGGTAGTAACGACTGCAAACTCTGTGGTGGCTTTTATTGTAGTTGACATACCTGCTGTTGTTGGATTGACTGTAGTTTCGGCCCTCACAGAGCTGACTGCCATTGTAGTTTCAACTTCTTGTGTTGACGAACTTACAGTGGTTTCAGCTTCCTCAGTTGTAGGTCTCATTGTGCTTTGCACATCGAGCGTTGTTATTAAATCTTGCATTGTTGTCGACGCTAAGCCTGGTGTGGAAGGATTACCAGTTGTGAAGGTCTCCTTCGTGCTGTATACTACAGTCGTTGCCATTGCTTCTGTTGACGGATTGACTGTTGTAGCAGACTGGTCTGTGCTGATAGCCATTGTTGACGCCACATCTCGTGTTGAAGGATCGAAAGTAGTAGCTGCCGCTTCAGTGGTTACTTTCAGAGAGGATGTCATGTCTGCTGTGGATGGATTGACAGTAGGAGAAGACTGCTCCGTTGATGCCAACATTGCTGTTGCCTCTTCTGGTGTCGATGGATTGGTAGTAACGACTGCAAACTCTGTGGTGGCTTTTATTGTAGTTGACATACCTGCTGTTGTTGGATTGACTGTAGTTTCGGCCCTCACAGAGCTGACTGCCATTGTAGTTTCAACTTCTTGTGTTGACGAACTTACAGTGGTTTCAGCTTCCTCAGTTGTAGGTCTCATTGTGCTTTGCACATCGAGCGTTGTTATTAAATCTTGCATTGTTGTCGACGCTAAGCCTGGTGTGGAAGGATTACCAGTTGTGAAGGTCTCCTTCGTGCTGTATGCTACAGTCGTTGCCATTGCTTCTGTTGACGGATTGACTGTTGTAGCAGACTGGTCTGTGCTGATCGCCATTGTTGACGCCACACCTCGTGTTGAAGGATCGAAAGTAGAAGCTGCCTCTTCAGTGGTTACTTTCAGAGAGGATGTCATGTCTGCTGTGGATGGATTGACAGTAGGAGAAGACTGCTCCGTTGATGCAAACATTGTTGTTGCCTCTTCTGCTGTCGATGGATTGGTAGTAACGACTTGAAACTCTGTGGTGGCTTTTATTGTAGTTGCCATACCTGCTGTTGTTGGATTGACTGTAGTATCGGCCCTCACAGAGCTGACTGCCATTGTAGTTTCAACTTCTTGTGTTGACGAA
The DNA here is from genome assembly GCA_037893225.1 of Hippasteria phrygiana. Classification (NCBI taxonomy): domain Eukaryota; kingdom Metazoa; phylum Echinodermata; class Asteroidea; order Valvatida; family Goniasteridae; genus Hippasteria; species Hippasteria phrygiana. The sequence goes on along the minus strand of JAZGUH010000569.1, from coordinate 253,974 downwards.
CTTACAGTGCTTTCAGCTTCCTCAGTTGTTGGTATCATTGTGCTTTGCACATCGAGCGTTGTTATTAAATCTTGCATTGTTGTTGACGCTAATCCTGGTGTGGAAGGATTACCAGTTGTGAAGGTCTCCTTCGTGCTGTATACTACAGTCGTTGCCATTGCTTCTGTTGACGGATTGACTGTTGTAGCAGACTGGTCTGTGCTGATAGCCATTGTTGACGCCACATCTCGTGTTGAAGGATCGAAAGTAGTAGCTGCCTCTTCAGTGGTTACTTTCAGAGAGGATGTCATGTCTGCTGTGGATGGATTGACAGTAGGAGAAGACTGCTCCGTTGATGCCAACATTGCTGTTGCCTCTTCTGGTGTCGATGGATTGGTAGTAACGACTGCAAACTCTGTGGTGGCTTTTATTGTAGTTGACATACCTGCTGTTGTTGGATTGACTGTAGTTTCGGCCCTCACAGAGCTGACTGCCATTGTAGTTTCAACTTCTTGTGTTGACGAACTTACAGTGGTTTCAGCTTCCTCAGTTGTAGGTCTCATTGTGCTTTGCACATCGAGCGTTGTTATTAAATCTTGCATTGTTGTCGACGCTAAGCCTGGTGTGGAAGGATTACCAGTTGTGAAGGTCTCCTTCGTGCTGTATACTACAGTCGTTGCCATTGCTTCTGTTGACGGATTGACTGTTGTAGCAGACTGGTCTGTGCTGATCGCCATTGTTGACGCCACATCTCGTGTTGAAGGATCGAAAGTAGTGGCTGCCTCTTCAGTGGTTACTTTCAGAGAGGATGTCATGTCTGCTGTGGATGGATTGACAGTAGGAGAAGACTGCTCCGTTGATGCCAACATTGTTGTTGCCTCTTCTGGTGTCGATGGATTGGTAGTAACGACTGCAAACTCTGTGGTGGCTCCTATTGTAGTTGCCATACCTGCTGTTGTTGGATTGACTGTAGTATCGGCCCTCACAGAGCTGACTGCCATTGTAGTATCAACGTCTTGTGTTGACGAACTTACAGTGGTTTCAACTTCCTCAGTTGTTGGTCTCATTGTGCTTTGTACATCGAGCGTTGTTATTAAATCTTGCATTGTTGTCGACGCTAATCCTGGTGTGGAAGGATTACCAGTTGTGAAGGTCTCCTTCGTGCTGTATACTACAGTCGTTGCCATTGCTTCTGTTGACGGATTGACTGTTGTAGCAGACTGGTCTGTGCTGATAGCCATTGTTGACGCCACATCTCGTGTTGAAGGATCGAAAGTAGTAGCTGCCTCTTCAGTGGTTACTTTCAGAGAGGATGTCATGTCTGCTGTGGATGGATTGACAGTAGGAGAAGACTGCTCCGTTGATGCCAACATTGCTGTTGCCTCTTCTGGTGTCGATGGATTGGTAGTAACGACTGCAAACTCTGTGGTGGCTTGTATTGTAGTTGACATACCTGCTGTTGTTGGATTGACTGTAGTTTCGGCCCTCACAGAGCTGACTGCCATTGTAGTTTCAACTTCTTGTGTTGACGAACTTACAGTGGTTTCAGCTTCCTCAGTTGTAGGTCTCATTGTGCTTTGCACATCGAGCGTTGTTATTAAATCTTGCATTGTTGTCGACGCTAAGCCTGGTGTGGAAGGATTACCAGTTGTGAAGGTCTCCTTCGTGCTGTATGCTACAGTCGTTGCCATTGCTTCTGTTGACGGATTGACTGTTGTAGCAGACTGGTCTGTGCTGATCGCCATTGTTGACGCCGCACCTCGTGTTGAAGGATCGAAAGTAGAAGCTGCCTCTTCAGTGGTTACTTTCAGAGAGGATGTCATGTCTGCTGTGGATGGATTGACAGTAGGAGAAGACTGCTCCGTTGATGCCAACATTGTTGTTGCCTCTTCTGGTGTCGATGGATTGGTAGTAACGACTGCAAACTCTGTGGTGGCTTTTATTGTAGTTGCCATACCTGCTGTTGTTGGATTGACTGTAGTATCGGCCCTCACAGAGCTGACTGCCATTGTAGTTTCAACTTCTTGTGTTGACGAACTTACTGTGGTTTCAGCTTCCTCTGGTGTTGGTATCATTGTGCTTTGCACATCGAGCGTTGTTATTAAATCTTGCATTGTTGTCGACGCTAAGCCTGTTGTGGAAGGATTACCAGTTGTGAAGGTCTCCTCCGTGCTGTATGCTACAGTCGTTGCCATTGCTTCTGTTGACGGATTGACTGTTGTAGCAGACTGGTCTGTGCTGATCGCCATTGTTGACGCCACATCTCGTGTTGAATGATCAAAAGTAGTAGCTGCCTCTTCAGTGGTTACTTTCAGAGAGGATGTCATGTCTGCTGTGGATGGATTGACAGTAGGAGAAGACTGCTCCGTTGATGCCAACATTGTTGTTGCCTCTTCTGGTGTCGATGGATTGGTAGTAACGACTGCAAACTCTGTGGTGGCTCCTATTGTAGTTGCCATACCTGCTGTTGTTGGATTGACTGTAGTATCGGCCCTCACAGAGCTGACTGCCATTGTAGTATCAACTTCTTGTGTTGACGAACTTACAGTGGTTTCAGCTTCCTCAGTTGTAGGTCTCATTGTGCTTTGTACATCGAGCGTTGTTATTAAATCTTGCATTGTTGTCGACGCTAATCCTGGTGTGGAAGGATTACCAGTTGTGAAGGTCTCCTTCGTGCTGTATACTACAGTCGTTGCCATTGCTTCTGTTGACGGATTGACTGTTGTAGCAGACTGGTCTGTGCTGATAGCCATTGTTGACGCCACATCTCGTGTTGAAGGATCGAAAGTAGTAGCTGCCTCTTCAGTGGTTACTTTCAGAGAGGATGTCATGTCTGCTGTGGATGGATTGACAGTAGGAGAAGACTGCTCCGTTGATGCCAACATTGCTGTTGCCTCTTCTGGTGTCGATGGATTGGTAGTAACGACTGCAAACTCTGTGGTGGCTTGTATTGTAGTTGACATACCTGCTGTTGTTGGATTGACTGTAGTTTCGGCCCTCACAGAGCTGACTGCCATTGTAGTTTCAACTTCTTGTGTTGACGAACTTACAGTGGTTTCAGCTTCCTCAGTTGTAGGTCTCATTGTGCTTTGCACATCGAGCGTTGTTATTAAATCTTGCATTGTTGTCGACGCTAAGCCTGGTGTGGAAGGATTACCAGTTGTGAAGGTCTCCTTCGTGCTGTATGCTACAGTCGTTGCCATTGCTTCTGTTGACGGATTGACTGTTGTAGCAGACTGGTCTGTGCTGATCGCCATTGTTGACGCCGCACCTCGTGTTGAAGGATCGAAAGTAGAAGCTGCCTCTTCAGTGGTTACTTTCAGAGAGGATGTCATGTCTGCTGTGGATGGATTGACAGTAGGAGAAGACTGCTCCGTTGATGCCAACATTGTTGTTGCCTCTTCTGGTGTCGATGGATTGGTAGTAACGACTGCAAACTCTGTGGTGGCTTTTATTGTAGTTGCCATACCTGCTGTTGTTGGATTGACTGTAGTATCGGCCCTCACAGAGCTGACTGCCATTGTAGTTTCAACTTCTTGTGTTGACGAACTTACTGTGGTTTCAGCTTCCTCTGGTGTTGGTATCATTGTGCTTTGCACATCGAGCGTTGTTATTAAATCTTGCATTGTTGTCGACGCTAAGCCTGGTGTGGAAGGATTACCAGTTGTGAAGGTCTCCTCCGTGCTGTATGCTACAGTCGTTGCCATTGCTTCTGTTGACGGATTGACTGTTGTAGCAGACTGGTCTGTGCTGATCGCCATTGTTGACGCCACATCTCGTGTTGAATGATCAAAAGTAGTAGCTGCCTCTTCAGTGGTTACTTTCAGAGAGGATGTCATGTCTGCTGTGGATGGATTGACAGTAGGAGAAGACTGCTCCGTTGATGCCAACATTGTTGTTGCCTCTTCTGGTGTCGATGGATTGGTAGTAACGACTGCAAACTCTGTGGTGGCTCCTATTGTAGTTGCCATACCTGCTGTTGTTGGATTGACTGTAGTATCGGCCCTCACAGAGCTGACTGCCATTGTAGTATCAACTTCTTGTGTTGACGAACTTACAGTGGTTTCAGCTTCCTCAGTTGTAGGTCTCATTGTGCTTTGTACATCGAGCGTTGTTATTAAATCTTGCATTGTTGTCGACGCTAATCCTGGTGTGGAAGGATTACCAGTTGTGAAGGTCTCCTTCGTGCTGTATACTACAGTCGTTGCCATTGCTTCTGTTGACGGATTGACTGTTGTAGCAGACTGGTCTGTGCTGATAGCCATTGTTGACGCCACATCTCGTGTTGAAGGATCGAAAGTAGTAGCTGCCTCTTCAGTGGTTACTTTCAGAGAGGATGTCATGTCTGCTGTGGATGGATTGACAGTAGGAGAAGACTGCTCCGTTGATGCCAACATTGCTGTTGCCTCTTCTGGTGTCGATGGATTGGTAGTAACGACTGCAAACTCTGTGGTGGCTTGTATTGTAGTTGACATACCTGCTGTTGTTGGATTGACTGTAGTTTCGGCCCTCACAGAGCTGACTGCCATTGTAGTTTCAACTTCTTGTGTTGACGAACTTACAGTGGTTTCAGCTTCCTCAGTTGTAGGTCTCATTGTGCTTTGCACATCGAGCGTTGTTATTAAATCTTGCATTGTTGTCGACGCTAAGCCTGGTGTGGAAGGATTACCAGTTGTGAAGGTCTCCTTCGTGCTGTATGCTACAGTCGTTGCCATTGCTTCTGTTGACGGATTGACTGTTGTAGCAGACTGGTCTGTGCTGATCGCCATTGTTGACGCCGCACCTCGTGTTGAAGGATCGAAAGTAGAAGCTGCCTCTTCAGTGGTTACTTTCAGAGAGGATGTCATGTCTGCTGTGGATGGATTGACAGTAGGAGAAGACTGCTCCGTTGATGCCAACATTGTTGTTGCCTCTTCTGGTGTCGATGGATTGGTAGTAACGACTGCAAACTCTGTGGTGGCTTTTATTGTAGTTGCCATACCTGCTGTTGTTGGATTGACTGTAGTATCGGCCCTCACAGAGCTGACTGCCATTGTAGTTTCAACTTCTTGTGTTGACGAACTTACTGTGGTTTCAGCTTCCTCTGGTGTTGGTATCATTGTGCTTTGCACATCGAGCGTTGTTATTAAATCTTGCATTGTTGTCGACGCTAAGCCTGGTGTGGAAGGATTACCAGTTGTGAAGGTCTCCTCCGTGCTGTATGCTACAGTCGTTGCCATTGCTTCTGTTGACGGATTGACTGTTGTAGCAGACTGGTCTGTGCTGATCGCCATTGTTGACGCCACATCTCGTGTTGAATGATCAAAAGTAGTAGCTGCCTCTTCAGTGGTTACTTTCAGAGAGGATGTCATGTCTGCTGTGGATGGATTGACAGTAGGAGAAGACTGCTCCGTTGATGCCAACATTGTTGTTGCCTCTTCTGGTGTCGATGGATTGGTAGTAACGACTGCAAACTCTGTGGTGGCTCCTATTGTAGTTGCCATACCTGCTGTTGTTGGATTGACTGTAGTTTCGGCCCTCACAGAGCTGACTGCCATTGTAGTATCAACTTCTTGTGTTGACGAACTTACAGTGGTTTCAGCTTCCTCAGTTGTAGGTCTCATTGTGCTTTGCACATCGAGCGTTGTTATTAAATCTTGCATTGTTGTCGACGCTAATCCTGGTGTGGAAGGATTACCAGTTGTGAAGGTCTCCTTCGTGCTGTATGCTACAGTCGTTGCCATTGCTTCTGTTGACGGATTGACTGTTGTAGCAGACTGGTCTGTGCTGATCGCCATTGTTGACGCCACATCTCGTGTTGAAGGATCGAAAGTAGTGGCTGCCTCTTCAGTGGTTACTTTCAGAGAGGATGTCATGTCTGCTGTGGATGGATTGACAGTAGGAGAAGACTGCTCCGTTGATGCCAACAGTGTTGTTGCCTCTTCTGGTGTCGATGGATTGGTAGTAACGACTGCAAACTCTGTGGTGGCTCCTATTGTAGTTGCCATACCTGCTGTTGTTGGATTGACTGTAGTATCGGCCCTCACAGAGCTGACTGCCATTGTAGTATCAACGTCTTGTGTTGACGAACTTACAGTGGTTTCAACTTCCTCAGTTGTTGGTCTCATTGTGCTTTGTACATCGAGCGTTGTTATTAAATCTTGCATTGTTGTCGACGCTAATCCTGGTGTGGAAGGATTACCAGTTGTGAAGGTCTCCTTCGTGCTGTATACTACAGTCGTTGCCATTGCTTCTGTTGACGGATTGACTGTTGTAGCAGACTGGTCTGTGCTGATAGCCATTGTTGACGCCACATCTCGTGTTGAAGGATCGAAAGTAGTAGCTGCCTCTTCAGTGGTTACTTTCAGAGAGGATGTCATGTCTGCTGTGGATGGATTGACAGTAGGAGAAGACTGCTCCGTTGATGCCAACATTGCTGTTGCCTCTTCTGGTGTCGATGGATTGGTAGTAACGACTGCAAACTCTGTGGTGGCTTTTATTGTAGTTGCCATACCTGCTGTTGTTGGATTGACTGTAGTTTCGGCCCTCACAGAGCTGACTGCCATTGTAGTTTCAACTTCTTGTGTTGACGAACTTACAGTGGTTTCAGCTTCCTCAGTTGTAGGTCTCATTGTGCTTTGCACATCGAGCGTTGTTATTAAATCTTGCATTGTTGTCGACGCTAAGCCTGGTGTGGAAGGATTACCAGTTGTGAAGGTCTCCTTCGTGCTGTATACTACAGTCGTTGCCATTGCTTCTGTTGACGGATTGACTGTTGTAGCAGACTGGTCTGTGCTGATAGCCATTGTTGACGCCACATCTCGTGTTGAAGGATCGAAAGTAGTAGCTGCCTCTTCAGTGGTTACTTTCAGAGAGGATGTCATGTCTGCTGTGGATGGATTGACAGTAGGAGAAGACTGCTCCGTTGATGCCAACATTGCTGTTGCCTCTTCTGGTGTCGATGGATTGGTAGTAACGACTGCAAACTCTGTGGTGGCTTTTATTGTAGTTGACATACCTGCTGTTGTTGGATTGACTGTAGTTTCGGCCCCCACAGAGCTGACTGCCATTGTAGTTTCAACTTCTTGTGTTGACGAACTTACAGTGGTTTCAGCTTCCTCAGTTGTAGGTCTCATTGTGCTTTGCACATCGAGCGTTGTTATTAAATCTTGCATTGTTGTCGACGCTAAGCCTGGTGTGGAAGGATTACCAGTTGTGAAGGTCTCCTTCGTGCTGTATGCTACAGTCGTTGCCATTGCTTCTGTTGACGGATTGACTGTTGTAGCAGACTGGTCTGTGCTGATCGCCATTGTTGACGCCACATCTCGTGTTGAAGGATCGAAAGTAGTGGCTGCCTCTTCAGTGGTTACTTTCAGAGAGGATGTCATGTCTGCTGTGGATGGATTGACAGTAGGAGAAGACTGCTCCGTTGATGCCAACATTGCTGTTGCCTCTTCTGGTGTCGATGGATTGGTAGTAACGACTGCAAACTCTGTGGTGGCTCCTATTGTAGTTGACATACCTGCTGTTGTTGGATTGACTGTAGTTTCGGCCCTCACAGAGCTGACTGCCATTGTAGTTTCAACTTCTTGTGTTGACGAACTTACAGTGGTTTCAGCTTCCTCAGTTGTAGGTCTCATTGTGCTTTGCACATCGAGCGTTGTTATTAAATCTTGCATTGTTGTCGACGCTAAGCCTGGTGTGGAAGGATTACCAGTTGTGAAGGTCTCCTTCGTGCTGTATGCTACAGTCGTTGCCATTGCTTCTGTTGACGGATTGACTGTTGTAGCAGACTGGTCTGTGCTGATCGCCATTGTTGACGCCACACCTCGTGTTGAAGGATCGAAAGTAGAAGCTGCCTCTTCAGTGGTTACTTTCAGAGAGGATGTCATGTCTGCTGTGGATGGATTGACAGTAGGAGAAGACTGCTCCGTTGATGCAAACATTGTTGTTGCCTCTTCTGCTGTCGATGGATTGGTAGTAACGACTGCAAACTCTGTGGTGGCTTTTATTGTAGTTGCCATACCTGCTGTTGTTGGATTGACTGTAGTATCGGCCCTCACAGAGCTGACTGCCATTGTAGTTTCAACTTCTTGTGTTGACGAACTTACAGTGCTTTCAGCTTCCTCAGTTGTTGGTATCATTGTGCTTTGCACATCGAGCGTTGTTATTAAATCTTGCATTGTTGTCGACGCTAATCCTGGTGTGGAAGGATTACCAGTTGTGAAGGTCTCCTTCGTGCTGTATACTACAGTCGTTGCCATTGCTTCTGTTGACGGATTGACTGTTGTAGCAGACTGGTCTGTGCTGATAGCCATTGTTGACGCCACATCTCGTGTTGAAGGATCGAAAGTAGTAGCTGCCTCTTCAGTGGTTACTTTCAGAGAGGATGTCATGTCTGCTGTGGATGGATTGACAGTAGGAGAAGACTGCTCCGTTGATGCCAACATTGCTGTTGCCTCTTCTGGTGTCGATGGATTGGTAGTAACGACTGCAAACTCTGTGGTGGCTTTTATTGTAGTTGCCATACCTGCTGTTGTTGGATTGACTGTAGTATCGGCCCTCACAGAGCTGACTGCCATTGTAGTATCAACTTCTTGTGTTGACGAACTTACAGTGGTTTCAACTTCCTCAGTTGTTGGTCTCATTGTGCTTTGTACATCGAGCGTTGTTATTAAATCTTGCATTGTTGTCGACGCTAAGCCTGGTGTGGAAGGATTACCAGTTGTGAAGGTCTCCTTCGTGCTGTATGCTACAGTCGTTGCCATTGCTTCTGTTGACGGATTGACTGTTGTAGCAGACTGGTCTGTGCTGATCGCCATTGTTGACGCCACATCTCGTGTTGAAGGATCGAAAGTAGTGGCTGCCTCTTCAGTGGTTACTTTCAGAGAGGATGTCATGTCTGCTGTGGATGGATTGACAGTAGGAGAAGACTGCTCCGTTGATGCCAACATTGTTGTTGCCTCTTCTGGTGTCGATGGATTGGTAGTAACGACTGCAAACTCTGTGGTGGCTCCTATTGTAGTTGCCATACCTGCTGTTGTTGGATTGACTGTAGTATCGGCCCTCACAGAGCTGACTGCCATTGTAGTATCAACGTCTTGTGTTGACGAACTTACAGTGGTTTCAACTTCCTCAGTTGTTGGTCTCATTGTGCTTTGTACATCGAGCGTTGTTATTAAATCTTGCATTGTTGTCGACGCTAATCCTGGTGTGGAAGGATTACCAGTTGTGAAGGTCTCCTTCGTGCTGTATACTACAGTCGTTGCCATTGCTTCTGTTGACGGATTGACTGTTGTAGCAGACTGGTCTGTGCTGATAGCCATTGTTGACGCCACATCTCGTGTTGAAGGATCGAAAGTAGTAGCTGCCTCTTCAGTGGTTACTTTCAGAGAGGATGTCATGTCTGCTGTGGATGGATTGACAGTAGGAGAAGACTGCTCCGTTGATGCCAACATTGCTGTTGCCTCTTCTGGTGTCGATGGATTGGTAGTAACGACTGCAAACTCTGTGGTGGCTTTTATTGTAGTTGACATACCTGCTGTTGTTGGATTGACTGTAGTTTCGGCCCTCACAGAGCTGACTGCCATTGTAGTTTCAACTTCTTGTGTTGACGAACTTACAGTGGTTTCAGCTTCCTCAGTTGTAGGTCTCATTGTGCTTTGCACATCGAGCGTTGTTATTAAATCTTGCATTGTTGTCGACGCTAAGCCTGGTGTGGAAGGATTACCAGTTGTGAAGGTCTCCTTTGTGCTGTATACTACAGTCGTTGCCATTGCTTCTGTTGACGGATTGACTGTTGTAGCAGACTGGTCTGTGCTGATAGCCATTGTTGACGCCACATCTCGTGTTGAAGGATCGAAAGTAGTAGCTGCCTCTTCAGTGGTTACTTTCAGAGAGGATGTCATGTCTGCTGTGGATGGATTGACAGTAGGAGAAGACTGCTCCGTTGATGCCAACATTGTTGTTGCTTCTTCTGGTGTCGATGGATTGGTAGTAACGACTGCAAACTCTGTGGTAGCTTTTATTGTAGTTGCCATACCTGCTGTTGTTGGATTGACTGTAGTATCGGCCCTCACAGAGCTGACTGCCATTGTAGTATCAACTTCTTGTGTTGACGAACTTACAGTGGTTTCAACTTCCTCAGTTGTTGGTCTCATTGTGCTTTGTACATCGAGCGTTGTTATTAAATCTTGCATTGTTGTCGACGCTAAGCCTGGTGTGGAAGGATTCACAGTTGTGAAGGTCTCCTCCGTGCTGTATGCTACAGTCGTTGCCATTGCTTCTGTTGACGGATTGACTGTTGTAGCAGACTGGTCTGTGCTGATCGCCATTGTTGACGCCACATCTCGTGTTGAAGGATCGAAAGTAGTAGCTGCCTCTTCAGTGGTTACTTTCAGAGAGGATGTCATGTCTGCTGTGGATGGATTGACAGTAGGAGAAGACTGCTCCGTTGATGCAAACATTGTTGTTGCCTCTTCTGCTGTCGATGGATTGGTAGTAACGACTGCAAACTCTGTGGTGGCTCCTATTGTAGTTGCCATACCTGCTGTTGTTGGATTGACTGTAGTTTCGGCCCTCACAGAGCTGACTGCCATTGTAGTTTCAACTTCTTGTGTTGACGAACTTACAGTGGTTTCAGCTTCCTCAGTTGTAGGTCTCATTGTGCTTTGCACATCGAGCGTTGTTATTAAATCTTGCATTGTTGTCGACGCTAATCCTGGTGTGGAAGGATTACCAGTTGTGAAGGTCTCCTTCGTGCTGTATGCTACAGTCGTTGCCATTGCTTCTGTTGACGGATTGACTGTTGTAGCAGACTGCTCTGTGCTGATCGCCATTGTTGACGCCGCACCTCGTGTTGAAGGATCGAAAGTAGAAGCTGCCTCTTCAGTGGTTACTTTCAGAGAGGATGTCATGTCTGCTGTGGATGGATTGACAGTAGGAGAAGACTGCTCCGTTGATGCCAACATTGTTGTTGCCTCTTCTGGTGTCGATGGATTGGTAGTAACGACTGCAAACTCTGTGGTAGCTTTTATTGTAGTTGCCATACCTGCTGTTGTTGGATTGACTGTAGTATCGGCCCTCACAGAGCTGACTGCCATTGTAGTTTCAACTTCTTGTGTTGACAAACTTACAGTGGTTTCAGCTTCCTCAGTTGTTGGTCTCATTGTGCTTTGCACATCGAGCGTTGTTATTAAATCTTGCATTGTTGTCGACGCTAATCCTGGTGTGGAAGGATTACCAGTTGTGAAGGTCTCCTTCGTGCTGTATGCTACAGTCGTTGCCATTGCTTCTGTTGACGGATTGACTGTTGTAGCAGACTGGTCTGTGCTGGTCGCCATTGTTGACGCCACATCTCGTGTTGAAGGATCGAAAGTAGTAGCTGCCTCTTCAGTGGTTACTTTCAGAGAGGATGTCATGTCTGCTGTGGATGGATTGACAGTAGGAGAAGACTGCTCCGTTGATGCAAACATTGTTGTTGCCTCTTCTGCTGTCGATGGATTGGTAGTAACGACTGCAAACTCTGTGGTGGCTCCTATTGTAGTTGCCATACCTGCTGTTGTTGGATTGACTGTAGTTTCGGCCCTCACAGAGCTGACTGCCATTGTAGTTTCAACTTCTTGTGTTGACGAACTTACAGTGGTTTCAGCTTCCTCAGTTGTAGGTCTCATTGTGCTTTGCACATCGAGCGTTGTTATTAAATCTTGCATTGTTGTCGACGCTAATCCTGGTGTGGAAGGATTACCAGTTGTGAAGGTCTCCTTCGTGCTGTATGCTACAGTCGTTGCCATTGCTTCTGTTGACGGATTGACTGTTGTAGCAGACTGGTCTGTGCTGATCGCCATTGTTGACGCCGCACCTCGTGTTGAAGGATCGAAAGTTGAAGCTGCCTCTTCAGTGGTTACTTTCAGAGAGGATGTCATGTCTGCTGTGGATGGATTGACAGTAGGAGAAGACTGCTCCGTTGATGCCAACATTGTTGTTGCCTCTTCTGGTGTCGATGGATTGGTAGTAACGACTGCAAACTCTGTGGTAGCTTTTATTGTAGTTGCCATACCTGCTGTTGTTGGATTGACTGTAGTATCGGCCCTCACAGAGCTGACTGCCATTGTAGTTTCAACTTCTTGTGTTGACAAACTTACAGTGGTTTCAGCTTCCTCAGTTGTTGGTCTCATTGTGCTTTGCACATCGAGCGTTGTTATTAAATCTTGCATTGTTGTCGACGCTAATCCTGGTGTGGAAGGATTACCAGTTGTGAAGGTCTCCTTCGTGCTGTATGCTACAGTCGTTGCCATTGCTTCTGTTGACGGATTGACTGTTGTAGCAGACTGGTCTGTGCTGGTCGCCATTGTTGACGCCACATCTCGTGTTGAAGGATCGAAAGTAGTAGCTGCCTCTTCAGTGGTTACTTTCAGAGAGGATGTCATGTCTGCTGTGGATGGATTGACAGTAGGAGAAGACTGCTCCGTTGATGCCAACATTGTTGTTGCCTCTTCTGGTGTCGATGGATTGGTAGTAACGACTGCAAACTCTGTGGTAGCTTTTATTGTAGTTGCCATACCTGCTGTTGTTGGATTGACTGTAGTATCGGCCCTCACAGAGCTGACTGCCATTGTAGTTTCAACTTCTTGTGTTGACGAACTTACAGTGGTTTCAGCTTCCTCAGTTGTAGGTCTCATTGTGCTTTGCACATCGAGCGTTGTTATTAAATCTTGCATTGTTGTCGACGCTAATCCTGGTGTGGAAGGATTACTAGTTGTGAAGGTCTCCTTCGTGCTGTATGCTACAGTCGTTGCCATTGCTTCTGTTGACGGATTGACTGTTGTAGCAGACTGGTCTGTGCTGGTCGCCATTGTTGACGCCGCACCTCGTGTTGAAGGATCGAAAGTAGAAGCTGCCTCTTCAGTGGTTACTTTCAGAGAGGATGTCATGTCTGCTGTGGATGGATTGACAGTAGGAGAAGACTGCTCCGTTGATGCCAACATTGTTGTTGCCTCTTCTGGTGTCGATGGATTGGTAGTAACGACTGCAAACTCTGTGGTAGCTTTTATTGTAGTTGCCATACCTGCTGTTGTTGGATTGACTGTAGTATCGGCCCTCACAGAGCTGACTGCCATTGTAGTTTCAACTTCTTGTGTTGACGAACTTACAGTGGTTTCAGCTTCCTCTGGTGTTGGTATCATTGTGCTTTGCACATCGAGCGTTGTTATTAAATCTTGCATTGTTGTCGACGCTAAGCCTGGTGTGGAAGGATTCACAGTTGTGAAGGTCTCCTCCGTGCTGTATGCTACAGTCGTTGCCATTGCTTCTGTTGACGGATTGACTGTTGTAGCAGACTGGTCTGTGCTGATCGCCATTGTTGACGCTGCACCTCGTGTTGAAGGATCGAAAGTAGTAGCTGCCTTTTCAGTGGTTACTTTCAGAGAGGATGTCATGTCTGCTGTGGATGGACTGACAGTAGGAGAAGACTGCTCCGTTGATGCCAACATTGTTGTTGCCTCTTCTGCTGTCGATGGATTGGTAGTAACGACTGCAAACTCTGTGGTGGCTTTTATTGTAGTTGCCATACCTGCTGTTGGATTGACTGTAGTATCGGCCCTCACAGAGCTGACTGCCATTGTAGTATCAACTTCTTGTGTTGACGAACTTACAGTGCTTTCAGCTTCCTCAGTTGTTGGTCTCATTGTGCTTTGCACATCGAGCGTTGTTATTAAATATTGCATTGTTGTCGACGCTAAGCCTGGTGTGGAAGGATTAACAGATGTGAAGGTCTCCTTCTTACTGTATGCTACAGTTGTTGCTACCCCTTCTGTTGAACGATTGACTGTTGTGGCAGACTGTTCTGTGGTGATCGCCATTGTTGACGGAACATCTTGTTTTGAAGGATCGAAAGTAGTGGCTGTATCATCAGAAGTTATTTTCAGAGAGGATATCATATCTTTTGTCGACGGATTAAAAGTAGGAGAAGACATTACTGTTGCCTGTTCTGATGTGGATGGATTTGTAGCAGCAACAGGTGTTGAAGTACTGACAGTCGTGTCCGTAGGCTCTGTGCTTCCTGTTGTAGATGGCACCTCTGTAGCAGATGTTAAAGCAGTGGGAACATTTCCCAGTGATAGGGTTGCTGGGTTAGTTAACTTTGCACTGACTGAAGAGGAGTTATTCGTGGAATGAACGAAGGATACTATGAAGAGTATGCTCCACACTGACGCTAACATTTTTGAAGGAGTTCCACAGAAGTGCTTTTCGTTTATTATTAGGCATTCCTTCCCTGTTTTTCCCGCTTGCGTTTCCGAACCATTTGAGCTCTTCTGTCTGTGCATGGTTAACAGTACTATGTTTTTATCCTTTGGTACAGTTTCTGTAAGGTGAAGACAGAAATTTATTGTTTTATGTAGCTGATTTAATGTAGCTTGATTTAATCAAATTATTTAATGATAAACAAATAGCGTTCCGTGTCGTAATAAACGGTGATGGAAAACCTTGACCCCACTGAGAATGTCCGTCAAACCAACACCCGTACACCGTTTTAATAACTCCTGCATCTCGTTTCACACAAGTAGGCCCCCCCCCCCCCCCCCCCACCCCCCAAGTCGATTCATGTGCGTTTCCTTAGTCAAAATCCCTCCAAACATAAGACAATTTGATCGTCAAGTTTGAGCAACTCTAAGGGCAAATTTTATGTCCAAAATGTGGGTTGTAGTGCTGTGAATATTGTAAGCGAAATAGAGCAATCTTAGAAGTTGGAATGTAGTTTTACACAGATGATTATCATAGGTATCCATTCGCATACTTAATACAAAAATATTGTTTGCCGAAGATCTGATGGGGGGGGGGGGGCATCGAAACCCCCGGCTGTAAGTGTTCCCGTCCTCCATCAAAAACGCAACACAACACAACACAACACAACAAAGCCAAAATGTTTCCGGGGCACCCCTGCTGGATTTGATACGCCACTGGACTGATGAAGGTATCAAAGATAGGAAAATATAAATATACAAAGTGGGATTCCAACTCAGAACATGAGATTCTACAGAACATGGAATTCTAAAAGGAACGGTTTATCCAATGAGTTGCCGACATAGCTTGAGCGGGTTAGGATTTGTTGTTAGAGTTTGTATTAGGATGAGTTCCGTGGTATACGCCCCAGGTCCGTACCCGGTGGGGTGGAGGGTGTGGGGTGCTTACGCACCTTTCCGTCCCCCATATTTTCCAAAAAAGTTGTATGTTAGTATGCGTCTTGTGTGCTATCGAAAGTGCCGCCACTGAAAAATTTGAGCCTTCCCACACCGCTTTTCAAAATATTTTCCCGTCCCCCCCCAAAAATAAATAATAATAAATAAATAAATAAATAAATAAATAAATAAAATCAGGGCCACTCAGTTTTAACGACAATTTTAACATTTGGTCTAAAAAATGTGGATACGCAACCCCCTCCCAAAAAGAAAATGCGTACGTGTCGTAAATAAAGAAATCTAGCCTCCAGGGGCCAATTTCATCAAGCTGTTAAGCACAACAATTTGCTTAGCATGCAAATGCTTCTTTGATAAAAACTGGATTACCAACCAGATTTCCATGTGTAGATTACCAACCAGATTTCCATGTGTGGAATATTGCTTTTGACTGGCATTCAGCTATTGTTTGCTTAGCATGAAAATTACATGGACTTTTGGCTGGTAACCTGTTTTTACTAAGCAAGACATGTTCATGCTAAGCAAATTTGTGTGCTTAACAGCTCTATGAAATTGGCCCCTGGACAATAAACAATTATGGCTGAGTTTGCAAGAGCCCAAAAAAAAACAAAAAAAAACAAAAACACAAGAATACCCATTGATTTGGAACTGAACCGGTGTCATATGAAAATCAGACTCCTATGAAAATCGGACTCATTTGCTCTCACGTGACGGGCCACTGTCCTAATTATCTTCACTTAACATGATTGGTCATTGTTGCAATTTTCAGAAATGGGCGGATTTGGGGGTTAGTATTTTATAGGAAATATCGTTCCACTGACCTGTTCAAAGTTTTGCGTTGTTGGATGTCGAAAAAACGAGAGAAAAACGGCGCTTGTTTTAAACCGTCGGGCGGATGATAGCCTTTAGTCAAGGTGCGTGTGGCTACCTGGATGCGTGACGCACCCCGAATGCCAGCATGTCCGGGGCGCGCCACTCGTCCGGGTAGCCACGCGCGCCTTGACTAAAGGCTACAGGGCAGTTTTCCCAACGATTTCCAGCTGGAAATCGTTGGAAAACTTGTCTTTACAACGACAGCACACCTGGTGGTATCATTTCACAGGATATTTGAGACTGATATTAACTTACAGTCTATTTTCAAAGTGAACAAAGAAACTAACAGGAGCGGGATTCGAACCTGCGACCTCCGGGTTACCGTACCGGCGCTCTACCAACTGAGCTATCTTGCCCTATGTTGGCGGTCTCCCAAATTGTCAGTATCTTTGTTCGGGTGGGTGCTAGTCAGAAGTCATAAACCCATAATGCCGTATAGCCACGGATCACACCCAATTTTACGATACAAGCTGGGAAGCGACATTGTGGGGATCACTCAATGAGGATACGACTTTTTTAACTTATAATTCGTCAAACAATCCACAAGGGAAACAGTCTAGTAAGGTATTTCGTAATAATTCAGTAAAAATCGTGTACACTACGTTTAAAGCCGGTTCATACTTCACGCGAATGCTTGATTGTTTCAGTGTGACGTTCGTCGTTACCCAGGCGAATTTGCTTCGCCCTTAAATTCGCTTGAAGTATGAACCGGCCTAGGCATGTGCAATACTACCAATGAGCCCGTATTTCATAGTGACTGAAATTCACGCTGCACTGGCATAGGCTACCCATAATTTGGGACTTTGGGGGTCCATAGCATTCTAACAGTCGCATTCAATCCCATATTGAAAAACGCAAATTTAGCACATCTCCGAATGGCATGGCGTGTCTTCGTTTCATTGTGATGAAGTCAATTTGAAGGATCTTGAGTTACGGTCAAGTGCTAGAACTCTCTCTGTGTTAACCGTGAGAATCAAAAACTAGAATTGTCAAGTTGACCAATGCTGTTTACACACTGTGCATGTGCGCGTGGTTGATTGTATAAATGTGCCGACATTTACCAAAGGTAAACTCGTATGGAATATTTGATAGGCATAACTACACCGTTATGCACCCTTCAGTCTGTATTCTTTGTTCATTCCGTTTGTTTTTGTTATTGTGGTATAAAAATATGTTTGCTCAAACTTCGCCAGACACCCCCGTAGCCCCTTGGGAATTTCAACGGAATACATGACTTATGGAACACTGATGGGAAAAGTGCAAACGTTCCATTACATCCCGTACTTCCATACCTGCCGATTTGGTTAATGGCAAAGCTAATGGGTACAACAGTAAGCGTTAGGGAAAAGGGAAAACATCCGTCGTCGTCGTCGTCGTCGTCGTCGTCGTCGTCGTCGGAATTTACGGAATTTACTGTAGTAGACGGAGAAATGAATTTACAGTAGACGGAGAAATGAATTTACAGTAGACGGAGAAATGAATTTTCAGTAGACGGAGAAATGAATTTACAGTAGACGGAGAAATGAACCAAAATTTCATTAACAAACTTTCCTCATTTTTTACAAAGTGATTTAAGGGGACCAGCCAAATATTTATTTAAAACTTCTGTCTCAAACGTTTTTGACAGATCACAGTTCTGGTTCCATGTTTATGGATCTGTAAAAGTTTCGGTGTATTTTTTGGCCAAATACGTGAAAAAGTGTACATTCCCAAATTGGTCAGCAGTTTCCCATAATACTTGTGCACAAAATCGAGCCGTGTATACAGTGTATCAGAAAGTGGGTAGTGGTCGGCCTACTGCACACGTGCTGTACAGTCGTATTTCTAATACGATCTGGCTTATTACAGTTGCATCAAAATTACACTTATTTTTTTCTTTGTTTTGTCTTGTATTTTTTGGCTAAAGAGCAATGTAATGGAGGACAATGGGGGAAATGCCGTAGATGGCAAAGTATCTGTATTCCTGTTACAAATAAACAAAGTCTTGTCTCACTTCGAACTTTGGAACTACAAATCAATCACTTTTGAAAATGGACTTTATTGTACGGTGACAACTCACCCCCCCCCCCCCCCCCCCCCCAATAAAGAGCGTATGTAGCGTCACTGCATAATCACGTTGGCCTATGCGCGATCTCGTTTGTCCGCCATTTTATTATTAATAGTTCTACTTTGTTTATATAAAGCCCCACATAAAATTGCAAACTGTTTATTTCTGGACATAATCCATCCGATATAATGTCATTAATTTGATGCCGCAAATGACCAAATAACAAAACAGAAATCACAAGGGAAAAATCCATACCAGTCATGCATGGCATTGCTGATAGGCACAAATAAATAAAACATACTCTTAAAATAGAAATGCGTTTTGTCTGATGTTATGATCTGGACAAAATATAAAGAGGTTCAATATTAATCAGGTTGAATGCGTCCCTTGTTACTGTTCGAACTCAACTGTGACATTTTAATTTCTGCTTAAAATAAACTTGATCCCTTAATTAGTTATTCGTCATATTCCACAACGCCATATAATTAGGTATTCTTTAAAAAGCAACCAGTTCTATTCTGGATCCCATGATCCCGATTAGAGCCGAAAATTAGAACGAAATTTACAAAATAAAATTAGTATTAAAACCAAAGCAAATCCTTCACAAAAGGTGCTCAATTTTGCTTCGAAGGCCTCGGATTAGATGCTTTTTGATAAAAGTCACTTCAGAATGGAACTAGATTTGATTCTGTACACGATTGGTAATCCTCAAATTTTTTTTCTCTGAATTATTACGAAATATCTTGCTAGACTGTAAGTTAATAGTAGTCTCAATTATCCTGTGAAATGATGGCACCAGGTGTGCTGTCGTTGTCAAGAAAAGTGGAAATTCATATCGATTTCCAACGATTTCCAGCTGGAAATCGTTGGAAAACTGCCATGTAGCCTTTAGTCGAGGCGCGCGTGACTACCCGAACTAGTGGCGCGCCCCGGACATGCTGGCATTCGGGGCGCGTCACGCGTCCAGGTAGCCACGCGCGCCTTGACTAAAGGCTATCATCCGCACGACGGTTGAAAACGAGCGCCGCTTCTCTCTCGGTTTTTTTTTGCCATCAAACAACGCAAATCTTTGAACAGGTCAGTGGAACGATATTTCCTATAAAATACTAACCTCAAATCCGCCAATTTCTGAAAATTGCAACAATGACCAATCATGTACACAACCTTGAAATTAACGTCGTTTGATCTATTTTTGAGCCATTCGTCCAATATAGACACCACGCGGTGTTAATTTAACACCACAGGGTATTTGCAGTGTCCGGTCTTCGTACGAATCTGAATCGATGAACGGGGGGGTCGGATATTTTTTAAATTTGTTTATCGTAAATTTTTTTAGGACCCGCCCCACCCAAAAAGTCCGCGCCTGTGTAATACTAAAATGGGCTCAATTTAGTTTGTTGATTCTTTTTTCTTTTCTTTTTTTTGAGTTTTTCCAGTGTGTATGGTGAGTTTGTTTTTGCATTCAATAGGGGACCTATAACAATAGAGGACAATAGGGTCCCCGGTTGAGAAAGGTCGCCGTTTGAAAATCGTGTACAAAACCAATGAGGGACCTTGCCAAAAAGTTGAGAGTATGAACAACAGAAGGTCCCCGATTGCAGGTGTTTACACACTTGTTTTGGGTGGGTTTGCTTTTGCATTCAATAGGGATCTTTAACAGTTGAGGACAATGGGGTCCCCCGGTTGAGAAAGATCCCCGTTTAAAAATCATGTACAAAACCAACGAGGGTCCTTGCTAAAACATATGAACAACAGGAAGACCGTGATAGGAGGTCCCGATTGAAGGTGTTTACACACTACGGGAAGGTGCAGTGAACCTCAACTTGAGAGTGAAATGTGGATTAAGCCAAATCAGAATGACAATGCGCCTGCGCAGAACTGAAACCAGCTTTGGATAAACATAAGTACTTTTTTAAGTACAAATTGATATGAGGGTACACATTTATTTGATTTTTTTTCTCTCTCTCAAAAACTGTGGGAAATGCCATAATCTTTTATTGCGTGCAAAATTGAAAATTGTCCATTTGGTTACCAGTTTCCCCATCGACTTGTGCATGAAATCGAGCTCGAGCCGCGTTAACCATTGGTTTATCATGAAGTGGACGCGCAATCCATGCATGCGCAGTACGGTCGTTTTTGTAACTCCGATTTTGCTTGCACCAAGCACAAGGAAGGCATGAAATAATCCACCGAGTAGACGTGCCGTAACTTGATAGATTCTATCAACAGAGGCACTAGGCATGGCCGCGCCTCTGGAGGTGTCAGTGTCAACACCGGACAGGGGTCGGTTCTCCTATTAAACTACTTAGTCAAGTATGACGACAGGGCACCAACTAATTTGTAACCCTGTATGCTGTGAATTGAGTATGTACGAATATATATATATATATATATATATATATATATATGTATAACTGCATACACGCACGAGTACTTTAACACGAGCACAAGAAGGCCTGACAGGGGCGGGTCCAGAGGAGATTCAACACTCTTCCATCTCTGTTCCAGTTTGTTAGTTTTTTGGTTTGTGTGTTTGTTGGGGTGCTGGGCCCGCCTTTATCTAGTTATTTCTCCATGGTATGACGTAGATTATTCCTCGAGCACGCAAGAGTGCCGTGCGGCCACTGATACTACGTACATGGCCCAAACACTGGTTTGTTTCATCATAGCTATCCATTGCTTTCATTGTTCTGACTTACGTCTGGTGCCCAAATTTTAACTCTTTTCTTTTCTTTTGAAGTAAAATAATAGAGGCTTCAGTCGCCAAACATTTGTTTTTGTACAAGTGTCCCTCAACAACACGAGACCAACGGATCGCTATGCGTGACCGAGTTCAAAACTTGGGAGTTCCCCGTGCATGCAATATCATACTGAACAGATCTATAGGAGATAAAACAGCTCGCCGACGCGTCAAACATCAGTCATTTTCAAATGCGAAGTTTGTGAATAGCCATCAAGCAATTCATCTGTGTCGAAGGTCAAGTATCGCCATTTTGGCACTGATAAGCAAATATGATGCGCTCAAGTTGTTTGAGTATTTCCTTTACTGTCAATGCAGGTAATAAACTAACTTGTAGAAGGGAGTTCCTTCCGCAACATGCTCCTTCGATCCCTTCCGGTTCCCGGATCCCCTTTCTTTGAGCGTGTCATCACGGGAGCGGCTCTGTTTTTGATTTTTTTTAGGCCACCAATTAAAAAAAATCGTCGGTTACCCGCACTGCCGTTTTCCAGGTTTTATGGTATAATTTCGGCATGACCCCCGCCATCATACGGCATTATGGGGTTTATGACAAATTTGGAAAACTGCCAACGTATACGGTAGCTCATTTGGTTGGGCGTTGGTGTAGCATAATGCGGAGGTCGCAGGTTCAAATCCTGCTCTTGCACATTTTCTTTGTAAGAGGTTTCCCTCCTACCTTTTGTGAAGGTGGGGGGGGGTGTGGGAGGGGAGCTTTTACAGCTGCAAGTGTTTTTTTCTTTAAGGCCTACGGGTTCAAACAAATATTTAAAAAATCCGTTTTTTCTTTGAGGCCTACGGGTTAAAACACATATTTAAAAAATCCGTTTGACCTGAACCCCCTGTAAAAAATCTGGATTCGCCCTTATCTAGTATAGGACGTAGATTTTTTCTTGTGAATCTGAGTATACAAAATGCCTCACTGGACCCTTTATAAGTGTACCGTACGGCTATACTGTAGCTATCTATTGCTTTCTTCATTCTGGTTTGCTCTGACTTAAAGACATCTGATGCCCAAATGTTATCTTTTTTAAGTAATAGTATAGCGGCTTCAGTCCCCAAATATTTTGGGGTTACAATTGCGGCATGATCCCTGGCCATACGGCATGGGGTTTATGACTTGTAACTATAGAACCGCGGAAACAAAGAAATTGACAAATTTGAAATGGAAACTGCCAACGTATGCAGTAGGTCAAACGGTTGGGCTTCAGTGTAGTATAATCCTGAGGCCGCAGGTTCAAATCCTGGTCTTGTCAATTTCCTTTGTAAGACTATTTTTTTAAAAGCAAATTAGATATACTTGTGCCGCAGATGAAACTGAATGAAATACATTGCGCGGTTTAATCTACATCATGTTGAATATTTCAGCACACTTCGTCAAAAGTGGAAAAATTCATCTTCTTTTGAAATTCTAGTTTGCCCTAAAGGAAAACATTCGAATTTCTGGTAGTAAAAATGAAAAAAGTTGTAGGTGTCCTCCGGTGACGGAAATAACGTAAAATTCAGTTTAGTAGGAAATTTTGACATTTAGACAAATTAAACAAATTTATTATTTTTTCTGGTGGCAACAAAAATATATTAAAATTGGGCTTTCACTCTCCGCAGTCCAAAATTGTAAAAAACAAAATACAACACTGTAAAAATTAACGGCTTACACTTTTTTAACACTTCAACGTGTTAATATTAATACTTTACACGTAAAGGTATAGGAGGCGTTGCACGCGATTAACACTAAAACACGTTTAAATAGGCGTTGGTTTTGATGATTATCAACGCTTGAGGTGTTAATTTAGGTAGATATTAACACTTTAGAATGTTAATAATCATTAACACCAACGCCTATTTAAACGTGTTTTAGTGTTAATCGCGTACAACGCCTCCTATACCTTTACGTGTAAAGTATTAATATTAACGCGTTGAAGTGTTAAAAAAGTGTAAGCCGTTTGTTTTTACAGTGAAAAAAACTGCAAAAAACCTACAATTCTGAGTTTATCCCAAGCTTTTACTTGTATAATTCGATGGGAGCCATTGGATATCCATCTTTCGTACCTATAACCATTACAAATTCATCTATTTAAGTTAGAATTGATCTTAAAATATTATAACAAAACATTATCTACACCTTCAGCCAGGCGTCAAAAATGTTCTGGTAACATACCGGTACCCATACAAAATAATACATATATCCCAAAGAATAAAATCACTAAAATATGATATACACATGATCTGAAAAAGAATACTCTCTGTGTATCTGAAATGGAAATCCGAACAGTACTTACCGTCTGTGGCTTGTAATGTAGCTAGGCGTCATCAACAACAACAAACCACTGTCTTGTAATCAGACAATCAAGAGTAATTTCTGCCTTGTCCTGATCAGTCCTGTTACGACTGTCTGTTTCCTTTCCGAGGCCAAGAACGATTTCCCGCCAACAATGATATTTCTCATCCGTGTACTTCACCGTGTACATGTACATATTTTTCCCAGAAGCATCTACGATTTCCAACGTCCAATAAACCAAATCGGCGCAGTCCGTATTTCTGAAAACCCTATACGTAGCAAGTGCCATAAAATCCCGAAGTTCTTTTACGTTTTTTTGTAAATGATGATATGTGTTTGGTCGATTTCACCACGACTGGTGATTCGACCCGAATAAGTTCATTACAGCAGGGCGTGCCCTCCTGATCACATGCCACAATACGATTATTGGAGTGACGTTGAAATTCAGGTTGCCATGGCAGCACGGCGTCCGTTTCTATATAGTGCTCGATATATGCGTGCTTCTCGTCAAAAAATTACATCGACGACCAACTCGTCAAACAAACCATTAGTTTTATGACTGGAAAAGAACTATATGGTTGGCATATAAG
The DNA here is from genome assembly GCA_037893225.1 of Hippasteria phrygiana. NCBI lineage: Eukaryota > Metazoa > Echinodermata > Asteroidea > Valvatida > Goniasteridae > Hippasteria > Hippasteria phrygiana. Next base: position 230,297 of record JAZGUH010000569.1, on the reverse strand, counting down.
ACTTTATTTCCTATAAAGTGTACCATGTGCGGCGATCCCAGGGTACGGGGGACACTTCCCCCCAATATTTCTGGGGGAGGGGACGGCTATGGCAGTGCCTTCCCCCCCCCCCCCCCATGATGTTCCCATTGTCATATACATTTTATGGGTCATTGGCTTTTACATCCACCAGTATGCACCAGAATACACAAAGATCAGCACACATTTTCAACAAATTATCAGGATACACAAGAGACACCGAGTAGGCCTATAATGCATTTGGCAGGTTTTAGCGAAATGCAAGAGATAGGTAAGCAGCGGCGTAACTAGGGTTGAATTTGTAGGGGGGCACCTGGGGGTGCACTAACTTTTTAAGGGGGGCACCGAATGGCAACAGATGTATTGTTTGTGTGCAATTCGAAATTTCAAATGGGGGGGGGGGGGCACCCGGGGGGGGGGGGGGGGCACGGATCTCCGGGTGGGGGGGGGGGGGGGGGGGGGGCACGCGTGCCCCCCCCCCCCCCCGTAGTTACGCCACTCTAGGTAAGTTGACCCATTTGTGTAGCATCCCTATTGTAATACCTGGTTGATAATAATGGAAATATAATAATTATATATAGACTTATATATAGGAAATATATATATAAAAACCGCTTAACAATCATTGTGGGTTGTGTTTTTGTTTTTTTCACCCCCCCCCCCCCCCCCCCCCCCCCCCTCCCAACCTTGACGAGAAATCGCCGCCGCTGACGTGTACACAGCATCGCCAAAGGTCTTGACTGACAATCTCAACGGAAACAATTGGGGACAGAATTATGCTAACTGAGCACATTTTACGTTATTGCACCCTGTAATTAACTGACGTGCAATAGGGTTTCACCCTTGTAAAAAGCGGTGTAATGTGGTTTCGCACTGTATCTGATTATAGACTGGTTCCCGCCCTAAAACATATGGGATCAGTAGCTGTATTCATATACTTTTTATTGGCCCTAGTTTCCGAAAGTGCCGCTGTAATTATTTCCTATTCTGAAAAAGAGTTCGGTGCTGTTTTCATTCTCATTGGGCGAGGTTTGTTGCTGTTATTGCTGTTGCTGCTGTTGTTGCTGTTGTTGCTGTAAGTTCATGATATCAAGGGCCACCGAAAACTAAGTTGTCAAAAGAGATTGAACATAGTAAGTCTGACTTGAGTGAATTCTATATATTAAAACGCGTGTGTAGGTTTGTGGAAATAAAGCTTTTTTTGAGTAGGGGAAGGACGTGAATTAGATTGCCATTCTGCCCTACACAAGAAAGTTCTACTGCAACAACCTTTTGGGGTTTCTCTTTTGTTGTAGCGAGCCAAACAGGTAGGCCCAATACAACAATTAATCTAGAAGTGGCATAATGGGCACTGGCTGCGGCGCAATTAATAATCTCATCGTGACATACTGTATCTCTCGGTCTATTCGTGTCAAGTCGCTGCCCCTTAAACCAATATCATTAATAATAAAAAATCCCGAAGTTAATTCATGTGGCATCCAATAGAGAATTCAACCAGATGTGCAGACAGTTTCATAATTAGGATAAGGCTCAGCTTAAAATAAAACAAAGTAGCACAAGAAATACTATCGCTCGGTAGCAATATTTTCAGGCTATGCATTAGACCCGCATGACACCTCCTGCGTGGGTGTATGTACGTGTATGTTGTGGTGCACGAAATACAATTCTTTTTAGCCGCGTCGCATCGCAGACGGGGCTCTATAGAATATGCGCTTAGCGTTGTTGTTCTTGTGCCAAATTCGTTTTCGCGGCACGGCTCATACAGCCTGAGAAGAGCGCTACAACATTTACTATGCTTTACTGATTCACAGGTGGACGACGCGGCTCCTGCACGAATCAATTCGTGCTTTTTTTTGTTTTCAAAAGCACCATTAACACACTGGAGTACCGGTATGCCACCTTTACTAAATATCCACTTTTTCCCAAAAAGTGGCAACCTAGGCTCTTTCCAACAATGTTTTCCAAAATGTTCCAAAATGTTTCCTATCGCAAATTGTTAAAAGCGAAACTCATAATCTTGTACCAGCAAATTCCCCAAGGAGACCTCGTTTAGGAAAGGTGAGGGGGATAGACATTACGTGATTATGCCGGGCCGCTATATGGTATCTCAGCACGTATATCACAGACGCTGGCGGAACGTTTTAGGGCGGGGAAAACCGAAATTTGGCTTTCCGGGAAGCGCCCCCCCCCCCCCCCCCCGCATACAAGCTTGTTATCTGTCTGACAGATACAGGGAGGGGGCAGGTGCGGCTGAACACTTTTGAAAGTGGGGGCCCAAAGCAGCGCTGGTGCTGGCCGGCTGCTGCCCTTAGATATGTTTTTCTTAATGCGGAACCGCCATTCCTCCAAGTGGAGAAAGTCGGGGTGGGAATTTCCCCCTACCCCCCCCCCCCCCCCCCCACCCCTTCCCCCGCCGGTGGGGGGGGGGGGCGTTCTCACGTGACCAACCGCGATGAAGCTTGCCAGTACCATTATAGCCAAGGGAGAATAAATATATTGGTAATCCTCCCAATTATTTTTACTGAATTATTACGAAATACCTTACTATATAGACTGTAAGTTAATAGTAGTCTCAATCATCCTGTGAAATGATGGCACCAGGTGTTCTGTCGTTGTCAAGAAAAGTGGAAATTTATATCGTTTTCCAACGAAGTTCCAGCTGGAAATCGTTGGAAAACTGCCCTGTAGCCTTTAGTCAAGGCGCGCTACCCGGACGAGTGGCGCACCCCGGACTATGGCCCCGGACATGCTGGCATTCCAGGTAGCCAAGCGCGCCTTGACTAAAGGCTATCATCCGCCCGACAGTTGAAAACGAGCGCCGTTTTTCTCTCGTTTTTTTCGCCATCCAACAACGCAAAACTGTGAACAGTTAAGTGGAACGATATTTCCTGTAAAATACTAACCCCCAAATCCGCCCATTTCTGAAAATTGCAACAATGAACAATCATGTACACTACATTTATTTATTTATTTATTTATTATTATTATTTGGGGGGGGGGGGGGGGGGGGGGCATGCCCCCTTTGCCCCCCCCCCCCCCCCCCCATCCCGATCCGCCGTTGCAATCAATGCAGATAGACACAAGCATGGCCCACTGCTTTATGCTTTTGATTGCCATGCCTGCCCTAACAGCAGCTTCATTAAGGCAAAATATAAAAATTAATAATAGTTGGCAGTAAACAGCAGCGTTTGCGTGAGTCACCCTTGACATTTTCAGGCGTTGGGCAACCATTAAAATTGTGTCGTTGAAATTGCGCCATCAACGTCAAATAAAGTACCGGTACTAGATTTAATTGTCAATTTATTTTCAGGACGGAAAAATGTAATCGCGTTGATTTTTTGGACTCGGGGTATGTTGGATACGAGGCCTGAGCCGTAATGAAAAAAGGCTTAACCGAAAACTCATTGATGCCATTCTTACAAGGTCGCATTCCTCTGTTTTGAGCTACAGGCAAAAATACATTGAGTATCGACATTTTCCGATTTTCATTTTAGTGCTTAGAATGCTAGTTTGTGTAAAATAAAATCATACCGTGTTTTCGTTTTTTTCTATTTTAGTATAATAAAATGTAAACAAAAAAAGATTTTAGTAAAGTAACTCACTGATAATCACCGGAATTTGTATTTAGTTTTCTTCATAAAATTCGTTATTTTTGTATTCGTGTACATCGCCATTTTAAATGTAATCATAACAAACTTGGTATCAATTTTGTGATCTAAACTATTGATTTGCCGATCTAACCGATATTTCCACAAATATACCAATGAGAGAGACTTTTAGGAGATACCAAGGCTACCCCTTAATCGTGAGCCGTTCAGCGTTGCGGAAATGAAGGACAAACTTTATCGCTTGATTTCTACAATAGTGCTTGGTCATTTTAAAACAAAAATTATCATAACTTTTTTTAATACTGCTCCGATATTAATAATTCTTTCATAATTTTATAACTTATGGTGTGTTCTTTTCAATGGTATTTTAAAAATAAATCTAGAAATTAATTTTTGCGATGAGAGACTGTTCTCTTTTGAGAGCGCCACATTTATCACGTCAAGTGTACGCCATATATATGGAGTAGGCGTACACTGGCCATGGAACTATATTATTGACCTGGTGGTTAGGGGAAAGGGAACTTAAAGGCCGGTTATTTTTTTCCTATGAGGGTTAGGGCAATTATCATAAATGGGCGTATTTAGAACCTCGCGCATGTGTGTAATGCCCCTGTCCCACTTTGGCGATTTTTAGGCCACTACAGGCGACTAGGCTCAGGCTGTCGCCACGTGGTCACCGGGGTGTCGCCTGTATGGTCGGGATCGAGGAGTCTCCTCGGTCGTTCAAAGAGTCGTAGCCTCTTTCTGGTCGCCGCGGGATTTTCAAAATGTTCAAAAACAAATCGGCGACAGTGGGTTTGACGCCAATGAGCGTAGCTTGACTTCTACTGACGAAGGTGTTGTCGTAGGTTGACGTAGGTTGTCGCCGGACGCCGGTGCTGACCTCGGTGAATTCCATTGGCGACTACCTACGTCAACCTACGTCAACCGGCGACAGGTACTGGCGTCAAGAGAAGTCAAGTAACGACAGGCATTGGAAAAATCCAAGTCCACAGAAATCCACAGAAGTCAAGCTACAACAGCCAGTCGCGGTGCTGAAGAATGAATTCCATCTACGCCTACATCGGCGACAACCTACGACAACCTACGACAGATGGCGATTATCGGCGATCGTTGACGCGACTACCAAAATGACGTCATTCTCTTCAGTTGTCTTAGCTGCCGCCAACAGGGTCGTAGCTTGTCGCGGGTAGACGTAGATTGTCGTAGGTTGTCGCCTGTGTGGTCGTATGTTGTCGTAGGTGTGGTCGTAGGTTGTCGTAGGTGGGGTCGTAGGTGGTCGTCCTTAAGCCCCAGTCCCACTAGGACCTGCGATTTTCCGCGACCAGTTCAGTCGTGCGACAAGGCCAGTCGTGGGTAGTCGTGGATATTTCCTGCGATTTGAGCCCAGCAGTCACATTGTAAGACTAATCGCACGACTGTCGCACGACTACCCAAGACTACGTACGATTATTCGTACGACTTGTCGTGGAGTTGCACGACTAGTCTTGCTTAGGGCCCGTTCTCACTTGAACAATTTTCTACGCGAATGCCGTTCTACTACCAAATCGCACAGGGCGTACGGGGGTCGCACGGGGGTCGCACGGCAGTCTGTTGATGATTCGCACAGGTTGTAGGGGTGTCGTGTGTAATTCGGACTGGTCGCATGCCCGTGCGAGTTTTTTCAAATGTCGCACGATTCGCATAGTTCGCATTGGTCGCATGGGGGTCGCACGGCAGTCTGATTGGTCGCACGGGAGTCTGAAGAGAGTCGCACGGCTCGGCTGTGCGATTCCTAGCAGACCCCGTGCGACTCCCGTGCGACATCCATCAGACTGCCGTGCAACTGCCGTGCAACCTGTGCGAATCTCATGAGAGCCCGGTGCGACTGCCATCAGACTGCTGTACAAGCTGTAGGAATCTCATGCAAGTGCGGTGCGACCAGTGGCGTAGCCAAGAGGGGGGGGGGGGGGGGGGGGGGCAAGGCCCCCCCCCCCCCTTGGGAACTTTTGCCCCCCCCCCCCCCTCTCCCCCCCCCCCCCCCCCCTCTGGGAAATTGGGATATGCGTTACTATATGCGTTACTATAGCGAATTTTCCCCCTTGAAAATAGCCATGCCCCCCGTCCCCCCCCCCCCCCTCCCCCAGGAAGAGCCTGGCTACGCCAGTGGGTGCGACCCCATGCGAGCGGGGTGTTACTGCCGTCCAACCTGGGTGGATCTCAACAACAAACATATAAAAAGCGGCCTCAGCGGCCTTAAAATCATTCGCCACCTGATGTTCAAGCTGTCCACATCAAGATGGAAGACAACCAGAGAAGACTGAGAAACAGGGAAATTCGTACGGAAATCGCACGGCTGTACGATTTTTTAATCGCACCGCAGTTGTACAATAAAATCGTTCAAGTGAGATCGGGCCCTAAGACGTGCAAGTAGTCGTGCAATCAGGTCTAATCGCACGACAAGTCGTGAGACTGTTGTACGACAGGAGAATCCTACGATCAGCCACGACAATAAAGGACCACCCAAGACTTGTCCCACGACCATCGCACGACCGTCGCACGACAAATAACTAGTCTGCGACAAGATGCGACTACTTCAGTCGCAGCCAGGTTTTTGAACAAGATCAAAAACCTCCCTGCAACTGATTTCGGTCGTGCGAATATCCAAGACTACCCACGACCACCCAAGACTTGTGGCATGACTTTTCTAGGATTGCCTGCGATTTTCAGTCGCCGTCTGTCGTAAGTTGTCGTATCTCCTAGTGGGACTGGGGCTTTAGTCGCGACGATTGGGTCACCGGTTGTCGGTAGCTTGCCGTAGCTTGACGTCGACTAGGTGGTAGGTTGTTGTAGCTTGTCGTAGCTATTGTCGTAGGGGGTCCAGTTGCCGGTTTTTCGGCGACCTGCTACGACCATGACGGTCGCCGGCAGTCGCCTAAAAAGTTGCCCAAGTGGGACAGGCTCTTAACTCATAAGAACTTGTGGGTTTACCATTGATTAATGTTTTGGTTTTTGGTTTTGGTTTAGGTTTTGGTTTTGGTTTTGGTTTTGGTTTTGGTTTTGGTTTTGTTGGGGGTGGGGGGGGGGGGGGGGTGTATCGACAACACACAATCTCCTTCACAAAGTGTTTTTCTTTTCTTGCCGTGAAATGGTCATGAGGACAAGTCATAAGGAGGCAGGTGTGATCATTCTCCAACAAGTGGTAGTGGTTAGTAACCAGGGTACTTGACACCGATGTCTTTGTGTTGCTTGTCTACTAATTCCTCTCCGGTAAGTTAACCTGTACTCTTCTGATGGAAGCAACAAGCTCGCAGCGTACAATAGTAGACATAGGTGCCACAGCTGTATCTCCCAGCAGCGCATGCTCTCTCAGGTTATGATACTGTAGCCTACACAATGTACATGTGGGGAATTGGCAAAGCAACATTAATCAAAGTGCTCCTGGAAGGCTATACAAGCTTGAAAACTAGGTAACCCTGAAGCAAGTATGAATGGTGTCATCGTGGAGGCCACCGCATTGGCCGCAGCATGCTATGGAAGCAAGGTCAATTCCAATACATGTATGTCTGCTGTCCGATATGAAATGTTGTCATCAAAAGTAGCTAAAAAACACTTGACAAGAAACCTCAAACTGAAATCACTCTCACCAACGTCGGAAGCTTTTGGAGAAAATGCCAAGCGTGCACATCTGCAAATAGCAATTTGGAAAGCAGCGTTGGAGCAAGATCCGCCTGACCTAGATCCGACTGTCCACGGGTGGGTTTAAAGATGAACAATCGAAACAACTCTCGCCAGTGACTTTGCCAAGTAATACACCACAAGCACCACCTGAAATTCTTGCACCGTCTTCAAGTGTCACAAGGAAGACAACTGTCATAACCGACGAACACAAGATGCAGCTGAATACACCAATGAGGAGGATGGTCAGACTCAACAAGTAGATGGTGAACTGAGACGCAGACAATTAAACAGCTGCATTGTAAGTCATGGTTTGTTTATGTTTCCTTTCCATAACAGTATTGTTGTTGTTCAGATGTCGAAAATAGATTCTGACTTTGCTGTCCACGTTTTTAAAGGTCATTTTGGCGACCAATTCATGATGTTAAGAAAGAGAAATGTCTCGAGAAGCCCCAATCTGCCGATATGAATTGGATCACAAATCCCCTAATTTGTAAATTGCTATCACACTGTACCTAAAGGCCAATTTCGTTACCATGGGTACGATCTTGCTGCGCCATGTTTTTCCCACCATGCCTTGCGCGACACGCGCACATGGAGTCGAGGATGCCTAAAGGCCTATGGTAAATTGTATGTGGCATACGCCATCTTGGCGGCCATTTTGAAATCCATGTTAGATAGCAATTTTTTTAAAGGAAAATACTGAAAAGGAAAGTTGTGAATGTATCCACTGATCACTAAAACTCATATTTACGAACAAAATTACTTATCAAAGTTGTTTTATGGGCTTGCTTTGGATCTCTATATATGTTTTATATATAGTTGCGGCCACCTTGAATATCTCAATTTCCCCAAGGATGCCGAGGTGGCATCATCCAGATCTGGAATCAGCAGGTCTCAAAGGCCAAGAAACAATCAAGAAACATTGCGTGAACGGTAAAACCGGGTTATCGGGTTAGCCACTGGACTATCATGGGGTTGGGCCATCACTGGTAAGAATTCACCTAATGACGTCCTCGGCCTTTGTCCGCTGTGCCTCTGGGCACAGCCTCACCTCATCCTTGGCGTGTCCAGTAAGATGGTCCATGATAAACTGCACACCCTCTCAGTAGCGTATCCAGCTTTTGTGCCAGAGAGGGCAAACAACGTCTGAATCGTCTTAAAATCGTCTGAAAAACAGTATTTCTTTTTGTTTTTTATGACGCTTCAATTGCCGCCGGGGGGGGGGGCAATTTTATTTCCTTTATTATTATTTTTTAATATTTTGTTTTCATTGTTTATTTTGTTTTTTAGGAGAAGGGGGACTTAACTCTATTTTTTGTTTCGCATCCATACACGCTACAGCTTAAAACCATGGTTGTTCTGGATGTTTTTCGCCACCAAAATAGTGAAAATACCGTAATACTAGATTTACATTTCACGAGAGGATTACAGTTGCACACGTCAGTATACGATGTGCTTCAGCCATCCACGCCGGACAAAATTATTTCACCGTGCACAGACGATCAGGTTGACCGGAGATTGCGCGTTAAGCCCGGGCCGCCCCTCGCGAAAATCACGCTGCGATATAGTCGGCGGCAAAAAGTGCAACGTGGATGGTACCCCGAAGCACAAGGTTAGTTGTTGGCACTCGTGTGGAAAGGAGCCCTGCTGAATTCCTTTGGCCTCGTGCGCACGGGACGAACACATTTTAAAAAGTTTTTATTTTAAACCCCCCCAAAAACATTTAGACCAGAAAGTAATACCTATGACGATTTCGGGGACTTTAACAAAGCCAAATGGGACAAATCTTGGAGAAATTGAGAGAAAATGACAAAACTGTACATTTTCAATGGGCCGATTTCGCTTTTTGCCTGCAGGGCCCATTTATGCGCATGCGTGCATAAATTTAAATTTATTAGGAAACTGGTCTATTAAACTCGGAAACTGCGCCATCCAAAAATAAGTTTACTAATATAAAATGAATTGCCAGATAATAAAAACCTGTCACACATGTGGGTGCACCACACTGAATAGGCCAAAATGGCTGCGCAAACTGATTAGCATAAATTGTAAACCCACAACTTTTTTTAAATAATACATTTTTAGTAATTATGATCAGCTATCATAACCTGGGAGTTCTGTGCTTTAACTTTTGTGACGACTTGATAAATGTTGGCTTTAAAATTGGTCCTATTTGGCCTAATTGGCAAAAGTGGAGGGATGCTGTTTGGTTTGGGAAAACCAAGTTCAGGGGTGGTACTCTCTGGGGACAATGAGCAATAATTCTAAACGGCTAACCTGCCAAAAATTAAAAAAGAATTTGACAGATTAAGATTCAAACTATAATTTTCTGTAGTGTCACAAAAGCTGAGAGACTCCTGGATAAGGATTTTTTCACTGCCTGTGTGAAGTTAATGGATTTTACACTTAGGTCAATGGGAGTTAAATTAATAGTGTGGTGTGGTGCACCCATACATAGTACATGCAATCACGTAAATGTGCGGCCCGCATAATTTTTTTTCCTAGAAAGGTTAGGGCAATTATCATAAATGGGCGTATCTGGACCACTATTACTATCATGCATATTCATGATTAAGTTAATTTATATGATAAGCATCGCACGCGTCAGACAACTATTATAAGGTTGAAGTAAAAATATTTGTGGCTATATTGGTAGAGCATAAGTCTTTGGACTACAGAGGCCTGGGTTCGAATCTTCTGCCTGATTTATATTTCTTTTTCTTGTACTAATTGTTGTGTGGAGGATTTTATTTCAAGGGAAAACAAGTCTAATAACCTGTCTCACACACAGCTCACACAGCCAATTACAACGCCCATAATTGTCCCTAACTTTCCTAGGAAAAAATTACGCGTACGGCCCTTGGGTTTTAGTCTGATGCCCTTCCAATTTTTAAATCTAAAACCACATTAATTATTCGGTTGCCAGACTTCGTAGGCCATGGGTGTTGCTAGACTGGTTTCCTGTCCCTCCATTGTCCATGTGAACACACAAACGCGTATTTTATCTCCATATGTACATGGGGGGAGGGGGGGGCAGGGACCAGTCTAGGGAGGGTGTTGCAACAGCGTGAAAATAGCTAGTCCTTGCTTATGATGGTGAAACACACTTTCGGGGCGTTTTGTTTCACTCTGCAAAAATCACATTGTCAGCAGCTTTGTGAAGTTGTTGTAAAGCTACAGGTATTTAAGAATATTCTAGTCCTCTGTGCTGACTAAGAAGATGACAGCGCTTATGCAATCTGTGGTAAGTTTGCCAAAGCTGACACGTGTGGATATTTAGGGATATGATATCGCGTTCATCATATTCATATTCATTCATGATGCACACATTCGCAGTGCAGCTAAAGTAAAGGTACGTGATGATTGAAGGGGAGCTCTCAGTCTCACTGTATATGGTTGAAGGGGCCTAGCTTGAAAATTCCAGCTCGATCTATAGGCTCATAACAAGTGCGATTCGCCGTTTAGAGCTGGAAGACCTCCTATAGTATATGGTTCGTAGCGGTATTTTGTTTGAGTGCCGATAGCTTGAAAATTCCAGCTCTAGGCTCATGACATGTGCGATTCGCCGTTTAGAGCTGGAAGTTTGGAAGACCTCCTATAGGGTTCGTAGCGGTATTTTGTTTGAGTGCCGATATCTTCCCTTTCTCTGAATATAAGCGGTTAGGCCTATCAACCAAACACTCACCAGTACCGGCAGAGTAGTAAATCATGCAGCGACTGATGCCCTCAAAATGAGAATACGATCAAGTTAAACCTGAAAAATAATAATCGAGAGCAAACCATCGTTCATGTTCAAAAATCCACTACCATTGTTTTGTACACAGCTCGTTTGTGCATGCTCCGGGTTGCACAAAAAATTCATTTTTTTTCCGGGTTTAACTTGATCATTATTCATATTCTCATTTTAAGAGGAATCGGTCGCTGCATGATTTACTACTCTGCTGGTAAGGTGAGTGTTTGGTTGATATATTCAGGGAAAGGGAATATATCGGCACTCGAACAAAATATCGCTACAACCCTACAGGAGGTATTCTAGCTCTAAACGGCAAATCTCACATGTCATGAGCCTAGAGCTGGAATTTTCAAGCTAGAATTCGAAGGGGCCCTGCTTTTCTTCAGTTTTAGTTTGGGTACAACTGTAGACTGCTGGCCCACTCTAGCATTTCACTCTACTCTCCACCTTGACCATGTCTGACTAGCTTGAGAAATCCAGCTCTGGGCTCATGACATGTGAGATTCGCCATTTTCTCACACATGTCATCAGCCTAGAGCTGGATTTCTCAAGCTACACCATGACCATTTTTATGTTTGCCTGTGGCTCAGTTGATTTTAATGATGATATTCTCAGCATTGCATTCGCAAATTTGCAACTTTTCTTGAATTTTGAATTTGAACTGAAAATATTAATAATTTGCTCCCTAAAACAGTCTCACTTTTACTTGTATTTTGCTTGATTTTCAGGCATGTCAATGATGGTGTATTGCATGCCTTTTAGTTTTTGTTTGTAAGTTTAACCCCTTGAGTACGTTTTTTTATGGGAGACGTCGGGGTGTTGCAGCAGTTCTGGCAGCCAAGCAAACCGCTACAATGTGTTTGTGCAGTCAAGCGTAACATAAACAATAATCCAACATGAATGGATTGAAACTGCACAAACAGCGGCAAATGGTGTCATCTGGCCTGGTGGCGTCTTCCGTATGCAAAGGGTTAACAATTGATGATCAGTGTAGATGCATGAAAATAGAACTCACTAGAAACCCCGAGAAAACTGCAGAATTAGATTCCCCTAATGTCGGATCACATGTATTTGTTTCTAACAGCTATTCTTTTGAGCCTTTGGAAACGGAGACCATGAAGACCGAACTCGGCCAACGCTTGGACAATCCCCTCCTTTCGTCAAGTCTGACAGGGACGGCAAGTCTGGCCACAGGCATCAAGACAAACCCCTCACTGTTGCTCAACCCCCTCCTGGCCACGGGCAAGAATATAGATGGGGCAAGAAGTCTGCGGGAGAAGAGTGCGGCAGCGATCAGCGCCAGTGACAAGAATGTCTTGGGGTCCCAGACGGCCTCCAAGACGGTATCCATCAGCCTGAAGCAGGAGTCCCTTAGCCTCCAGCATAATTGCTTGCTGCTTGGCTCAAAGCAGCCTCCCCTCACCTCCTCCTTGCTCGGCCCCTCATCGCTTAAGACTGGAAGTCTGCATAGCAGATCCTCACCAACTCCTGCTCTGAGCAAGTCAGCCCTCCATCAGACGACGAGACCCTGCTTAACGACCACTTCTGCCAGCAAGACCTTGATCAAAAATGCACCTCATCATCCGTCCAAGTTGATGAGGCAAACCAGCCACCACTCAACTCAGCAGCCATCCTTGCAACAAATGAAATCCAAGAAGGTTGCGGAGAGCAGCAGACAGATCGCAGAGGTAGCGACAGACTTTGAGATTCCAGACTATGACTTTCACTTTGATTTCGCGGATAGCGAGGACCAGTTCTGGGACTTGAACGATGAAAAATGCTTTGAAGCTGTTGATCCTGAAGTCTTGTCACTCATGATCTCATCTGAGGATGCCAAGTTGAAAAAGGTAAGTTGTTTCCAACCAGTGTGGCCTGGGTACTTGTTACACTGTGGCTTTGGCCGTAAAAGACAGTGCCAAATCGTTGATCGTTGGGCAGAATTTTTACGCACTTATGAAGACTAATTTTTATTCCAAATTTGAAGACTGTGTGAACGTCATTCGGGTAATCTATGTAAATTTTAATCGGGATAATTTTTACCAGGATAAAAAGTATTTTGCATGCAACTGCTGTAAAAAAAGGGTGCTCTATCACCCGTACATGCACTCATCACTCTGTATGCAGTGTCAGCAATGTATAGTACAAATGTACATGTATGTAACATGTACTGATTGAATGTAGCATGTAATGTCTAATGAAAGGTGTCTTGTCACTTCATTCAGATAATAAAGTAATTTAATCTATTTTATGGACCTGATAAATTTACTGGAAGATCCAGAAGTTGATAGAGTGCCCCCCCCCCCCCCCCCCCCGCTCAAAAACATATACGGACAGTTAACATTTAAAGGGTATGATACAGCAAACCTGTGAGCGTTTTTAGGTCAATTCCATGCTTTATTGAAATTGAAATCAGCCATGGAATGGTTTTTGGAGGTCTTCAGGTACAGTTTTCTTTCAGGTACAGTTTTCTTGAAGATACAGAATCGCAAAACTAAATATTTCTTAGGATTGGTACATTGTACATTGTGTACATGTACAGTGTACTGTGTCATTATAAACAGCAAGATTTCAGAAGATACATCATACATGTACCTGTAAAGGCCACTCATACTTGCTGCGCCTGCACGTGCACATCCAGACTTTTGATTGTCAGATGGAGCATTCATACTTCGCGAAAGTATGACCAAACTCAATTTCATACGGAACTCGCTTATATGCATACGCTTGTGCCAAATGTTAAACAATTTAAATTTGTCCGACTAGGCATACCATCAGTGTGTACACATACCAACTTTGTTTACACACTGCATATTTTTTTGCGCACTGAAGACCGTTAAAAATGGACCAGCGAGCTGCATATACACATGTACATGTACAGTGAATGTGCGAGTATGAACTGGCCTTAAACCCTTGAATACGTTTTTTTATGAGGTGCCGGGACGGCCTGTACAGCCAAGCAAAATGGACACGAGGCTTGTGCAGCCAAGCGTAACATACACAATAATCCAAGAATGGATTGAAAATGCAGAGAATGACGTGTACAGACGTCATCCGGCTTCAAAGGGCCTAAGAAAGCTTATAAGTATACACATGCTGCATAACCTCACAGGCCCCCCCCCCCCTCCCCTTCCCACCAATGGCATTCTGCATCACCCCTTGAAATTGCAAATCTTTATTCTTTACTTAACCCCTTGCCACCGGGTGGCGCCGGGGCACCAGGCCTGGGTTATGCAGCCAAGCCAAACGGAAACAAGAGGCTTGTGCAGCCAAGCATAACGTACACAATACCCCAATAATGGATTGAAAATGCAAAAATTGGCCTCTATTTGTGTCAACCGGCCAGGTGGCAATTTCAATCTGCACGTAACCGGTGGCAAGGGGTTAAAATGTAACAGGTTTAAAATATACACATTATAGCCCATCAGGTCTTGCACTAAAATATTTTCCTCACTTCCCTTGGCTAGTTTACTGTACATGAAGATTTACTTTAAAGATAATTATACATGAATCATAGTACAAATGTTAGTCACTTGCCCACAACCAGGGCAATAAGAAGTGCCTAGGTAGCAGTTTCTATTTTGGGAGTAATTTTCTTCCTTGTACACCAGGCTAGTAAAAGAATATTTCTGTGCCTGTCATCAGTCCCCCCCCCCCCAAAAAAAAATTTGTTTCATTGTGTTGCATCACTCATTTTCCTGATGGTGCAAACCTGATTGTTGATGACTCATCGTTCAGCTTCAGTTATTACATACATGTATATATGTATGTGTACAAGTATGCACAAGCGTGTTGTATTGTGAGGTTCAGTTAAGTACGCATGTACGATGTACCTGTACAATGTACATATAGTACATGTACATTTACAAAAATAGGTGTAGTCGGCCAAAAAATGGCCCAGTCATTGAGTCGGTCGAAAGGGATAATTCTGCATTGTACAAATTTAAGAGTGTTTGTTCAAATGATAAAGGATAAACATGCAACATGAAGACTATGCAGAGGGCAACCCCCCCCCCCCCCCCCCAACATCTGTATAAATGTTTTTCTTTTTCTTTTACACCTGAGAACAGCTACATTTTTTGTATGGCCCTTTTTGTTGTTTTACGCTCTCAAACCAGACCCAGTTTGCAGCTTTTGGGACGCTTTTATGAGTAAAATGAAAAAATGTTTGCCCTGACCCACCCCCTTGCAAAAAATCCCCTATCTACATTTATCATGTGCCCTTGTGGTTTTAATGTTATTTTGAAAACTAGCCATGGAAGAGTTTGTATATTACAAAGCATTTGTTTTGAACCATTCCAAGTTTTAATCATATCATGTACAATGTACATGTGTGTGTTACTTCAGTTGAAAGAATACAACAGATATACAAAATACATGATTTTTTTGCAATTACTCCTTTACATGTACATATATGTCTAATCATTCATTATAATAAAAGATATTTTAAAAATAAAGGAATTAAGACGAATATGAGGTACGATCAAAAATTTCCCAGACTGTTCCTGTTGCAAACGAACAAAGCGTAGCACAGTAAGGCCAAAAAAAAATTGTTTGGTTGTCCTCCACACCCCTTCGCCAGTGGGGGGCGGGCGGGCATTTTTAAATTTTTTTTTAACATTTCCTGGAAGTCTAACTTCAAACCATACACAAAGTAAAGCAAACACACAAATGTTGTTAGGCCTATAAATAATTTAATATACGTAATACGGCTGCCTCTCCAGCGATGGCCGCCGGGTCCTTCACTTCATCCGAACAACACATACTGTACCGTAGCCCTAAGGCTGCCAGTGCTGACACTGTCTCCTGGGGCTCAATGTCACTCTATGGACCACTTTTTGGTGGACTCGACCTTTGTGTGTTTCAGCTGTATTTGAGCTGGCTCAACATTCGACCCAAAAACCTCACAAAGTTTCGATGTGGTAGCCACACTGCACACACAATCAAACAAGACTTTTACACCCAGTTTGCAATTCTCGTAGTCGGACATCCGGGAACTTCGCTTGAACTTTGTACAGAGATCAATGGGTTGCTGCAGCGTGAAGGGAAAAGCAAAATCACGCGCCGTGTACAAATTAATAGACGAAGGGGAAGATGTGACGTCATGCCGACCGCGAGAATGAATGAACGTGTAAGACGCCATCTTCGCTTATGCATATATACACGTTCAGTTGATGCATTTTTTGGTTTGAATATTTATTATTTAATCGTTTGTGTAAATATAAAACAAAAATTATACGTTATACATGTGTGTATTTCGGTACCGCGTAATATTTATGGTGTGAAGTCACACACTGATACTAGAATATGAACTTTCAAACTCTGGAGTAAAAGGTAGGGTCGTGTTTGTGCATTACAAATAACAAAATAAAGATGGAAACGAGATTGGAACGAATCAACCAGCGAAATCAATTCGAGTTTTGGGATAAAATAAAAAAATATATATAAATAAAAAAATAAGAAATTTGGCGCTGGCCGAAAAATAGGGGCGGGCGGCCGAGGACAAACAAACAATTTTTGTTTACCCAATGTGCATACAGCAGGTGTAAGCAATAACTTCCGTGAGTAAGTATTCCAAGTTTCTTGATCAACATCAGCACCTGTGATACACGCATTTTTGTGACCACTGTGTTACGGTCTGAAAATCTCCAGACTATCCGTAAATATAAATTACTAGAAAATGCTAGAATTTCAAACAAGATCACACTGATATAAAGAACAAAGAAATAATGTAAATTTAATAATGAGAAGATTCGAGAATCAATAGGGTTTAAGAAGTTTAAGATCTTATACAATATATAACTTAAAAGATCTTACGGGCGAGGACTTAGGTGAAGGCTCAGACGACTTGGGCAGCTCTGCAATGGGCGAGGACTTGGGTGAGGACTTGGACGTCTTGGGCACCCAGCAACGGACAAGACGACTCCAATAATGTGCGCGAATACAGTTCTTTGACGAGCTGGAACACGGGGCGAATTCACCTTCAAAACAGCCGAAGAGAGACGAAAGCAGCGGGGGACGACACCAACTGGCTCCCGTCGCGAAAATATGGGGATATGAGACCCCAAATAATGAACCGACGACAGTTCACAGATAAATGTCTCTTTTCCAGAAATAAAACTCAGCTCTGTCTCCAGACGCTCCTACGCAGACGAGTCATATACAGGTCACAGATCCGAATAAAACGGCTCGATGAACTCGATAACCAAAATCCCAACGAAATTCTCCATCCGTCTAAAAGTCCTGATTTTGGTTGGAAGTTAGCCCGTATATAAAGAATTTAATTCATTTTAGAAATTACTAAAATCCAGAAGTATCTTATAAATCACGTCAGCTTCCAAATATAATCTTACAGAATTACGTCACATCCAAAAATAACCTTCTACACAGTCTCTAATTAGTGTTTTCTAGCGTATACGAGATAGACCTAGCGTATACAAGATTTCCACACAGAACTTTCTGGCACGGTTTGGCGTAAACAACTTCGACCCATTCATTCACAAGTTAGGGTCAGTCGAGGTCGCACGCGTACATGCAAATAAGTGACGCGTGGCCTCGCCCATGTTTGTGACGGTTGTACATAACAACTGGTACGTGCGCATTTGCGAATTCACCATGGACCTGAAACAGAAGCAGAAGCAGCACCGTGTCGAAGTCTGCGAGGATCTCCGTCAACAGACCCGGGATGACCCTAACTTCATATCGAGGATCATCAGCAGTGATGAGAGTTGGGTCTACAGCTACGATCAAGAACCAAACAGCAGTCTTCGCAGTGGAAGAGCCCGAAGAAGGCGCATCAGGTCAGGAGCACAACCAAGAGAATGCTCATCGTTTTCTTTGACATTCGCGGGGTTGTGCACCATGAATTCCTCCCCCTACTGCACAGTTCTGAGGCATCTGTTAAGGGAGAACATTTGGCGTAAACTTCGGCGTAAACTGTGGCGCGCTAGCAATTGGGTGCTCCAACATGACAATGCGTCTGCTCACAGCACGTTGAAAACGTTCGAGTTTCTTACCCGCAACAACACAATCGTCGCTCCCAACCCTCCTATCTCGCCGGATTTGGCTCCCTGCGACTTGTTTCTGTTCCTCAAAATGAAGTTCAAGCTGAAGGGTCGCCGTTTTGACACTGGAGGATCGAGATCCAGCGAGAATTGCAGCTGGTGCTTGACGCGCTTACATGTACGTACGGAACAGGATTTCCAGGGAGTGTTCCAAGTGTGGCAGGAGTGCTGGGAGCGGTGTATCGCTGCACAAGGGGATTACTTTGAAGGGGATGGCGGCCAGATTTAAATCACGTACGATTTTTGCTTGTTATATGCGCAGTCTGAAAAGTCATGAAATGAAATAAGAACTTACAAATTTAAATACATGTGCATGCTTCTGCTCTTATACTGGCTGGACTCTGTACATTGAAGCAAATCCAAATGCTCAGTGATCCTTGTAAAATGTAGGGATTCATTATTATCAAAGTCCCCCACCATTAGTGTTCCAGGAAACAAGAAAGCCGAAATTTCTTAAACTGCATCTACATGTACATGTCCAAGCAATGGTCAATCGCGAAAGCAATGTTCAATCCTGTGAGCACCGACTGATATCACAGCGCATGCTTTGTGCTCTCTACCAATCGCGCAAAGGTAAAATCGGTAGATCGGTAGATCATGCGGGAATGGGATTGTGCATTTGGTCATTTGCGAAGGGTGGGTTCGCGAGCGATCAATTGCGCAACTCAGAACTTGTGTGATCGGCAGATCGTGCAGGAACGGTTTTGCATGATCAGATTGACGGAGCAAGCTCTCTTTGCGATCGTTAGATGGCACAAAGTTTGCCTGTTCAAATAATTGATCTTTGCGCAATCGAGCAAGGTTTATGCGATCAAGCAATGTTTGCGCAATCGAACAATGCTTGTGCAATTTATTGCGCTAGGCTATTGGGTGATTGTGCTGATGCACCAATCGCATCGGACAAAACTCCATTACATGTATTTGTATATCATTTGACATGCTGAACATTTCGTGATTTTTATTTTCTCACAGACATCCTTGATCAACCTGGTCAGCTCATCTTTAGTCCACAATCCTATCTTCGAGTATCGGACGGATCAAACTAGGATTGCCCTGCTGAAGAAAACCAATGACGTTATTCAAGTAGATCCTGAGTTTGTCTTGAAGGTCAGTTGCTGAGCTTTGAATATTTTGTGTACTGTCTGGGTCTAGGAGGCCCGATTCTTTCCTCTGAAAAAAAATCATTTTCCCCACCCCATTCTGTCTACTAATTAACCTCTTGAATACACGAACAACAGTTACAGCCGTGGTGTGAAAAAGACCTGGCTGGCTGTTGTCTATACGCGCATTCCTGCGCGTACTAAATCCATTCATGTTTCAATTATATTAGCCTTGAATGGGAGTGATGAATAGATGGAGCTTTTTGAAACAAAGCTTTCATTGAATTTAGTGGAAAGTCTCAATATGACATTCAAAGTTACCTTTTTACCATTTTTTTTCCAATGGAAAGTTGATTTTGGGATTTTTACATTTCTACATCATAAAAACCTGTTCTATGAATCCCAGAGTTTTATAACTGAATTGAGTCTCGAAATGTTGTGTTTAGGGGATTGCTTTTGTTTATTGCACTGCACGGTTCACAGACTGAGCTCTTTCTCAGAACATGACCTCAGCATCTTTAAAAGGAGAAATCATTTTCAAATTGTGCTACTTTCCACCAATGTTGTGATGACAGGTCACAGGCAAGTATCCTCTAAACCTGTTGATTCCCTTCAAGTCAAAATTGTAGCGTATCCCCAAAATCCAGGGGACAATTTCATAGAGCTGCTTAAGCAAAAAAATTGCTTCAGTGCAAAAAAAATCCTTGCTTAAATTACCGGCCAAAACTCCACTTGATGTATATTGCTGGTGACCGGTATTTAGCTGCTTTTTTGCTTACTTGGAGTTTTAGCTGGTAACTTGATTTTACTAAGCAATGTTTTTTTGTGCTTAAGCATTTCTTTTTGCTTAAGCAGCTCTGTGAAGTCAAACTTGATTTGTGTTAAGGACTTCCATTAAAATTATCATGGCACTGGCCTGTTCGAGAAAGATACATGCCTGGGAATTTATGTGGCTGTTTGTTCAAACAGTATAGTGCAGAAATGTTCCGAGTATTCAGTGGCTCACCTCTGACATTTTCTGTACATCTTCTTTCTCTGTGTTTGGCAGGTTGTGTTGTATGCTCGCCAGGAACTAAACATCCGCAGCACGGCCAACTTTTTGCTCGCGTTGGCTGCAAACCGCCGCGAATGTCGCCCCTACCTGAAGAAGTACTACAGACAGTCGGTGTTTCTGCCGTCAGATTGGGCTAGCATTGCTGACTTGTACCTTGTAAGATTCATAGTCATTTTGAGAAGAGTCCTTGCATGTACTTGTAGCAAGAAAACAGGTTGACATTGTTTCTCTTGCTGTCCAAAGTCATTTTTGCCTGTCCACTTTGCCCAACTGTTCAGTGGACAGGCAAAACTGATGAAATTGGAGAGGAAGGTTTTTGCTTGTAGAAAATGTTTTCTTCAAAAGCCCTTTTCAGAAGTATTAATCTTTATCACTTGCACTTAACTTCATAATATTACACCCCCATCTCTCTCTATCTCCCCCTCCGCCCCCCCCCCCAAAAAAAATAAGGGTTAAAATTGTTACAAAATGTCAGATTGCAGTAAAGCCTGCAACATGGAGAGACAGTTTTTCAATCCGTGCTGGGATTGGACAGGCAATTTTCAAATCCTACATGTAGATGAAACCATGCATTCAATCCTACACATCCTATTTTCCTATTGTACGTACTTTGTGGGAAGAATGATCATTGGTTTTGTACACAATGTTCCACTATGGAATTTGGCTCAACCGTGGACCCTATTCTCCTCTAGTTTTGAAAGTCCGCCATTAAATTCAAATACGTCGGGAAGCACCCCACTGTGGGTGCATATTTTTTAATGTTATTATTAATTTCATTACGTATATTTTTTACCTGGCCAGTTAAAAAAAGAAAGTTTTTCCAGAAAAGAATTTTCTCAAGGGATGATTTTAATGCATGGAGTGATTGTGTGCTTTCTTTTCCCTAGTCATTGCCGGATAAGGAGCTGAGCTACAAGTCTCTACCTTCTGCCCTGAGGAAAGTCATGGTGGCCAAGTTCCCTGATTTTGACACTTATCAGCTGGGTAAGTACCTCTAAATGTGAAAATGTGACTGGCAGTCAGTTAGTCCGTCACTAGCGTACATGTATGTCTTTGCGCTAATCTTCTATGCCCACATTGTACAGCCTGGTTCCACACGCTGTCGATCTCGCTTGGTCATCCAAGTTGCTCTGTCCAGGATGTTATTGGGTTTTCTTGGTGTAGTCTTGTCCAGCCAGGGGCTGGAGAGGCTGACCTCTGCTGGAGTCCATGGTAGTGCCAAGAGCCTTCTTGGCTGGAATATTGTCGGCCTGAGAGGCCGGGTGACCAAAGCATGTGAACTATTAGTATTCACCACAAACCTAAATGTCATTAGGAAATTGCAATTTGTGTCCACCTCTCTATTTAAAATACCATCATGTATACCAGTCATAGCTGTATGACTTGTGACTTGGTCAGTATCAGGTATATTTTTGATGAATTTGAACCTGGACTCGGCCATGAGTAATGATGAATTGGAGTGATTTTTTATTCAGTTAAAAAATGTTTAGTAAATGACTTGTAACTTGGGCTCAGACTGAGCTTGATGACACAGACTTGAATGGGACTCAGACTTGGGTGAAGTTTTGGGGAATTCAAAAAAATCCGTCATCAATTTAAAAAATCCTTTCGGGCCTCATCACTCTCCCAGGAAAATACAACAAGACCAAAAAGAAGCCCAGGAAAACGTTCATTGACCGCAAGAAAAAGAAGAACCAGGTGACAGGTAAAGAGGATGAGGGGGAGGAAACGGATGAGGATAAAGATCAGGACGAAGATGAGAAGGAAGGCGAAGATGAGAAGGCTGAGCCAGAACCTGTAGATGACTGGATAGCAAAGGAGTATGATATCTGTCATGACTCATACACCCTCAAACAGCTGATTAGGAAACTCCACATAGTGGCACCGGTAGAGAGCATCATGTGTCTGATTGGCAAGAAGTAAGTTGAAGTTTTATATGGGTAGTACAGTAGAACTTTGCTGTAAGGAATACCGGTGTACTGAAGATTTGGCTATACTGAACATCATCTTTAGTTCCCAGACTGTTGTCTTTAATACATATATCATTATTCACTATAACAAACGACCACTATAGTGAACATTTTTGTGGATCCCATGATGTTCATTATAATGGTTCTACTGTAGTACTTTTTAGGTCTGTGGATTTTTGATAATTAAGTATTTGGGTTTCAAACTTGGAACTAATCAAATATTTGAAATGTGCCATTCGGAAATTGGTCTATGCCACTTGTGTATTAACCATGCCCTGTGGACAAAACCTATGGCATTTTTGCAGTAATTTTTGTTTTATCTCGGATTTTGGACATTCCACAATGAAAACCTACGTCATTGGGCGGTATTTGACAGGCCACATTCATGCAGTTTTACTGTGATTGGTCAATAGCTTGCACCAATCAGAAATGGCAATCTCCGGCTGGGAATATACCAATCCATTAAGTACTTCTTCTTGACGCTGTGATGGTCGGACAAAATTCTGACATGTGTTTACGTGTGGCGTACGGCTGTGATTGGTCAATACATCTAGTAATGCGTAATGGATCGGTTTATTGACCAATCACTTGTAACTACCCTATGGTATTTTTGTGTGCACTTAGACTTACAGTTGATGTGGCTGAACAATATTTCACAAGCTGTTGAACTATTATGATTTGACTGTATGCTTCGGTCAGAAACTGCATTTGCCAATTTGGAAAGTCTGCATGCGCCAGTCGGAACAAATGACAAACTGCAACTTTTTTTATATGATTAAAAAATACTGTGGACATTTTTCTTCTTCCTCTGTAGGCCATGCACATTTTTTCCAGATATCCATGTTCCCTTGCATTTTTGACGGGAAAATTCCTCCATTTGTGCAGAATGCAAACTAACAAAATTCAGATTTGCATGTGGTGCGAAATGCTGCATTTAGAGAGTTTACATTGACTAATTCCATTTGCAGTTATCAACAGTCATAAGTAGCGTTGATACCGAATGTAATGGGCATCTATTTCCGGCACTGACATTTTTTCAGGATTTCCACTTTTCTTTCAAGAGCCAGTTGCATCTCTGTAAAAGTATTAGTGAAATTTCTTGTCCTCCAGATACCCTAAGGATCTGGAGTCATTCTACAGGACTCGGCTACCGGGGACGTGGGACGCAGACCGTGCTGGCAAGCGCATGAAACTGCCCACGCCCGAGACGTGGGAGACTCAAGTATCGCTGAAGGGTAACAAGGCTTCGACATGGGAGACGCTAATAGGTTGGTCAAAGGTCATAATCGCAAAGCTCACCCCTCCAAGATGGGTTCAGTTCAATTCAATGTTTAATTTCCTCTCTTCCCTGTGTCAATTTCAAACTTTTGGACCCCAAATTTATATAAGGACCCATATATGAAAACTTGATAATATAATATGGATTTTCTTTCTGAAAAGTAAAGCACTGCCTACATAAGCAACAAGGGATTTTGGAAGTCAGATTTCCACAATCTATTGCCAAGCAATATGACACTATGCGTCCAAACCAAAAAAGATAATGTAATTTCTTCAGTAACCATGCTTTGGTAAGCAGCATGTGAATCTGCCCGGTGGTTGAGATCACAGTGCAAGCCAACCTCACCCCAAGGGTCAGCTTCTGTCATTATTCTCATTAGTAGACATTGGAAGCAAAACTACCTCCCCTTATTTTGATCAGTTACCACAATTAACAATCTGATTACGATTCAGTGAAAAGATTTTTCCAAAAACTGTACATGAGAAGAAAAAAATTTAAACAAATTAAATCTTCATAAATGTTGAAATTAGTTCTATCGCTGAAACCTAAATTATCAAAATTATCAAAATGTTTCCTTTGGTAGGGAACCCCACCTGAACCAACATGCATTTTGAGTAGGCTTGCCTGCACCAGCCTGGAAAAGTATATGAAGGTGTACCTACTACATGTATGCATAGATTTTGTAGCTTATGCAACATCCGAATCGGGCAATTTGATGGCTACGGCTTCAATTTTTCCATTGGCGTCCCACAGTGAATAGCCGCAGCCATTGATTGTTTCAGACACAGCCTTATACTACTATTATGCAGTTTGGTGCCCTGTAACCCCTTCATGTTGAAGTGCCAGATTGTTGAAGTGCCAGATTGCACCACACTGAAGGGATTACCTGCCACCATGCACCAATTTATTAATATCCCCAATTTTTTTAATGCAAATCTAGTATCTGGGTGCGAGAGTGGCTAGTGGTAGGCTTACTTGAATGCCATGGGGACGAGGTTGAGTGCAAACTTGTTTTAATATTTTTTTGTGTGTAATCTTTTCACAGACCACAAGAAGCTACCCTTTATGGCAATGTTGAGGAACTTGCGTAACATGATTCAGGCAGGAGTGGGGCCCAAGTACCACTCTTGGGTTCTCCGCAAGCTCACCAACCCCAAATCTGTCATCAACAGCAAGCAGTTCCCTGTCCAATTCTTCTCTGCCTATGAGGCACTGGACACCTGCGTGTTTGACCTGAAGGAAAAGGAAAAAATGGGTTGGTATTTCATCATTTATGACCTTTCTCTTGTAAATCAGACTGAGAAACATGTATACGATTCCCTGTTTTGGAGTTTAATGTGAGTTTTGGTGTTTCTTGGGTTTTTTGGCCAGTCATCCTTCAAATTAGTCTGGAATTTCCTCAGTCCAGTCTCTTACGCACATTTCTCCTTTTTCTGTACAGACATGCATCCATATATATATATACATGTATGTATGTTTCGATTTTTGTATGTGTTCTATTAGTCATACAGTATTTTTAAGAAAATCAGCTTTATTGAATTCAAGAGACATCTATTTCCATACTTGCCAATTTATGTACGATAGGATTATGTAGGATCTTAAATTGACCATGCAATAGATTTCTATAACCTGAATACATGTAGGACAGATTTTGTTTCACTTTTACTATAATTTATAGGTCCTTTGAAGCAATTCTATGGAATAATTGTACAATTTTTGTTTGTATGTTAAGGGTAGTGTACAGCATTTGCAAACATCAAAAACAAAATTATTACGAAATACCGTACTAGACTAGCATCCTGTGAAATCACGGCACCTGGTGTGCTGTCGTTTTCAAAAAAAAGTCAAAATTTATATCGTTTTCCCAACGATTGTTAGCCGACAATCATTGGAAATAGTGTAGTTCCCCGACCTGATAATTCCCTGACTGTATAAATTGTTCCGTTTTGTCTAAA
Organism: Hippasteria phrygiana; assembly: GCA_037893225.1. Taxonomy (NCBI): domain Eukaryota; kingdom Metazoa; phylum Echinodermata; class Asteroidea; order Valvatida; family Goniasteridae; genus Hippasteria; species Hippasteria phrygiana. Next base: position 204,859 of record JAZGUH010000569.1, on the reverse strand, counting down.
GTAGGGTCAGGGAACCAGACTACTAGAACAAATGTTTTTCTGTTTTCCCAGCATCTATGCACGCTATAAAATACTAACCCCCAAATCCATTTATTTCTGAAAATTACAGCAAAAGCAAATCATGTATACGTATACCTTTTAAGCCAAATATTCTCAGTCATGAGCCAAAGCCCATAGTATTGCATACAAAAAACAAACCTCTTTTCACATTTTCTTTGAAGCAGGTTGCACATTTTTGTTGATTTCCATATTAAATGGCTTATTTGAAATCCATTTCTTACCAGTATTTGTCTTTTTTGTCCTTCTTTTACCAAGCAAAAGTAAGAATAACTTGCAAGAATAACTCAACGATATTATTGGATGTATATTTTGCTTGTCATAGATGCAGACCCTACATCAGCGCAAAGTCAAAACTTTGGCGGACGCGGTAGAGGTCGTGGGCGTGGAGGTCGTGGTCGTGGTGGAAGAGGTGGGCGTGGTGGAAGAGGTGGGCGTGGTGGAGGTTTTTCGAAAGATGGAAGTTCAAAGTAAGTTTTATTGATCTGTAAATCAAGAAAAAGATAAATGTCAGTATACAGACTGGTGTCCAACTCCGTAATAAGGAGCCACTTTTATTCAGTTGAAATTCCCCACAACTTACCTTGAAAATGGAAGGGTTGAAAAATTATGTGAATTTCTCATTGTGATTTTTGATACCTGCAGTCCCTTATTTCTGTTGGGTCTTGTACACAAAAATCTAAAAACAACGTAAAACAAGATAAATATATATTGTTGGGATCACTCATGATCAATGGGGAGGTTCAAATCCCATTCCTGCCAGGTTTCTATGTTCACTTTGAAAATCTTACTATAATTCCAGGAATCTCTAGTGTGTACAGGTTCTGTATATACTTCCAAAGACAAGAGGAGAAAGGAAATACAAAGAAACCTTTCAGTCCTCGCACGTCAAGTCTTTTGTCGAAATCGGTCCTCGCAGGTAGAAATATGTGCTTAGCCTATGGGGTTGGGTTATATTAAAGGAACAATAGGAAACACAAAGCATTGTCCTCTCAAGTATTGGGAAAGTACGACTGTGTGTGGGTGAGTTTGTATAGCTATTCAAACCGTGGAACTTTAACAAAGAGGACAATAGGGTCCACGATTGTGTCAAGGTCCATGGTTGAAAATCGTGTACAAAACATATGGGAGGCCTTCCAAAAAAAGTATAAACAAATGAGGAACAATGGGAGGTCCGCGATTGCCGGTGTTTACACACTTGTGCGTGTGTGGATGTGTACATGTGAAATGCATCTTCAAGGTGATATGGTGTCATATAAGTACAAACAAAAGAGGGACAGTGGTGTTTACAAACATGCGTGTGTGTACAGGCATTACATACGTTGTGTGGACCTCGGAACAAAAGATGTCCACACTAGGCAGGTAGCGAAAACCTTGTGTGGACTTGCCCACGTCCACACTTGGTTTTTCCCTCTCTGAAAAAGAGCGCTAGAGGTAAAATGGGGTTAGGGTCATATTTGAAAAAGTGAAGGGTAACACTTGAGGGGACCACAATCACGAATGTGGGTTGAAAGAAATTTCTGGATGTGAGAAAAATGAGTATTTTGGCCGAGAATTCTTAACTACACGAATACAAAGGAATGTCCACACTGCGTATGTAATGTAAAGCTGGGTGTGTATGTGTGTCTGTCCGTAATTCGATTATCTCCAGAACCGGGCACTGTATGAAGTTGAAAATTGGCAGGTGTATTGCTCAGGACAAAAGAATGTGCAGTGTCAAGTTTGAAGTTGTTTGGATAAGCAGTTCTCTAAAAATGCAGCAAAAAAGCAGCGATACCAGAGGCCTATAGACCCGCAAACGTGGCAGTATAGACCGCCACGCACTGCTGCACATGAACGGGCACTGCACTGTACCGCCACGGGTATAGACCGCCACGCATGCAATGGGGCGTGCAAATTAGACGCATACGTATCAGTGTTTCAAACAGCTCTTCCCAAGAAACTCTCTTCCAAAGCTGTAATACACGTGTGGCATGGAAACATACACCCGTGGCTTTTTTTTTTACCGAAAGCCAAGCACTTTGTCCATTTCGAACAGGCACATTTTAAACGGGCACTGCACTAGTGTATTTATATTACCTAGTCAGTTTCCCTTGTGGTTTGCTTGATGATATTTAAGTTTAAAAAGTTGTATCCTCATTGAGTGATCCCCACAATATCGCTTCCCAGGTTGTATGGGGCATGATCCCTGGCTATACGGCATTATAGGTTTGACTTCTGACTTGTTCCCCTGAGCACTGACAATTTGGGAGACCGCCAACATAGGGCAAGATAGCTCAGTTGAAAGAGCACCGGGGCAGTATTCCGGAAGTCGTATGTTCAAATCCTGCTCCCGTCCATTTTCTTTGTTCACTTTGACAATTTATTCAAATTACTTGTGGTTGCTCGACGATATTAAAACTTTTTGTTCACTTTGAAAATGTGTTCAAATTTACCTAGTCAGTTTCCCTTGTGGATTGTTTGACGAATTATAATTATATGTTAAAAAGTCGTATCCTCATTGAGTGATCCCCACAATGTCGCTTCCCAGGTTGTATCGTAAAATTGGGTGTGATCCCTGGCTATACGGCATTCTGGGTTTATGGGTTTACTGACTAGCGCCCACCCGAACAAAGATACTGACAATTTGGGAGACCGCCAACATAGGGCAAGATAGCTCAGTTGGTAGAGCGCCGGTACGGTAACCCGGAGGTCGCAGGTTCGAATCCCGCTCCTGCCAGTTTCTTTGTTCACTTTGAAAAGATATTAAAACTTAACAAATTGAAAACTCACTGATGTATTGAACAGTTATTTGAAAGGCCCTCTGTTGATCCTCTCTAGTTTGACTGTTTTAACAGTTGGAAAATAATTTGTTGTGTCTGTAGGGAGATCAAATACACAAGGGAGTTACTGACTCGTTACCGCAAGGCCCTGGATACAGCCGTGAAGATCGCCACCCATAACAACATCAAGCCAATCAATGGCAAGACCTACATGTTTTGTGATGTGGGACCCAGGATGGATTCGTATTCAGGTGGAGCCAGTGGACTGAACAGTGTAGGGATATTCTGTTGTCTTTCAATTTTTCTTTTCACACATTGCAACAGGGTTCCAACAGTCCAGAAAATCCTAGAATTTAAAGCTATCATGGAAAGTCATGGAATTCTGGTATTTTACAAGAATTCGTGGAAAATTGATATTCAAAGAAAAAAGTCATAGAAAAGTCATGGAATTTTGGCACAACTCACACACACACAAAGGTCCCTCCGAGTATAAATCCTCAATGACACTTAGGACCCAACCTAAATACAAGCCATATATGTGCAATACTAAAAGATTCAGAACAAGCCCCCTGCCTTACATGACCGTGTTGTTGAATGGGAAAAATGGGAAATAGAGCATTTTTTTTCTTATCCCACCATTGAGATAATCGTAATTTGTAATAAATATTATATATAATTATATTTTTTTAAATGTCATTGTGAAATGTAAAATGTCATGTAATTCAGCATTTGGCTGCAACATGATTTTTAAGCAATAAACCAATAAAAAAACATAAAAAAACATTTATAAAACTAGACATCTGGTACAGTGTTTGTGGACAAACACAGGGCTGTTTTGTTTTTTTGTGTAAAATTGTGATTAAAATGAAATTTCAAAAATGTCAAAAATCATTAACAAAATTGGCGATGACGTCATCATGACATCATTTCAGATTTTGCATGCTAGTGACAGTATCTACCTACCCACCACTTTTCATGACGATCGGACCTATCCTTATGTGTTTTTAAAAAGCACATTTTTGATGATGTCATCATGACGTCACACATTTTTTTCCTTTTTAGGGCATATCTTTGAGACCTACCAAAGCTATAACAAAAAGAATTTTGAAAATATCTTGTTTTGTTTGCCAGATATATTTAAAAGAATTTTACGATTTCTAAATTTCAAAAATTCATAACAAATCACGTGATGACGTCATCATGACGTCATTTCAGATTTTGCATGCTAGTGACAGTATCTACCTACCCACCACTTTTCATGACGATCGGACCTATCCTTATATGTGTTTTTAAAAAGCACATTTTTGATGATGTCATCATGACGTCACACATTTTTTTCCTTTTTAGGGCATATCTTTGAGACATACCAAAGCTATAACAAAAAGAATTTTGAAAATATCTTGTTTTGTTCGCTAGATATATTGAAAAGAATGTTACGATTTTCAAATTTTCAAAAATTCATAAAAAATCACGTGATGACGTCATCATGACGTCACTTTGGATTCAGCATCCTAGTGACAGTATCTACCTACCCACCAATTTTCATGACGATCGGACCTATCCTTATATGTGTTTTTAAAAAGCACATTTTTGATGATGTCATCATGACGTCACACATTTTTTTCCTTTTTAGGGCATATCTTTGAGACATACCAAAGCTATAACAAAAAGAATTTTGAAAATATCTTGTTTTGTTTGCCAGATATATTTAAAAGAATTTTACGATTTCTAAATTTCAAAAATTCATAACAAAACACGTGATGACGTCATCATGACGTCACTTTGGATTCAGCATCCTTGTGACAGTATCTACCTACCCACCAATTTTCATGACGATCGGACCTATCCTTATATGTGTTTTAAAAAAGCACATTTTTGATGATGTCATCATGACGTCACACATTTTTTTCCTTTTAGGGCATATCTTTGAGACATACCAAAGCTATAACAAAAAGAATTTTGAAAATATCTTGTTTTGTTCGCTAGATATATTGAAAAGAATGTTACGATTTTCAAATTTTCAAAAATTCATAAAAAATCACGTGATGACGTCATCATGACGTCACTTTGGATTCAGCATCCTAGTGACAGTATCTACCTACCCACCAATTTTCATGACGATCGGACCTATCCTTATATGTGTTTTAAAAAAGCACATTTTTGATGATGTCATCATGACGTCACACATTTTTTTCCTTTTAGGGCATATCTTTGAGACATACCAAAGCTATAACAAAAAGAATTTTGAAAATATCTTGTTTTGTTCGCTAGATATATTGAAAAGAATGTTACGATTTTCAAATTTTCAAAAATTCATAAAAAATCACGTGATGACGTCATCATGACGTCACTTTGGATTCAGCATCCTAGTGACAGTATCTACCTACCCACCAATTTTCATGACGATCGGACCTATCCTTATATGTGTTTTAAAAAAGCACATTTTTGATGATGTCATCATGACGTCACACATTTTTTTCCTTTTAGGGCATATCTTTGAGACATACCAAAGCTATAACAAAAAGAATTTTGAAAATATCTTGTTTTGTTCGCTAGATATATTGAAAAGAATGTTACGATTTTCAAAATTCAAAAATTCATAAAAAATCACGTGATGACGTCATCATGACCAAAAAGTTCGGGACACATTCTGAGCAGTTGGTCTAAGTGTCTGCCAAGTTTAAAGGCAATCGGGTGCACCAAAGTAGCCAAAGTGCCGGTAAGAAAGAAAACGTGTACAAATGCTATGGGGAAAAAGTCTGAAAAGGAAGCAAAAAAAAAAAAAAACTAGAAACTGGTGTTTGTGTACAAACACAGGGCTGTTTCGGGTGTTTTTTTTTTTTTTGTGGTAGTTTGATTCTAATTCTTGATGAGATATCAATGGTAGATCAAACAAAATCTTGTTTTACATTCAAGCAATTACGTATGCTTAATCATAATTGTTTTGGAAATGTGAGCATACTTGCAGTTGGTGACCATGATGATGTCATCGTGATGTCACACATTTTGCACATTCATATGTAAGTATCTATGACCAACAAATTAGCATGTACTGTTGATGAGATATGGCTTTGGGGTACAAAAACTTAAAAATTACTAGAAAATCGTATAATGACGTCATCATGGCGTCATGTCAATATTTATCAATAACGCCTGCTAGCATACCTACATATCACGTTCAATTTCATTGTACTTGTAATTCTGTAGATATATGGCTTCAAAATCTGACGTCACTTGACATGTGATGACGTCATCATAACGTGACGTCAATTTTCAACTATAAACCTGCTTGGCTACCCTGGATATTACTTTTCAACTTAATCGGATTTGTACTTCTGTAGATATATGGTTTCCAAAAATGCCCCTTTAAGATGACGTCACGTGACGTGATGACGTCATCATGACGTCACGTCAATTTTCAGCTATAAACCTGCTTGGCTACCCTGGATATTACTTTTCAACTTAATCGGATTTGTACTTCTGTAGATATATGGCTTCAAAAAATGCCCCTTTAAGATGACGTCACTTGACATGTGATGACGTCATCATAACGTGATGTCAATTTTCAACTATAAACCTGCTTGGCTACCCTGGATATTACTTTTCAACTTCTGTAGATATATGGTTTCCAAAAATGCCCCTTTAAGATGACGTCACGTGACATGTGATGACGTCATCATGACGTAAAAGTTTGGCGCACATTCTGAGCAGTTGGTGTAAGGGTCTGCCTGCGACTTGTCTAACGACTTGAAAAAAGACTAGAGATCAACTCTTTCTATAGACAGCATGCCACATGAAAGCCATGGTTTTCTGCCCTTCCCAGAATTCCTTTGTGTTATATCGAATCCGGAACAGCAAAATCTTGCAAAATTTGTGTAAAAACTTGGCACAACCTTTAATTTTGAGACTAATTGGGAATTGTTTGTGCAATAAAGGAAAGAAGGCTTGTTTTTTCTGTGAAATTAGATGCTCTTGGCACAGTATGGTCACTCAAAGTGGAACATAGGTGTTTATTTCTGCCTCTTTAGTTTTTACTAATTTTGCTGACATGAATCTTGAAATAACAGGTTGTATGTTTAGACTGTCACACCTTTATCAAGGGGGGTTTGTTATTTTCCAAGATTTGGCTATTCCTGACTGATTTTAATGAGGGTATTGTGGTAAATTATTTCCAAGTTTCTATTTTAAACATCAAACTCTTTACGTACAATGTGTATTTTACACGTACAAAGAAATAAAATTTGCTGAGAACGTGTGAGTTTAAATTACGCGTCGTTATATGCACAGTGCGAAAACCTTTTGAGATTGTGTGGTCTTATAACTGAAATATTCCTTTTTTCTACATGCTTACCTGAGATAAATGTGGTTTTCTAAGCTTGACTTTGCTGAAACTCCGTGCTAAAATGTTTTTTTATCTCGCGTTCACAGCAACAGCCATAGATTTAGATGAAGGAAGTGATAAGAACAGTCACGTGTAATTTTAACAAATGTGTACATTATTTCCGCAATCTTATAGCACGTTATGGTCACTCGAGCGCATATTTAGACACTTGCACCAAAAGTCCTGTGTAATAAAAGAAGGGCACGAAGTGTATGGAGTAAAGCACGTTTTTGAACCGCGGTGACAAGGTTGCCTGCTGCCCTTAGCATTGGTTTGTATACCTAGTACATGCACATCTAGTCCGAGTAACTTGGACCCTCGCTTTTTGCACATTTGGATATGATCTGGCAATAGTAGGGTCCAAGTACGTGTGCGGCATTTTCCTATTCATTAATTAGGTATGTCAGAATACCCAACAAAAACATCGGATTTCACCCTTAAAACGGCCACCAAAATACCAGATATGCCACTTGAGGAACAAGTAGAGTTCAATTATTAAGATAGAGGTACTAAGGTTCACTTACCATCCGGATAAAAAGTGAAATTTACTGGTCAATTCTGAGAGGCACAACGAAGAAAACCCATGCAGTCTGTACGCCATTGATATGCTGCAAGCTCGTATATTATGCAACGTAATCCTATGTGTAGTATTGCGCTACGTATAGCACTGCTCCGTGTGTATGTATATATATATATACGGAGCAGTGATGTACGTAGCGCAATGATGCACATAGGTTTACGTTGGAGTGTAGTTATAGGATGAATTAAGGGAATTTCTCAAAAATGGCTTGGGCTTCGGGTTCGCGTAATTTTATGTTCCCAGATTTGTTTTTGCTACATGTACATCAAAGTCTTATACTTTAACCCAGAGCCAGAGCGTGTTCATCTATTTACGTATCCAAGCCTTCAGATTGGCAATGGGACTGGGAAATAGCTGGAGACGAAGCCCAAGCCCAAACCCAAGCCCAAGCCACCGGTTGAGAAACGCCCCGAGGACGCGCTACATAACACCCATGGTTACACTGCCTTCCAAACATTCCTTTGTTATCATATTGTTTTGGAGCTAAATATTGAAATGGGTATATTTTGACGCTGGAGTGAGCTATGATCATGGGAACTTGGAATTAGGTACACAAAAATACAGTGTATAAAACATCCAAATTTTGACTTGAATTTAATGACCTCTAGATGACGTCATGATGACGTCATCATGACGTCACATCAATTTTTGTTATCTGTAACAAATTCTGGCCTATCAGCATTAAGACTGCACCCAATCGGAAGTACGGTTCTCTAGATATAGGACCTTACAGTGTGCACCTTTAAGATGACGTCACGTGACCCGTGATGACGTCATCACAACGGTACTTGTCAAAGCAAACATTTGCAACGTGGTCTTGGCCTGGGTCGAGTCTAGAGTCAATCTCATCAATGACAGTGTAAAATTTTGAGAGTACATTAAAATTTGAAACATTGAAAAATTCATAGAAAATCAACGGATGACGTCACAATGACGTCACTTCGGATTTTGCATGCTATTGACAATATCTGCCTACCCACCAATTTTTATGACGATCGGACTTACCCTTATATGTGTTTCAAAAAAGCACATTTTTGATGACGTCATGATTACGTCACACATTTTTCCTATTTATGTGAAAGAGTATAGGAGCTAACAAATCTATTACAAAAAGAATTTTGAATTTAGCATGTTCTGTCGATGAGATATGGCTTTGAGAAACTTTAAGATTCAAAAACTTAAACATTACAATAAAATCGTATGATGACGTCATCATGACGTCACCTCAATTTTCATCTATAACACGTGGTGGCTCACCAACATACCAGGTTTAAAGGCAATCGGACCTACGGTTCTCTAGATATGGGCCCTTGAAAAATGCACCTTTATGATGACGTCACGTAACACGTGATGACGTCATCGTGACGTCACACTTCGGCACACTATTTGAGCTTAGGGTCTTTGTTTGTGTTAAGTTTGATTAAGATCTGATGTTGTTTAGTGACCAAAGTGCCGGGCAGAAAATTTAGCTTAATGAAGAAACCAAAATAGCGGGTATTGTGTAGTTTAGGATTTGCGTATTAATTGTGTTCATGTTAGCGCCTGGAGCATTTGATTCTTCCAAAAGCATTTTTTGTCACTAAAGTAGACTTCTCTGAATTCCAATGACACGTGCTTTTGTGATTTGAAAAGGTTTTTCAAGGCGAAAAGTATGATTTGCTTACGCGGGTCACGTTTTGGCTAGGTCAACCCCGACCCAGCCCCAACTCTCTGACCAGCATTATACCCGTGTACAACGGGGTATTGCGCAATCGCGTATTTTTTGCCCTCTTAACTACAGATTTCACTCCAAAAAACCCTGCAGATGTTCTTCGACGTGGCCCTTTCTTCTGAATATGGCATAACCAACAATTTTCAAGTAGATTGTGTACATGCCTGGGCGAAAGTGTACTAAACTACACAATCGCCGCAACAGAACAAAAACAAGGGCTGTTTCGAAAAACTTTCGAAACAGCCAAAAAAAAAAAAAAAAAAAAAAAAAATCTTAACGAAAACAAGGGCTGTTTTGGAAAAGTTTCCAAAACAGCCAAATATACTAACTTTTTTACCTCATATAAAAGCTCTTAAGCTCCACTGTCTGAAGGCTTTAGATATCATTAAAAGTGGTTGTAAGCAAAGACTGGGGAGCAGATTGCTCCGTTTTATTACAACTGTATAGATCGCTGGTTCGATCAAAACTAGATTATGGTAGCATTGTCTATGGATCTGCTCCAAAGTCGTATCTGAAACAACTTAACACAATCCACCATCAAGGACTGCGATTAATATGCCTAGGTGCTTTCCGGACATCACCTGTAGAAAGCTTGTATGTTGCAGCTAATTAGCCACCACTTGAAAATAGACGTATTAAACTGTCACTACAATATGTTGTTAAATTAGCGGCTAACCCATCAAACCCAGCTCACAATTGTGTATTCAACCCAAATTACCTTCAACTTCATACAGCCAAACCAAAAACTATTAAGCCTTTGGGCATCCGCATACAACCCCATATAGAAGCCTCGCTAATAGATCTCCAAAGCATTGCACCTACTGAAATTTCTGAAATACCACAATGGGAAATCCATCAACCGCAGGTATTCTTACATTTAACCAAACATAACAAATCAGACCCTGTGATGCATCTGTAATCCAAAATGACCTCTTAGAGTTTAAATCTAGATTCCCAAACTATAGGTGTTTTTACACAGACGGCTCAAAAGATAATGACAAAGTAGCCTCAGCTGCTATTTACAAACAAAAAGAACTGAGTGTTCGCCTCCCAGGCAAAGCCTCAATCTATACAGCGGAAATTAGAGCCATTCTTCTAGCATTAAAGGTGATAGAAAAGTCCAACACTAAGAACTTCATTATTTTTAGTGATTCATTATCCACTCTACAGGCCCTAACAAATTGCAACATGGATCATCCTTATACATGTATATAGTGGACGTTTTAAACAAACAAACTAACACAGCTGCATTTAAAGGACTACGATATCATCTTCTGCTGGGTCCCAAGCCATGTTTGCCTATCAGGAAATGAAAGAGCAGATGCTGCGGCTAAACAAGCTCTGAACTTACCACTTCACCCATGCCTTATTCCCCATACTGATTTCAAACAATCTATTTGGTCATACACAAGGAACATCAAATAAGCTTCACTTAATACAACCTGACCTTGGCTTTTGGCAACCCTATAGGAACTTGCCAAGGCGAGATCAGGTGGTTTTGACTAGATGCCACACACAGGACATTCCACGATGACACATTCTTGGTTGCTGAAGGCAGAACCTCGCCCAAAATGCATCCCCTGTGATAGCCCAATGTCAATTCACCATATAATTGTAGAATGCCAGGAATACTCCCTTGTCAGACAACGGTATTTGAATGCAGCAACTTTAAAAGATATCCTTGACAGTGAATATCATAATGTACTTACATTTCTGAAAACAGCTGGACTGTACCAACACCTCTAACTCAAGCATTACGGAAAACAGCTGGACGGTATCTATTTTTATACACCGACATTATTTTCTCACCAACTTTATATTTAATGAACGAGTGTTTACTGAACCTTTTGAATGTTGCCAGTTTACGTTGTACTTTTGAATGTTCGTATATCCTTTAATTGGGCATGTTCTCGCGTGATATATGACCCTGGTTGTCGGTACGGCATTAAACCAAAAACTCACTCACTCACTCACTAACATTTCTCTTTCTAGTCCAGGGAGAAAGCCATTATGCTTGGATTGATGTGTAAGAATGCTTGTGAGGATTGTTTGTTGGTTGGCTTTGGGATCAATGATCAACAAGTTATCGAACTGGAGAAGGGAACCATCTTGGAAAACATCAACAGAATCGTTGAATATGCAAAGGTAATTGAACCTAAATGTGTTTAAATTTGAAATTAGTTTGTATTAAAACCCTAACTCCCTACATCATTTTCCCCTCCAAGTAACCTGAATCCTCCAACTGCCTCTGATTTCAAAGTGTTAAAGCTGTATGTAACCTGAATCCTCCAAAATCCTCTTATGGGTTTTTCGTAAATACCCTAGTAACCTCAATCCTCCGAAATCATCCAGCATCAGATTGGGCCTGATGTCCTGGATCCTCCATTTTCCTCCAGAGGCAAAATCCTCTTATGCCCTCAATCCTGCAAAATCCTCCGATGCTTCAACTTCCAAAGATCCTCAATCCTCCAAATTCCTCCATTTGGCAAGGGGGATTTTGGAGCATTTGGGAAGGTTGGGGTTAAAGGCTGTTGCTGTGGGATTAAAATGAAGTAGGACAGAGAATTCAAGGTTTTCATTCATCCGTTCATCAGGCAGTGCACGGGGATATCAATTGGTGTGATTCCGAGCCGAGCAAGTTGAACATGAGTTCCCTATATGAGGCCCTGCGTGATCGCGTCCACATTGACAACCTGATCATTGTTGGTCAGGACTACACGAAGGTGTGGTGGGGCCCATCTAAGGATCCTGATGACCAAGACAGCAAGAAGGACACGTCATTCTGGAAGGAACTTGAGGACTTTGTAGCCAAGTACAGACAGGTGGTCAATCCCGACCTGCTGTTTTCCCGGATTGATCTGGTGGACTCCTTGAGGTGAGCTAAATAAAATTAAAGGGGTGGTGTCCCTGTTGGTAGGTTAATAAATGCAAGTGTGCAGTACGAAGCCTTTTGTGGACGAATCCAACTTTTTTTTATTGACCTGTGTCTTTCGGACATGGGAAGCCATTGCTCAGAAATAAAAAATAAAAAAAATAAAAATACAAATATAAAGAGGCAGCCATTGCTTGCGGCATCCACATACCATCCTTTTGTCAGCCCCAAGCTTCTTTGGCTGAATACAATCGATGATTGCAATCTTACAAAGCATAGCTTGCTGTACAGGGGCCAATTTCATAAAGCTGTTAAGCACAAAAGATTTCTTAGCATGCAAATGCTTCCTTGATAAAAACTGGATTACCAACCAGATTTTCATGTGTGGAATATTGCTTTTGACTGGCATTCAGCTGTTGTTTGCTTAACATGAAAATTACATGGACTTTTGGCTGGTAACCTGTTTTTACTAAGCAAATTTTTTTGCTTAACAGCTCTATGAAATTGGCCCCTGGTGTGGATGGCCTCCTATCATGGCCGCATTAATCCTGGTCATAAAACCTCGTCGGCTTTGTCCATAGCCCACACAAGGGCCCTGGGAAATTTTGAATTCCAGATGCTCTGTTATTCTGGTTGTGCAATCTACGTGCATGTATTTCCTTTTTGAAGGAAAATATTTTTGAAAATGTTGCACAAAAAAATGATCTTTTGCATATTAATGGTCATCTGGGTCATCTAAAAAAAATCCTGTTTTTGTTCCGAAAGCAGCGTTTTTACAGCCGCCGACGTCACATTTTTTTATTCACTCAAAAGTTGATATGATGTAGTTTTCGGTTTCGACCTTTTTTCTTAAAAAAAAAACCAGTTATGATGGTATGCAGAAAGAGAAGCCAGGCCATCCAAATGACATCAACTTGGCTGGTTACAGGCACAACATCTTACGCTTCATCGCAGAGCGAGGTGACAGCGGCCAACTGAATCGCGTTGAAAACATCGACAAAGCCTATGGTCTGAGAGAGCTCCAGGTAAGGTGTATTCATGCTTAACATAAACACAGACATTAGAAATTCTCATTCTCAAAAAATCAATCATAGTTGGACCCATTCTACGCTGGTAAGTCACTTGTCGCACGCACAGTGTGAAAACTTTAAAGCGTTCTTTATCAAGTTTGACCGAAAGCCTTTTCTCATATCATTACAGTGAAAGTTTGCAGTAACACAATGTAGAAATGGATCTCTTTTGTGGTAGTTTGTTGCTTCTTAGAAGAGCCTCTGTTTTAAACAGTATGCTCTGTGTCATCAGGAGACTACTGATTTACAACTGGTAGTGGGGTTCATGAGGGAACCCCAGAGAGGGGATTAGGGCGATGAGCCATGGAGAACTGGATGCTAGCAGTTTGTGCTCACAAGAGAGACTCATTTTCGCACGGTCTTACCACAAACTTTCACTGTATTTTTATTTTAAAAAGTCCTCGGTTTCATAACTAGAAAGAATTGAATTGAAAAAAATGAAATGGGTTATTTAATACAAATTGTGCTGTTTTTTGTTACTTTTCTTGTTTGTTACATGCAATTCTCGTCATGTAAAGGAGCACATTTGCACACTTTTTTTCTGAAAAACATGGCATTTATTTTGAGAACACTCATCTCTTCAAACAGTATATTCTACAGAGATCTTTGGTTAGTCCCCAGTTAAACCCCTAGACTCGACGTTGCTGCAAAGAGATTCATGTTGGCTCAGTCAGTTTTCTTGCATTGTTGTAACAGGTTGCAGCAGTGGGACGCACCGATGCTAACCAGTCCTCGTCTGCCGCTAGCCCAGAGAAACCTCTTCCCATTGCTGCCCCTGTACACAGGTGAGTCTGGTCTGGCAAAACATCTCTGGACCTGATGTTGCTTTTCTATATATTCTCTATATATTTGATTTTGATCTTTTTCTTAGAGTTTGAACTAAATCCCTTAAAAATTTAGGAGTGCATTTTTCCAGTTTTGGTATACAAAGTACAGAGCATGGTGCATGTTGACTTTACTCTCCATGGAACACGGAGGACGTTTTTTTATAGTTAGCATATATAATTGGTGAGATTTGTCAGGATTTTTCTTGATTTCGGGATTTTTTTTGTCGGGATTTCAGAATTTTGAAAGAATCTCTTTTGCAATCTGGAATTCCTGAGGTGTTGTCCTAAAGGTGTTTTTACCTGTAAAAGTGGATATAGACCAATAAAAAACGGATATTTTAAGGGGGTGCCTTTTAGGCAAATACAAACTATATGTTGATCTGGGGTCCTCGTGGATTTTTCGGTGATTTTTTGTGGATTTCGTGGATTTTTCATTTTTGGCCAATCTCACCCCTGGCATATCGCTCTTTGGTGCAGAGCCGTGCCCCTCATACAACCCTGTGTAATTTTGGCCGTATTTTTTGGTTTGTCCAGGATTTTGCATGTCCTGCAGCAAATGATAGCTGATACCATTCTACTGATGCTATTTGTGTTTGACGATCTTTTGACCAGGTGTCATTTCTCCTCAGACCTTTGACAATGTGTCATTACTCTTTGTATTTATGACCTTTGACCAGGTGTCATTTCTCTTTGTATTTATGACCTTTGACCAGGTATCATTTCTCTTTATATTTATGATCTTTGACCAGGTATCATTTCTCTTTGTATTTATGACATTTGACCAGTTGTCATTTCTCTTTGTATTTATGACCTTTGACCAGGTGTCATTTCTCTTTGTATTTCTAGATGGAGGACAGCTCGTGTCTTTATCTCTTCCACCTTCCGTGACATGCATGGTGAGCGTGACCTCTTGACCCGCTTCGTGTTCCCCGAGCTCCGGGCTCGCGCCAAGAAGCTCTTCCTCAACGTGTTTGAGGTCGATCTGAGGTGGGGTGTGACAGAGGAGGACACCAGGCAAAACAGGTATGCATCGTAGGGAATAATCATGATTACCAGTGACGTATCAGGTTCGGAGCAGTTTGACCTCCCTGGCGACATTTTTTTAATTTTCTGTTTAAAATTGAAAGTGCAGTCACTTCACAGTGGGTACTAAATCGTTCGTTATTCAAACCTGACTTTCATTAACTTTAAATCGCTTATACTCGCTCTAAAGGGATTTAAGGCCAGTTTCCTGAAACTGTACTACATTTATCTTGTGTACAATGCAAATGATTCTAAAGTAATGTACTACCTACATGTACATGTATGATACAGTATTCATCTCTTATATGTCTGTAGGTTTAACTCAATGCATGTCATATCAATTGATCCCCCCCCCTCGATCCTTGATCCTTTTGCAAGCCGTTTTTTAATCAAAACGAAAATATACATGATAGCATCAAAATTCTAATTCTAATTTAGGTTGGGATTGTCACTAGATTTTTGCCCCAGAGGTGTGGGGATTTTGTCACTTCAAAAGTGACAATCCCCACCTCAGAGGTGGGGGGGGGGGGGGGGGGATGGGGGAAACAATTGATAGGCGCATAAGCTCAATGTAACGTGGGCACATAAACATGATTATATAATTGAAAACAAGATCAGAGATGGAAGCTGATTATTAAACCTAACATTGTTTGATTTGCAATTCATTTAAATGATGTCTTAACCCTAAAATTAACAAAAAACAGTCCTAAATTCTCAGATGATGATTTTTTTACACACCCTAGGGTTATTAGGGTAATGGTTTGTACATTGTATGTAATCTGTTCTGACTCTAAGAAAATAAACTTTAAAAGAAAACAAAACATACTGTACATGCCTACATGGTGATATTTATGGTGGCTGCATTAAATAGTTTTATTCCACCATGGTTGTGTAGAGGGGGGGTGGGTTCTTGTTATCAACTTGGATGAGAAATGTGCAGTATGCTGTAACAGAGATTTTAAGACAAACTATTTATTCTAGAAAAGAATGATAAATGAAAGGGATTTCAGTACTGATATTATAAACAATTGTGTGTGGTTATGCTTGACCTTCAATGATGGTCATTTAAATTGACATATTTAAAACAAATGTTTTATGCAAATGGTACAATGGTAAAAAAAAAATCAAAAAAATTGATTTAAATAAAACAAATCCGATTTAAATGAAACAAATCTGATTTGTTTTATTAAAAAAAACATGATTTTTATCAACCCTGCCTGAGATATTTGATTTCTTTATGTACAGGTCTATTGAGATCTGTCTGACGGAGGTTTCTCGCTGTGACTACTTCGTCGGGATCTTGGGAGAGCGATACGGGTTCTGCCCAGACACCTACACGGCCCCAGCCACTGAGGAATTTGATTGGCTACAAGACTACCCGGGAGGGCGTTCTATCACTGAGCTAGAGATGCAGCACGCGGCACTCTGCGACCCGCCGAAAGCTGTAGGGAGGGCATTCTTCTACATTCGAGACTCCGGCTTCAAGGCGTAAGTGATTGTTTAATAAGCAAAGCCGACACCACCTAGTTTGAAGATGGAATCTCTTGTACTTCTAAAAATACTTTGAAAACTGTCAGTAATTTTTTGGGTAACATTGTTTTACTTGAGATAGTATGACCAAACTACCAGAAGGCTGTGTTCTGTTTGAGAGTATTGGGATCTTCCATAAGAAAATCTTAGGGCAGATCAAAATTTAATGCGGGGATATTACTCTCACAGTATGACTACAACCGACTGCTTTTTACGCAAGAATAAAACCCTGAATAATTCACGATCAGAAGCTATGTAAGGTTTATGAGGATGTCATCATGTGGATATAATATGAGGATAATCCACAGTACAGTACACCACTAAGTGGTTGTACTAGAGATGCAATTTTCAACATCACGGTTGACAAATTGCTCATCATTTTGTTCATTTATGGGTGTGTTTTAAACATTTTCAGTCGAGGGATATTTAAATAGCATTCAGAAGTCTCGCAAGCCTTATAGATTTAGGTAAGCATTAAAACCCTCCAGAGAAAATTTCAAGCATCTTTTTGTGCATCGACCAAACTTAGAACTGCTAACTTCTTTGCAAAGTGGAAAATGACACCACTTTTACTGATGTTGACCTTGCCTATATACCGTAATTTTTGGAATATAGGCCGTGCGGAGTATAAGCCGCAGCACGCAAAAATCTGCAAATTAAGATTTAAGGTTGGCGTATTTGCCGCACAGGCGTTTAAGCCGCACAGGCATTTAAGCCGCACAGGCATTTAAGCCGCACCGCGGCACTGACGACATCCAAACCCCAAAAGTCATCGTGTTGCATGCTGAAGCGCTAGTATGTAAATGATTCCACTACACATGCAATCCTAAAGTGTAAGGAGCGCTTGATCAAGTGTCACTATGGGCTCCGTGCACAACTACCCCCTCAGCGGAAAGAAAAGGCGAGTTGAGTGGTCAATATCGACGCCATCTTACCTGACTTCAATTTAAGTGTCTGGTTCCCGCTATAATATTCATATTGAAAACGCAATTATCGATGACAACTTTAACCACTAATCTGAGCGTAACAGTCACCAATTGACCAGTGAAATAATAAACAACATGGATTACACAACGATAAAACAGACAAAAGCGAACAGACGCACCATACGCCTGCACCGGAGCGCCGCCTGCACGCGTGGCCCGGGCTGAGGCACAGCTTCTGTGACTGATTTTATTCTTCAAATGTTGTCGTATAAGCCGCATGGAGTATAAGCCGCAGGGACTTTTTTCAGCGTGAGAATCAACGTATAAGCCGCGGCCTAAATTCCGAAAATTACGGTAATAGCCTCTCTGGGAATTTTTTTTCCGGATTACACTGTACTGTTAATTCTCTGAATTAGATTGAATCATAGTATGAAGAAGCTTTTCCAAGATTTGATTGGAATTCAAATCTTAACGGTTGTTGATTTTGATGTTAATGTCAGAGTTTTTTATATAATTTCAGTGAAGTGCCCCCATCATGCCAGTCTACATTCCAGGCAGAGTCTAATTCAGCCGTGGAGAAGATGGAGAATCTGAAACAGCGGGTGCGACGCAGCGGACTGGAGGTCTTTGACGGGTAAAGATAACGTTTCAGTTTGAAGTCTCTGCGTATCGGCTCTGGATTGAATATCCTGGTTGTTATTTCAATATTTCAATTGGATAATATACTTTGGATAACTTCAATATCATGGAGGAGGGGTTTGTTTAAAGCGCTACTTTTGTTTAATATCTTCACGCTTGAATTTCTCATTGACTCCTGCGAGCAGTGTATCCTTGTCCTTCAGCTTTAAAGAGTTTTTCTTTTTTTGTGTTCGCTGGCAGACATATTAATCTCAGTTTATCCCTGTGTTTATTTTAATATTGTCAAACAAACTGAAACTGACTAGGTAATTTGAATTAATTTGTTTAATAAAGAAAACAAACTGGCAGGAGCGGGATTTGAACCTGCGACATCTGGAATACCGTCCCAGTACTCTACCAACTGAGCTATCTCTTGCCTTATGTTGGCAGTCTCCCAGAATGTCTTTGTTCGGGGTGCGCTAGTCAGAAGTTATTAACCCATAATGCCATTTAGCCAGGGATCATGTCCCAACTTTACGATACAACTTGGGAAGCGAATCATTTTTCTTCCTATTTGTTTATCATCTCTCTGAATGCACTGTGCCAATAGCTTTTTCCCTCGTTCTGTATCTCTATGGAATTCTTTGCCTGATGCATGTTTCCCTTCATCTTACGATCTTTCCTGCTTCAAGAGGAATATTAATTCCTTCCTCTTATATCTTCTTTTAGTAGCTCTGTACCTCGAGTGGATTTTAGCTTTGTTTGTTGTTTTCGTGCATTAAAAAAAAAAAACCTCAACAATAAAAGCAAAGGCTAATTTTCTAACTATTATAACACCTCCAAGCCTCCCAGATCATTCAAAATCCACTTGGAGAGTTTGGAGGATTTTGCAGGACAGAGGAGAGCTCAGTCAGTATTTCTTCACATGTGACTTGTTGGCCCTTGAAAGTTAACACACAAAAAATGCACTGCACAGTTGCAGGTTCAGGGCGATTCAAGAAAGTTCTCAGCTAGAAGGCTAAGGTTGTTAGAGTTAAGTCACTGTTGTTGATACTTAGTCAAGTCTTACATTAATTTCCTTTCAAATAATCTGGTTTTAGGTATCCGTGCAGTTTTGGTGGTGTTGTAGACCACAAACCAGTCACCACCAACCTAGAGGAGTTGGGTCTTCGTGTTGTCAACAATATGTGGAACTCCTTCCTCCGTCACTATCCTGAAGAGGTAGACATTTCAGTTATTTCAGTTGTCCATTAAACACTCTCAAAAATAGCAGTCCAGAATAAAAAAAAAAAATGTAATAATAGAATTGAAGAATAGTTTTACAGTTCTATAATTTTCATTACAGGTTGAAATTTGGTTTTGATGCAAGCCTGGTGGGTAGTACTACCGGCCATTAGTCATCGATCATTCTGCACTTTTAATTTGCCAATTTGCAATTGAACCCCTTGCTTCTTTGCAAATGAAGCCTGTGCTCATGCACGGCCCAATGGCACTGGAAAAAAAAAACCAGTGGGGCATACCCCCAGCCCCCAAAATGCACCGTTCTGGCAGTAACGTCCCACTCCCCTTTTTGTAAACACGGAAACCTTGAGTTTTGTATGTGGCTCCGGACATCGGAGGCATGACAAGCAGTGTTTCTACCACTGATGACATTACAGCCAGAAAGGGGTACTGTTTTAGTTCCTGCAGCACACCCCATAACTTCTTTTTCCCATTTTGATATCTGTGAACCTTTGACCACCCTGTTGTTTTTACTCATCGTCAACTTTTCAGGAAGCTTTCCTGGATGAGCTGAGCCATGAGGGTGCCCTCCATCAGGCCTTCCTGGACGCCCACGTAGCTGGCTTCAGCGGCCGTAAGACCCAGCTCCGGCAGTGCCTGGACCTGATGGATGCCTGCCGTAAGGGCCTGATGGTCATCGCTGGAAAGAGTGGGTGTGGGAAGACAGCCCTCATGGTGAGTCCAAAACATGAAGGCTGTGTTGTCCAAACTCTTGGGAACTTGCGTGAACTTGAGCCACAAAGTCCCAAAGCTGCTTTTAAGTTACAGGCCTTTACAGTTATAGGCCTTGGAAATGAATAGAAACTGTCGGTTTCACCCACTGTGTCCATATCAGGATGGAAAACTGAGTAATATCTAACCGACAAGTTGAATGCTGTTTCCAATGCAAGCATAAAACTTAAGTCAAAAAAAATCTCTCAACACTCATTTGGTAGGATCTGGTTACATATTTGTGGAGAGGGATATTTCTGTGCAGTTTGAGATAAAACTAAAATTCAGAGAGGTGTTTGAGAGAAAAATCACAGTGCACCACATTGGAAGATGTGCCATGTTGGAAGATGTGCCACTATGCCCATTAATAACATAGCTTGAATGTACGTTGGATTCTCTGGGTTTATTCATAAACTCAATCCACAACAATAAATCAATTCATTTGTAATACTTCAAGCCTTTAACCCCTAACAGTCCTAACCCTCCAATTTCAATGCGATTTTTCACACCACATAGGGAGTTAGGGTTAATATTGAATTTATCGATGACTGTGCTATGCCTCCGATTAAAATTTAGTTAATTGTTGTTGAATCTCTTCACAAATTCCCTGTTATGTTTTATTTGTTCTTTTCAGTCTTGTCTTGCACAACGCTACAAGAACAAGATCGAAGAGTCAGATAGCAACCACGTCCTGGTTCACTTTGTGGGTGCAGCGGTGGGATCAAGCAACGTCCTAGCCATGCTGCGCCGTCTGTGTATGGAACTCAAGAAGCGCTTTGCCCTCACTCTGTCCATACCAGAAGATTTCAAGTGAGTTTCTCTTTTGACACTCTGAACTTGAATCTTGAAAAGTCAGTGGAGAGGTTTTGCAAAAATCCCGGTATTGTGTTGTTTCATGTCGAGGATTTTTGCCATTAATGTAATCAAAAACAAATCTGTTTGCTGTTTTTGACACTCGGGCTGTAAGATTTGACGAATGGGTAAATTCATTTCAGGTTTGGATCAATTAAATTTGTGAGAGGCTTACAAAGATGAATACCAACTTTTTCTTTCTTATTGTAACTCCCAGGTTTTACAATCCAGTCTTTGTACCGATGTTCTTTTTCTTACCAGCAAACTGGTGACGGCATTCCCAGAGTTCCTGAAGGCTGCTGCAGTGCATTGTGGGAACTCCCCCTTAGTGATAATTCTTGACGGGCTGGATCAGATGGAGGAGGTGTACCAGGCAAAGAATATGGAATGGCTTCCCAAGGAAGTACCAAAGGTATGGAATGCTGGCTCGAAGGTATGGAATGCTGGCCGGTATTAGTTTGTGGGAGGACATATTCAGTTTGTCAATCAAGTAAACACTTTGAAAATTCTGATATTATTTCTGTTCTTTGAGGAATGTTTGAGGAAAGTTAGTTATAGTGAATTTGGTGACATGGTCACTTGGACGCTCTATAGTTGGGTCATCTATAGTAACATCTATAGTGAGTCACTCGTGACTAATTAGCTAAAACAAAAGAGTACCACCACTCATCAAGCTGTATTTAGTGTCTGCATCAGCATAGATCATAGTAACACACTGAAGACATGAAACATCTAAACTCAAACAGTAAAAACAGTTATCAAAATAGCAAAATGGAAAACATTATAAATACATGTAGGAAACTGGTTGATATTTAAACAATTATAAAGGTAATAGAGCTATTTAGGGCTCCTCAAACCTATACTTGTACACGTGCCCTAGAATTTTGTAACCAATAGAGTTACAAGGTTCATTTCTCATCAACCACAAATGTTGACCTTTTGACCTCTGTGTGCTTTATTGTAGTTTTACTGTCCATCACTGAACTCTGCATGATCAGAGCTTTCATTAGAGCCTATTATGAAGGTTATATGAACAATTTGAAAAATTGACCTTTGTGAGCTAAACATCGGTGGCCATCTTGGATTTGAAGGTCAAAACTAGGTCGGATCATCAAACCGCATCAAAAATGAATTTCTCGACCCAAAAAACCCCAGAAACCATATACTGAGCAGCACTGTAGGCCAAACCATTGAACAAATAATTTTCAAAATGGCCGACGTCGGCCATTTTGGATTTCGGGCTCTCACGGATTCCACCCACACTTTCGCGAGGGACACCCCCGCTAAATTGTGTATTTAATTTTCATAGAGAAATCCACTGAGAAATGAACCTTCACTCTCCACGGTCATGGAATTGCTCCAGATGACCCAACTACTAACTCTTCGTATCCTTCCGCCATGTGTATACATAGTTATAATCTATAATTCATTTTCTCACTCTAAAGAATCAATTGTTATGGTTCTTGTACTCTCCCTGATGTGGGACCAATGAGTATTTGATACTCACTTCATACTTACTCAACTCTACAAACTCCTTCATCAATCATTGTGTTCCCCCTCCCAGGATGTGATGTTTGTGGTCAGTACTGTCGTGGATAGTCAGTCCCACAAGGCACTTCTCCGCCGTGACCCCTTAACCTTGACCCTGGGCCCGCTTGACCTCCTAGACAAAGCCACGGTTGTAAGACGGATGCTAGCTGTTCACCGTAAGACACTGGATGAATCTCCATTCAACAACCAGGTAAGAGATCGGCAATTCAGATTACTTGTTTGCATTTCCTCAAATGTGGGGTGGGATTAACTAATGATAATAAAACATCCTTATTACAGGCATACTCCATTTGAAAACAACGGTGCACTAAGCAACCCCCATTATACAGTTTAGAATGATAAAAAGTCACCAGAAGACAACGGTGCATATTTACATTGAGTAGACGTCAGAATCCATGTGGAAAACTATACTATATCTCCTTTAAGATTTTTCATGCAACGTTATCATAAACCAATCCAATACCGATATTCCACCAAGAAGAGCTTCAAATCATTTATTAAAAAAAGACAAAAACAAAACAAAACGAAACCTTCACTGATGAAGCAAGACTTTAAAACTTAAACCTAATCACATATTTTATTTAACCCTTTGCGTACGGATGACGCCTGTGGGCGCAAAAAAGAAGTGTCACCAGGCCGGATGACGCCACTGGCCGCTGTTCGTGCATTTTCAATCCATTGTTGGATTATTGTTTATGATACGCTTGACTGCACAAACACATTGTAGCGGTTCGATTTGGCTGCCAGAACCGCTGCGACACCCCGACGTCTCCCGTAAGATACCGTGCCCAAGGGGTTAAACTCTTTAACTATCTGAACATTCTCCAAATAAATTTGGGATACATGAAATGCTGTATAAATAGAAATGTATGGTTACTGTTATCTTGGTTTGATATAATGATATAATATTGCTGTTGAAACATTGCATGTTTTTGTCAACATAGACATCAGTCATGGGCATACGCCTGTTAGCCTCCTTAAATTATACACTGCCAGAAAACACTGGTACCACTTTTACGGCAAACCTGTCTTTCCAGTGCTGCTGCTGCTTTCAGTTTCGCGGTATCACATTCTGCATCGTTTTCGAGTTCAACCTGTGGTGAACTTGCCCCTGCTCATTTTACACTACTGTTTGCAGTCCCAGCGAGGTCTTGAACCTGGGGAATAAAATTCCAACCTTGGTCTGAAGCCATGGTTAATAAAAATCGTGAGAATTGAGGACTGTTAGGGTTAAGATATCATTTAAATGGATTGTTTTCAATTATATAATCATGTTTATATGCCCACTTTACATTGAGCTTATGCGCCTATCAATTGTCGTCCCCCCCCCCCCCCCCCCCCCCCCCCCCCCCCCCCCCCCCGGGCCACCCTACCTCTGAGGTGGGGATTGTCACTTTTGAAGTGACAAAATCCCCACCTCTGGGGCAAAAAATCTAGCGACAATCTCAACCTGAATGGGTGGGGACACCCCCACCTTAAAGGGTGGGAATTAGAATTTTGATGCTATCATGTATGATTTATGTTTTGATTAAAAAGCGGCTTGCAAAAGGATCAAGGATCGGGGAGGTGGGGGGGGGGGGGGGGGGGGGGGGGGGGCAGGGGGAATCAATTGGTAGGCGCATAAGCTCAATGTAATGTGGGCACATAAACATGATTATATAATTGAAAACAGTTAAACCTATGTATGTAAGAGATGAATACTGTATCATACATGTAAGTAGTACATTACTTCAGAATCATATGCACTGTACACAAGATAAATGTAGTACACTGTTTCAGGAAACTGGCCTTATACATACCTTTAGACTGAGTACAAGCGATTTAAAGTTAATGAAAGTCGGGTTTGAATAACAGACATTGTTTTTACATTAAAAAATAACAAATGTTAAAAAAATCAAAACGTGATTTTTATTAGTGATTTTTTAAAAACAATTTCCATTAAATTAAATCAATGATTTAAATCGAGTGATTTAAATCAAACAACCCTGTCTGAAGCAGAGTGTCTTGCATGA
Organism: Hippasteria phrygiana; assembly: GCA_037893225.1. Taxonomy (NCBI): domain Eukaryota; kingdom Metazoa; phylum Echinodermata; class Asteroidea; order Valvatida; family Goniasteridae; genus Hippasteria; species Hippasteria phrygiana. The sequence goes on along the minus strand of JAZGUH010000569.1, from coordinate 180,095 downwards.
TCCCTCTCAGAGTTGACGCAGGATTGAAAAATTTCAATTGTGAAACATTGCACGTCTCAGTCCTGCATTAACCGTAAGATTTGCCTAGTGTGAATAGGCCTTCTGCTGCACAGAATCTTGTGACCATCTTAATCCAATTTTCTTACAGATGAAGTTGTTGATCGGCAAACGAGAGGCTAACATGCCATTGTTCCTCAGTCTGGCCTGCGAGGAACTCCGTGTCTTTGGGGTCTTTGAGCAGGTAAATTCATCTTCATTTAGAAAGAGGGCATCTCTGCAGCTAATATGTATTTTGTTTCTTTTCTATCCATAATACATATCCATCCATTTTCAGAAATGTGTGTCCAACGCCCTCTTCAAAGAGTCCCCTACAAAGACTACTTCACACAACTTCCCTTGTACAATTTGAAACTCGTCTCTTGAATGGGGAATTCTAACACAAGGCTTAAGAAGAACTATAGTTAACAGTTATGAAACTAGCATTGCCTAAACTCTGTTTAATCAACCGAATCTAGTCACTCATCTGGAACCAGCCGCCAGATCTTGCACTGGCTAAATTGCTAAATGCTAAATTGTGAACGGTTGAGAGGGAATCAGTGACTGCGGTCATTGACCAGTGACTGTTTTTTTCGCTGGAATCATACTGCGCATTTGTGTGGTTATTAGACATTGATTAGCCATCTTTTTACTTTTGTTCATTGCACAAACTTGCTTCAGATTGCCACTGAATTCTTTCTTGCTAAAATTCAGGAGGGCCCGATGTTTCAATCCCAGCAGAATCTTTCTCAAAAGCTAAAAGAAAAATATTGAAAACCATTTGGCATAGAGTTACCTTCATCTGTCGCTTTTCCTCTTACTGTCTTTTTGTAGGTGTCTGAGAGGCTGAAGCGAATGTCTCACACTGTCAGTGCCTTGTTGCAGGAGGTGATGCAGAGACTAGAGGTAGACCACGGCAAGGATCTACTGGCTACAGCCTTGGCCCTTCTGGTTTGCTCAAGAGATGGTGAGTAGACTGAAACTGTAACTGTCCCTAATCTGCCAGACCCAAACCACCTACTTGTATTTCTGGATTTGGATGGATTCAGAATTTAAGAGCTAAGCCACCGTATTGAACAAAAAAGGGCTACTCTTGCCAAACACTCTTTCATGTCATTACTGTATAGGTGTCGTCATTGTAAGATGTTAACCTTTTCCCTGAGAATTCATTCAAGTAACTGAAGCCTCTCAATGTAGCATCCTTTCAACCCAACCGTGCAAAGGACCAAATGGTTTACACTGGGGCTTGATTTCACTTGATTCCTTCAAGTACATAGAACATATGCCATTCCAGTGTTGGGTTTTGAGAGATTTAGGAAGGTCCTTAGCAAAACTGGACAAAAATTGTATGCTTTTTGAGTTAAAGAATATGAGTTGCAGAACTACTATGAATGGAACCTGCATGATTGTTAATAGCTGTTTTTTCACTTGAGAAAGTTGAAAGACTATTATACATTCCATCCAAATGAAACTGCCCCATAAGTGCTCATAGGGCTCGTGTTGTTTATTAAGTCAAATTGAACTGATGAAAGAAACCTGTATAAGATGATGGTTTGACTTGTTTGTGAATATTCAGGTCTACTTGAGGATGAGTTACACAGTCTCCTGAGCCTTCACAGCATCTTGGGAAGCAGCAAGTACCGTCTTGAAGACATCAAGAATGTACATCTGACAGCAGAGCGTATGCTGCCACAGGCAGTCTTTGCCCAGCTCATGCGAAGCCTACAGGGGTTCCTGCGTCCGTTTGCGGAGCAGAGGTAATGCCTCAATATCAACTCATCCATTCTATCATTCAGCCTTTCAGTCCTGCCCCTGAGATACTTACTTCTCACCACATAAAAAACCAAGTAAAAACAAATCTGCATAAACCAGTCAAGATCATTTCATCAAGAACAATCAGTCTTGTTCCATTCCAACAATTGTAAAGAATGTTTGTATCATCTTGTCATAAGGAAATTAATAACGTATTCTTGCATATCATCCTGTTATATAAACTCCCAGAGTTGTAATCAAGTCAGGCCTGTCCCGAGCCCCGTCCCGAGCCCCGTCCCGAGCCCCGTCCCGAGCCCCGTCCCGAGCCCCGTCCCGAGCCCCGTCCCGAGCCCCGTCCCGAGCCCCGTCCCGAGCCCCGTCCCGAGCCCCGTCCCGAGCCCCGTCCCGAGCCCCGTCCCGAGCCCCGTCCCGAGCCCCGTCCCGAGCCCCGTCCCGAGCCCCGTCCCGAGCCCCGTCCCGAGCCCCGTCCCGAGCCCCGTCATGAGCCCCGTCACGAGCCAAGTCACAAGCTGTTCAAATGAACTTTGGACAAAACCATTCCTATGTCTTTATTTATGCCCTGTATCTTACGGGATTTCTATGATTGGCTAATGATTTGACTTCTATTTGACTTGTGATTGACCAGATTACAACTCTGGTCATTCCTTGATTTTTGGGTCTGAGTGGGACAGTGCAAGGGTCCGTCCTACAACCCCTTCATTTGAAGCTGAAAAGTAAATATCACGGTTTGTTTCCCATAGTGTGAACCACCTGAGCCTGGCTCACGGTGACATCAATAAAGCCGTCAGACAGCGTTACATGAGAGGTGCCGGGGCAGAGTCCGAAACCAGGCTACATGCACTGCTTGCAGGTAAGTGCTGAAGAATTCAATTGTAGTGGTGTCATCACTGTTTGTTTGATATAAATGTCTTTCAGCAGTGGAGATGTATTACAAGGTAGAATTGAAAGTAATAGTACTTTGCTGTACATTGAATGTTTAGCTTGATAGGGTTGCTGAGCACACCATTTTCTGCTAAAGCAATATATAGACAAAGGTGTCAGTAAATTATCCTGCTTCAATGTAGGTTACTTCTTGCAAGAAGCTGACCCTCTGCGTAATAGTACCTGGGTCGGTCGTAAGTCCCGTGCCTTCAGCGAGCTCCCCTATCATCTATCTCTTACCTCCGCCTACACGGAGCTGCAAACGGTGCTGTGCAGCCTGCCGTTCATTTACGCCAAGTGCAGGATGGGATTGGCCTTCCAACTGCTGGATGACTTCATCGGAGACGTCACATCCGGAGCAGCAGGGACGCACAGGGCCGCCTTGAGAGACAGAGAGAAGTTCTTGGCGAAGCCGCAAGTACAGGTGGGTTATCATCATGTTTATTTGTGTCATAAATAGGCCTGATTTAATCAGGACTAGTTACAAATTACATGAAACCTTGTCATCTACCACAATGTTGTTTCTAATATCAACAGGAGTTCCGTTCCTTTGTGTCACGCAATCTCCACATCATTTCCAACCTGCCGGCCCTCACTTGGCAACAAGCAGCCAATGAGCCTTCGGAATCAGCTGTCTGCCAGTCCATGACAAGTTCAACTGACAGTGGGGGCGTGGCTTCTCGTCAAAGTCTGGTGGTCTGGAAGAATAAGAGGGAGGAGCAGGAGGACTGTGCCATGACCGTCACTGGATTCAACGAGGTGGGTTTGAACGGCACAGGATCGCTCAGAAATTAAAACCAATCTTCTCTGAAAAAAATATGTGATTCCTGCATCCTGCATGGTGAATCTGTTAATTCTGAGACAATGTGCTCATCATTGTCATTTTATTTATATTCATATCTTATTTATCCTGGGTAGTGAGAAGATGGAATTTGCGTAGGGATGATGTAAATTAGAAAAGAGATTTTTGCACTTTTCCAATGTACTGTATGAAGCACTGTATGCTAAGTTTCAGAGAACCTGTGTGAGAAAAAAATTCACAGGCTTACTGAGATGGGACTAGAACCCACGACCTGCTTACTAGTGCAGACATCTTAACCACTTGACCACCGAGCAGTGGGTACCACATAGTCAGTGTGTAAGGGATGATGTAAATTAGAAGAGAGATTTTTGCCCTTTACCGACGTCTTATCCTGGGTAGCCTGATCAGTGGATGAGATCTTGTCTTCTTAAAGACCCATGTTTATGGTGATAGGGAGGAAATCTAAGATCCAGTAATGAGAATGACTAGAGAATGATTAATCCTTGTGTAAATCCTCTTCATAGTGGACCTCGATGGAAATTGAACTGGGTTCACCAGAGGTGGAATGGGAAGATACAATTCCTGCACCAACCTGACCTCACGTAGTGTTGAGATAAAAGCTTATAAAGCTGTCAAACTCATTTCCTCTATATACAGTAGTAACAAAATCCTACCAATCCAGGTACTTTTAGTTCATTCAAAAAGATCTTTCTTTGTGATTGGTTTTGATGGATTCAGAATTGTGGAATGTTGCATTCAAAACTATGGAATGTTGGCATCATTACTCTATATGGGACTAGATGTGCCAGTTTTGGATGTTAAATTGGTCAACTACACAGTGTGTGATTGGGGTATATTCAAAGACAACTCACTCACTCAGAGATTAAATGTTCACTTTGTTTCTTTACAGGCTGTTACCTGTTTGGCCATTTCAGCCGATGGTATGTTTGTGGCCTGTGGTAATAAAGACTGCACAGTAAAACTGTTTGAGCGTGAGACAGCTAAGGTGAGGAGAGAAGGTGTTGGTTTTCATTCTGTTTCCAATAATCTTTGGGGTTTTTGTCTCGCCTGAACGAAGTTCAGAAAGAGAAAGAGACTATGCAATCACTATTTCTGTACGTAGTCCGTCCGTAGTCCGTCCGTATGTGTCATTTTGGTTAAAGTTTCGACAAATTGGTCTTATATGCAAAGTTGAAGTCCGATTGCAATCAAACTTGGTTTATGCACTCAATAGTGCGACCTTTATATGATGGTCGTGTCAAAGGTCATCTGAGGTCAAGTTGTAAAATGGGCTGGAATTGTAAAATTGGTCTTATACTGCCCGATGACATCAGTGGAAGCCTACTCCAGATATTTACTGCAGCTATATTGGTGGGAAAATCGTGTCGTAATCCAGCAGGGTTTGGGCTCTGTTAAAGGTAGTGTATACGATTGGTAGTTCTCCATTTGTTTTTAATGAATTATTACGAAATACCTTACTAGACTATAAGTTAATAGTAGTCTCAATCATCTTGTGAAATGATGGCACCAGGTGTGCTGTCGTCGTCAAGAAAAGTGGAAATTGATATCGTTTTCCAACGATTTCCAGCTGGAAATCATTAGAAAACTGCCCTGTAGCCTTTAATCAAGGCACGCGTGGCCATTCGCGTGGCATTCGGGGTGCGTCACGCGTCCAGGTAGCCACGCACGCCTTGACTAAAGGCTATCATCAGCCCGATGGTTGAAAACGAGCGCCGTTTTTCTCTCGTTTTTTTTCGCCATCCAACAACGCAAAACTTTGAACAGGTTTAATAGTGGAACGATTTTTCCTATAAAATACTAACCCCTAAATCCGCCCATTTCTGAAAATTGCAACAATGACCAATCATGTACAATAACCTTTAACCCCTTGTCACCGGTTGACACAAATACGTGCAGATTGAAAATTGCCACCTGGCCGGTTGACTTCTATTTGTGCCAATCTCTGCAGTTCAATCCATTATTGGGGTATTGTGTACGTTATGCTTGGCTGCACAAACCTCTTGTTTCCGTTTTGCTGGGCTGCACAAGCCGGCCTGGCATCCCGGCGCCCCCATATGATATCCGAGGTCAAGGGGTTAACCCTTGTGTCTGGCTGTTATTGGTGTGCTGGTATGCTGAGATCGGGTTGTGTAGCCGAGCGTAAACAAAAACAATAGGCACCACACTGAATAGAGTGGTCTTATTCATCGCACTCGGAGCCCCTTTCGTGTGAATGAAAGCTTTGTTTGAAAAAAAGCTCCATCTATTCATTACACTCCCATTCAAGAACAATATAGTTGAAACATGAGTGGATTGAGTACGTGCAGGAATGTGCCTATAGATATCAACCAGCCAGCTGGTCTTTTTCAAACCGTGGCTATGGCTATCATCCATATTCAGTAGGTTAGCACCAGGAGGGAGAGAGTACTGTATGAAGCAGTGTGCAATCTGTTCATTTGTGATAATTTTCAAACCTTTCTGTTGTCATGTTTTTTTAATTTGAATTTGTTGCTAATGTGAATGTTCATATTCTGCTTCGGTCCTTTTTTTTAACAGGAGATCAGGAGCTTCGTGGGTCACTTCGATGCAATAACCGATTGCTGCTTTGTAGGCCGACAGCGTCTAGTCACAGCCTCCATGGATGAGACACTCAGTCTGTGGGATGTCAATCAGGGGCACAGGTACGTGTGCAGGGGTCAATTTCATGGAGTCGCTAAGCACACAAATCTGCTCAGTACAAAAAAAATCTTGCTTAGAAAAAGCTGGTTACCAACCCAAACTGTATGTCATAAAGTATTGCTTGGGACTGGTCCTCAGCTGATTTTAGCTTAGCGGAACATTTGCTTAGCGTAATTTGTCAATGCAGACATGTGCGTATGCTTGTCTGAAATGCGGTATGTGCAGCCTGTCAACACATAGAAACACTGTCATTACTAGTATTATTTTAATAATTAACCTATTAAGTTTATTTCTTAAACTTCCTTAAATCGTATCAAAAGAATAGATCCTGTGGTATAACAAAATGAGAGAAAAATTCTGTACACTTTTCTCAGATTCAACTTTACATCTCCAAAGAAATGTTTGTTTTCCTAAAGCCACTATGTATCATCATGCCAAGACTTTTCTGTTGACTTCTTTAGGGTTGCCGTTCTGAAGGACCACAGGCGTCGTGTCAGCTCCTGTTGCTATAGCAACCGCTGTTCCATGATCGTATCGGCCTCGTGGGACTGTGATCTCAAGCTGTGGGATGATAGTGACGGCAGACTCTTAGACACCCTGAGCGACACAAGCCCGATCAACTGTGTGGCCTTCCATCCCGAGGGGAGACTGGTGGTGACAGGTGGCTGGGATTCCGCCATGAAGATCTGGCATGTAGAAGACAAGAAGAGACTTGGGGTTAGTGGGTTTTTTATGCAAGTTTGCCCTGAACAAGTCTGTAAGCCACTCAAGGTGTTGAGTTTATAGTTGATTCTCACGTATCTCTAATCTGTAAAACTACAAGTGAGAATTCTTGTATGAATGGAATGTTAAAGGTGGATGATTTTTCATGTAAGAGTTTTGCTGAGAAACATAGGTGCACAAATATTTGTATTGAATACTGACTTTGATTTGCAAATTGTGAATTTTGATTAGCAAAGTTTGGCCTTTGACAGTTTGCTATACCACAGAGGCTAAATCACTCTGACTTTGATTTGCAAATTGTGAATTTTGATTAGCAAAGTTTGGCTTTTGACAGTTTGCTCTGCCACATATAGGCTAAATCACTCAATGCTGTTCATCATTGAAAAAGTTTGTTGTAGCGGCAGACTAATGAACTGAAGGAAAAGTCCTACAAAACCCTCTTCGGTTTCTCTTGGCACACTGCCAAATTTGACAAAATCCAACAGCAAAGTGTGAAGCCTGCTGAATCTGACAAAATCTGACAGAATTTGTCCACTGTTGGAGATTGTTGGTTCAGTATAGTTAGGTGGCATCTTCAAACTATTCTTTGAAAGTGTCACAGGTCATATATTCACAAACCTCAAATCTCCCTTTTAACTGTATTAAAACTCCATATTAAGTATAGGACAGACATTGATTAACCTTCGACCTTTACTCTGATGTAGATCCTGCGAGGTCACAAGGCCTCAGTCCGCGCTGTAGCCTACTCTCCAAGTGGTGCGCACATTGCATCATCCTCCCTGGACGGCACGGTCAAAATCTGGTCATCCAATACAGGAACTCAGGTATGTAGTTATGATACTAATCTATTCAGAATTATATATTATCCATTTAGTTGAGCTCAGAGCTACAGTGGTCGTTGAAAATTTGCATGGACTTGGAAATTGTTCCTTAACCCTAACAGTCCCAAATTCTCCAATTTTAGTATGATTTTGCATGCACCCTAGGGGGTTAGGGTTAAATTGTCCCAATAGTTTTTTTTTTTTTTGGCCGTTTTGGAAACTTTTCCAAAACAGCCCTTGTTTTCGTTTCGTTTATTGAACATTCTGTGAAGAAATGTCATAATGTCCCAAAACGCTTTTAAAAAAAACCACAATTTCTCACGTTTTGAACTGACGTGAACTAACCGTTTCTCACGTATTCTCATGTCCGTGAGATTCCGTGCGGAAAGTGATGACAACAGAAAGTATGCAAACATTTTGCGTTGATGCTCACATAAGTCCTCACGTAACGTGCATCTGAATCTTCCTATTGGTGGCCGGGACAACCCTCTTTTGTTACCACCAAATCACAATAAATGAACGCTCCTGTACGATTGTTAAATTAAAATATCAAGCAGAATAGACCTTATTATGCAGCGGCCATCTTTGAGGCATGTTTGTCATTTAAATTCTGTAACAATGTAAGCACAAAAGGTTTACCCATGCCTATCCAAGGATTACAAAGATATTGGCCTCTAAGATGGCTGCTACGCATAAGGTCTATATCAGAATCTTAAAATAGTAAAATTCTACTTGAATTCTACTTCAAATCTTACAATATATATCTTTCACCTCGCTGTCAGGGGCCAATTTCATAAAGCTGTTAAGCACAACAATTTGCTTAACAGCCCTTGTTTTCGTTAAGATTTTTTTATTTTAATTTTTTTTTTTTTTCCTTTTCCTTTTCAGACTTTTTCCCCATAGCATTTGTACACATTTTCATTCTTACCGGCACTTTGGCTACTTTGGTGCAACCGATTGCCTTTAAACTTGGCAGACAGTTAGACCAACTGCTCAGAATGTGTCCTGAACTTTTACGTCATGATGACGTCATCACGTGATTTTTTATGAATTTTTGAAATTTTGAAAATTGTAACATTCTTTTCAATATATCTAGCGAACAAAACAAGATATTTTCAAAATTCTTTTTGATACAGCTTTGGTATGTCTCAAAGATATGTCCTAAAAGTCGAAAATTGTGTGACGTCATAATTTTTTTTTTTTTTTTACGCATGTAAGGGTCGGTCCGATTACAAAAATGTATACATTGAATTTTTCTCTATGTAATTCCAAAATTTCATGATCGTGGCTCACTCAAGTAAGAAATACCAGCCATTTGAAAATTTTGACCAAATTCAATATAACACAAAGGAATTCTGGGAAGGGCAGAAAACCATGGCTTTCATGTGGCATGCTGTCTATAAAAAGAGTTGATCTCTAGTCTTTTTCAAGTCGTTAGACAAGTCATAGACACAATGTGCGGCAAACTTTTACGTCATGATGACGTCATCACATGTCACGTGACGTCATCTTAAAGGGGCTTTTTTGAGACACATATAAGGGTAGGTCCAATTGTCATGAAAATTGGTGGGTTGGTAGATACTGTCACTAGCATGCAAAATCCGAAGTGCATCATGATGACGTCATCGGCTAATTTTCAATGATTTTTAAAAAAATTTTAAATTTAATTTCAATCACAAAAAAACGAAACAGCCCTGTGTTTGTCCACAAACACTACACCATACATCTAGTTTTAAAATGCTATTGTAAATTCTCAGTACTTGCATAAAGTGATGTTTCACAAGTCCTTCATGCATGTATAATTGGATTTGGTTCACAACTTTGGGAAAAATTGGGAATTTGTTTTGCAGAACTGTTGTGTATGTAAACTTGCAACCACAACTGTATTTACCTTTGAGCAAACGGCTGTCCAATCCTGTATCTACACATTCACCAACTGTTTAGGGTGCTGTCGGACCAAGTAATGAGAGTCAAGTACAGGCACTTATGGTGTGCGTCAGTGGCGGATCTACGGGGGGGGTTTTGGGGGTTTAAACCTCCCCCCTTGGGCTGCCCAGTGAAAATTTTCCGGGGGCATGCTTTACGGGTTTAATGCCCCGGATCCCCCTAGCAAGGGTGTGTAGGCCAATCACCTCGGGTAAACCCCCCCCCCCCCCCCCCCCCCTTAGTTAAAACCTAGATCCGCCCCTGTGCGTAAAGCGACTCATGTATGACAAACTCAAACCTCATTTACAAACAGTGCCCAGTGCTTGCAACTTTATATAGTGCAACTGTATGTAGTAATAATAATGTATTTGTAAAGAGCACATATCTACCATGATCGCAGTGCTCAAGGTGTTACATTATTACCCCTGTTCATCAGGCCTATTATTCATTCCTGAAACCTATGCTCCCTAGGGAGTATACAGCCCCAGCTGCAAGTTAAGCGCACATGGGCTAATCAAACACAAAACCATCACTGCCCTCACAGACACCCATTTATTCCTGGGTGGAGAGAAGCATCTTGTGACAAAGTGTCTTGCTCAAGGACTCAAGCACCATGACCCCTGCTGGACTCGAACCTACACCCTGTGGTATCACTAAGATCTTGTGTCTGGTACATTAGACCACAAGGCCACAGCACTCCACACAGATTCACAGACAGATTTGAAACTAATATTTGTCTTATAGATTTCCCCAAAATTATATCATGTGATTATTTTGCTATTCCTTGTGGGTTGTGGTTTTTGTTAATAATCTTGGACTCTTCTTATCTGACCAGGTTGGAGGGCTGGATGGTCATGTGATGCCCATCAACCACCTTGCCTTCTCTCCAAACGGACGGCAGCTTGTCACTGTCAGTGATGATCAGAAAATCAAGGTAAGGGTCTGTTTTCATGCTGGATTCAAGAAATTACTGTAGTTTCAGGGAACATGTTGATGGTGGCCGTTGTATATTGCTATAGGAATCAAGAATAAAGATAATCTGATTGCCATGAGAACAGATTATTTTGAGCAAAGAAACTGGATGACTTTGAAAACTGAGATCTTGGAAAGTATTCAAGCGCTGCATCAAACACAATCACTCACCACTCTACAATAAGCCACACTGTGAGGCCCGAATACGTGAAAACCTTTTGTTGGAACGAAAAACGTGAAAAGTGAACAAAGGGCAACCTTTTTCACGTAATAAAAAACGTGATAAGTTCACTTTTCACGTTCGTCAAAGTATCACGTATTTTTCGGGTTGGCCGGTTGCTAAGGCATATCTTTCACGTACTAAAATACGTGAAAACTTCGCTCGCGCACGTGCCCATTGTTGGCGGATTAGCGGAGGTGCTATAAACAATCTTTTGTTCTGCAACGACTGGTATGTAGGACAGCACTACACACGTTTCCATTGAAGGTTAACGACCGTTTTCCGAACCATCGCGAGGTAAGTGTGACCTAAAATGAGATTAGAAAGGCTTAGCTTTAAACTTATCAAGGGGTTTTCTTTTCTTTTTTTAGAAAAAGACATGTTGAGTTTGGGTAATTACAAAGTGGGTGCTAATTGGTGTAGGCCTAAATCGATATACCGGAGATTGTTAACCCACTGCCAAATGCATGTAAAACACGGGGGTTGACAACTTGAAATACTATCGCCCGATGCCGGGGACAACCAAATCGGGCGTCGGGCTCGTTTCTTGTCCGACGGACAACCCATTTTTTTTTCTAAATCGGGCTTATATGAAACGTATAATAAATTTATAATGATTATCTTTCTGATTTTGCAAAAGAATGCAAAAACCAAACGTCTCAGATTTTTGTTAATGAATGCGAAAAGTAAACAAAAGTCAACTGAACTCCAACTCCCGAGGATGCACGATATACTTACCGCGCCGATCTCGTAGGCCTTTGACTGTTTGACGGCAACGCGGCTCAGCTCAGCATGACGTGTAAAGAATTTCTCAAGAAGTGCAACGATTTAATTCACACATTGCGCGGGGCATTTTGTTACACAGGAATTCGCCGAACAAAATGAGAAGCCATTTTTACGGTGGTGCCGCGCCCGCGTGCAGGCTGCCCGCGTTCTTTAATTTGAGTCGCGTGCGCATTTTGGCAAGTTGTAAACACCCTGTTGGTCGAAGCTGCGTCGAGCGCGCGCGTCTAACACGTACGCGAGCGCCTCGCCACCGCAGTAAATGCTTCTAATGTTGGTCGCCGGATCGGATTAGTCTATAGTCTACATAATCGGGCCACCCCGCAACTAAATTCTCATTACGTTCCGTAGACTGCATGTTCCGTAGACTCATTCCTCCATGGTAGACTGTTCTATAGTCCGTAGTTAATTTTTGTGTGTGGACTGGTGCTTGAAGAACGTATGTAGAACGAAATGTTTTTAATTATAGACTGAATGTAAAGTCTATTGGCAAACAGACGTATTCGGCGAGCACAAATTTGGATGGAGATTTTATCCGCAACTGGGAATCGCATTAAGCATAGGCGTAGCCAGCCGGGGGGGGGGGGGGGGGGGGGGGGTAATAGTGGGGGATATCCCCCCCCCCCCCACAAAAAAAAATATATATATATTTTTCAGAGTTCTCTTTTTTTCACCCCAAAATTTCCCACAAGAAAATCAAAACCCTGCGCCATATCTACGACATACCTTTAGTTTGGTAACTAAGTCCAATAACTTCAAAATGATTTTTGTTCTCTTGTAGAAACGGGGCCCGATACATAATCGTTGCAACATTAAAATAATTTCCTTCATGCTCAGTGGTGGCCCCAGTGTGCCCTCGCTGGAAATTATAGTGCCCACTGTGCCTGCTCCAAAAATATCGGGCGCGCTCGCGTTGACGTTCGCGTAAAGCCCGGTTCATACTTCATGCGAAGCGAATTTCATGACGTCAACAATTGAAGTTTCATTGTGACGCACACCGTTACCATAACGAATTCGCTTCGCATACGTATTCGCATGAAGTATGAACCGGGCTTTATAATACGTGCTGCTAAACCTCTCTAAAGTGGAAAGTTATTGTTGGGGGAAAACTGCCCTCTGATCGGGGATTAAGTAATAAAGGTTGAACCTGCATAGTGCTATACTGCGGTTAATTTTCGAAACCTTATTACAGGCGTGTGCTATAGGCAGACATTTTGGTATAAAAAAATATTAGTGTAGTTCAAAGGTCAATGATTCTCTGGACTCTGAGGACAACTTATTAATGTATAAATCTAGTTATTTGTTCCTGTTTTATTACCTCTTTGATTTGTGAGATTTTCCTCATCTTTCTTGAGATATATAGTTTTAAGCCTTTTCCTGAACTTTGAAATTTTTGATGAATGCTAAGTTTTCTTCTGAAGCTTTTGTTCATGTTAAACATTTCGAGGTGCCTTTTTTTCTGGGAAATTATTAAAGTTGAGTAATTTTCCCTCCACTTTTTTGTAATAATATGGAATTTTAACATGCCGAATTAAGCTTAACACCTCCATTTGATTTCCATGTATAAGTATATGTGTCAGTAAATCCACTTCCTTGTTAAGATGTCTTTTCTTGTATCTTCACATTGTACATATAGAAACATTTGGGTGTTTTTGAAACCCCGTTCTCTGGTAACTCGGCCGGGAACAGTGTTCTCTGGTTGCCGATTACGAAAGCCAACTGTAGAGCGCCCGGCCTCTGGACGAAAATTCAAGATGGCAGCCACCGTATTAATACTCCAAATGAAAAGAAAGACAATTATCTTATACGAACAAATTGAAATCCTGGAACGTACAGCAATAAAAATTGGCAGTCCTACTATTTATGATCACTACGTGTAATGTTATTTTCTTATACTGTTCCTGCTGGACTGAATGAATGCCCCCAAAAATTAACGCAAACTCTGTAATGCCTTAAGACCGCCATCTTTGTTCTTGCCGTTCTCATGTTGTTCACGAGCACCGTTCATCAGTCGCGGGTTCGTTGTCTTCATTCAAAACGCTCTTCGCGGCCGGGTTCATTCAAAACCAGAACAGGGTTTCGAATACATGTACCCCAATAGCCACACAGTTAACTTAGACCATGGAGGGATGCTTAGAATATGCAGGAGTCCTTTGTTCTTAATCCACTATAGCCCTTAAAATCAATACTTTACTGAATGTACACCGGCCAGAGGATTTGCATACTTAATGAGGCCCATAGGACCGTGCAGTATCTTTACGATTGCTTAATCCTCTTACACGGGTGGGAAACTTGGAGTTTTTCCCTCTTAGTAAGGTTTGCACATGAACTGCACCGAGTTTCATAAGAGTTTGTTTTTTTACCTTTAAATTGCCATTGTTTCCCTTTTATTTTATTGAAGGTTTTTAGATCATCCTTGTACTTTGATTGTGGCAGAAACAAGTTTCAGTTTGGCAGTTTTGCCTGAAAGATTTGTTTGAGTGGGGATAATTAATAAAGCCGGGTGTGAACCTGCGGTAAATTTTTGAAACATTATTATTATTATTATTATTTGTGGGGGGAAGGGGTGTGCTCAATATAGGCAGGCATTTTGGTATCCAAAAATTTAAGTGTAGTTTAAAGGTCAATGATTCTCTGGAGTCTGAGAACAACATATTTATTAATATATAAATTTAGTTTTGTATTTTTCATGATTTATTTCTCATTGGTTTTTCTCAGTTTTTCCTCCCAACATCTTTTCTTGAAAATCTTGGGATATAGTTTTAAGACTTTTCCTGAGCTTTGAAATTGTTGATGAATGCTAAGTTTTCTTCTGAAAATCACGCTTTTCATGTTAAATATTTTGAGGTGCCTTTTTCTGGGAAATTATATCCTCATGTTTTGTAATAATATGGATTTTTAACATGCCGAATTAAGCTTAACAACTCCATTTGATTTCCATGTATAAGTATGTGTCAGTAAATCCACTTCCTTGTTAAAGGGACACATTGCCTTCAAATGTCATGAAATTTTGCTGTTTTGAAATGTTCCTTATCTTTTATAAGAGTTGTTCATGCAAAAAAGCACGTATAATGTGTTGTAATTAGTGAGTAGTGATTACAAAACAATAAATTGGCCTCTGACTCCTGACATCTGACCCGCAAATCATAGACTCATTTCCACCGTCTAAATAATGCGCAAAATACGCTGTGAGAGTCTTTAGGCTGGCGCCGCAGCCAGTGGCCTTGTAAACCTATAAGATGATCGCCAGGTACCATTCTCTACCTCGCGACACATATCGCCAGTGCTGCGCGCCGTGCCACAGTACATCAAAATGGATTAACAACGTACTTCAACCAGCTGCGACTGGAAATACGACTGGTGAACCCAGTCCGCCATTTTGTGGAGTCAAACATTTGGTTCTACAAAATGGCGGACCGTTATTTGTCACGAAATTAAACAAAAACCACGCAATTTGAAGGGATAGTTATATGAATCTTTATATTCTACTTTTAAAAAAGCTTCCCAACCATATTCATTTCAGTTTTATATAGCCCAAATCGCAAAATCCAAAGCAATGTGTCCCTTTAAGATGTCTTTTCTTGTATCTTCACATTGTACATATAGAAACATTTGGGTGTTTTCGAAACCCCGTTCTCCGGTAATTCGGCCGCGAACAGTGTTCTCCTGTTGCCGATTACGAAAGCCAACTGTAGAGCGCCCGGCCTCTGGACGAAAATTCAAGGTGGCAGCCACCGTATTAATACTCCAAATGAAAAGAAAGACAATTATCTTATACGAACAAATTGAAATCCTGGAACGTACAGCAATAAAAATTGGCAGTCCCACTATTTATGATCACTACGTGTAATGTTATTTTCTTATACTGTGCCTGCTGGACTAAATGAATGCCCCCAAAAATTAACGCAAACTCTGTAATGCCTTAAGACCGCCATCTTTGTTCTTGCCGTTCTCATGTTGTTCACGAGCACCGTTCATTAGTCGCGTGTTCGTTGTCTTCATTCGAAACGCTTTTAGCGGGTTCATTCAAAACCAGAACAGGGTTTCGAATACATGTACCCCAATAGCCACACAAGTTAACTTAGACCATGGAGGAATGCTTAGAATATGCAGGAGTCCTTTGTTCTTAATCCACTATAGCCCTTAAAATCAATACTTTACCGAATGTACACCGGCCAGAGGATTTGCATACTTAATGAGGCCCATAGGACCGTGCAGTATCTTTACGATGGCTTAATCCTCTTACACGGGTGGGAAACTTGGAGTTTTTCCCTCTTAGTAAGGTTTGCACATGAACTGCACCGAGTTTCATAAGAGTTTGTTTTTTTTACCTGGAAATTGCCATTGTTTCCCTTTTATTTTATTGAAAGTTTTTAGATCATCCTTGTACTTTGATTGTGGCAGAAACAAGTTAAAGTTTGGCAGTTTTGCCTGAAAGATTTTTTTGAGTGGGGATAAGTATTAATAAAGCCGGGTGTGAACCTGCGGTTAATTTTTGAAACATTATTATTATTGTTAATATTATTATTATTATTTGTGGGGGGAAGGGGTGTGCTCAATATAGGCAGGCATTCAGTTTTGGTATCCAAACATTTAAAGGGACACATTGCCTTCAAATGTCATGAAATTTTGCTGTTTAGAAATGTTCCTTATCTTTGATAAGAGTTGTTCATGCAAAAAAACACGTATAATGTGTTGTAATTGGTGAGTAGTGGTTACAAAAAAACAAAAAATGCCGATTACCCCTGACATCTGACCCGCGAAACATAGACTTATTTCCAGTACTAAATACCACCGTCTAAATAATGCGCAAAATACGCTTTAAGAGTCTTTAGGCTGGCACCGCAGCCAGCGGCCTTGTGAACCTATCAGATGATCGCTAGGTACAATTCTCTACCTCGCGACACATTATCGCCAGTGCTGCGCGCCGTGCCACAGTACATCAAAATGGATCAACAGAACGTACTTCAACCAGATGCGACTGGAAATACGACTGGTGAACATGGTCCGCCATTTTGTAGAGTCAAAAATTTGGTTCTACAAAATGGCGGACCGTTATTTGTCACGAAATTAAACAAAAACCACGCAATTTGAAGGGATAGTTATGTGAATCTTTATATTCTACTTTAAAAAAAAGCTTTCCAACCATATCCATTTCAGTTTTATAGCCCAAATCGCAAAATCCAAAGCAATGTGTCCCTTTAAGTGTAGTTTAAAGGTCAATGATTCTCTGGACTCTGAGAACAACATATTTATTAATATATAAATTTAGTTTTGTATTTTTCATGATTTATTTCTCATTGGTTTTTCTCACAGTTTTTCCTCCCATCTTTTCTTGAAAATCTTGAGATATAGTTTTAAATCTTTTCCTGAGCTTTGACATTTTTGATGAATGCTAAGTTTTCTTCTGAAATGCACGCTTTTCATGTTAAATATTTTGAGGTGCCTTTTTCTGGGAAATTATATCCTCAAGCTTTGTAATAATATGGAATTTTAACAAGCCGAATTAAATTTAAAAGATCTCCATTTGAGTCCATGAATATGTATGTAAAATCCACTGCCTTTTTAAGATCTCTTTTCAGTCTTGTAGGCCAAAAATGCCGATACCCAATTACTGATGCCCAAGTTGGAACAATGATTAGCCAATACAGGCTCATCATAAGTTGGTCAGATTCCAATATGGGCAGAACATGTCACGTAAAACCGATGCAGCGAACTTGCTACTTTTATTTTACCCTTCTTTTGTTCCCTTTGTTTGTACTTTAACTTTAACAGCTCCCCTAAGGTTTGTACACGAAATTCTCCCGAGGACCCGGCCCAAGTCTTCGGTGTCATTGTTATCCCTAATCCCCCGTTGTCTTAAGTCCTCTCTCGCTAACCCGCTCACACATCCCCCGTGTAAACACACACACTTGTTTAAAAAGAAAGCATTAGGCTGCTGCATGCAAGGAGGAGGGATGCTAGTACGTACGTTTTTACTTTTTACTTGCAAAAACGACGTCGATGATTATTCCTCCATCGTAGGAGAAAGGCTCAATGATAGTCGTTTGACCATAACAAAACAGCAGGAATACAGCAGGAATACAACAAAAATAGAAAACACACGTCAGAGCTCGACAAATTTTTTATTCAACTGGCAGTCCACCGGACTATACCACACTGAGAAAAATGGTAGCCCAATGTTTGAAATTGGTAGTCCTGTGCGGCCAAACCCAAACCTACAAATAACAAACGCAAACTTTATAAAATAGTATTATTTATGGACTGTGGAAATAAAACTGAAGTTCTTTTTTAGATTCTTGTCAGACCCAGCACCACCATATTTAGATGAAATCAGAAAACGTTTCATTTTCACTTCTGTTTTGTCATAGCCAAGCAGAATACAGCGTATTTACTAAATTATAGCGTTTGCTTGTTCCACACAATATCCGAATCCAGCGCCCGGCCAAAAAAAATCAAAACTTTTCACCCTATAGGTACAGCTCCCCAAAGCACGCGAATAATTACATGCCCGCTGAATGTTTATAATACCCGTATATGTGTGCAGACTGGTTTCGGCCTCTATTACGCATTTGTATTTTGTATAGCATGCGGCAGGAACTAATTCAGCACATCGTGATCAATCGAGAGTTCCCAGTCCCTCCATCATTTTCTAACTAACGCAAAGTAAGCGTGAGTACATGTAGTTTGTTCAAGCCAAAATAAATTACTAACCTGTGAAATACATCCCTGATAGTAAGCGCGAAATGTTCTGCTATAATTATTATTTAGCGCCGATTTTTCGTTATTTTTTAAGCCAAAAGATAATTGGAAGGATCGGGAACAAGTCTATGAAAAGTGACTGACATCATGTGCACGCGCAATCTGTTTTGCGGTTGCTGGTTGGTTTCGTTCAACTATTGCACGGCCAGCGCGCGGTACCAGTGGCATAAAGATGGCAGCTAGCTCTGTGCAAACGAGTTTTTCACTTATTTTTCTCTGAATACGAAGTCACTGAATGGCGATGATATTAAACTTTATTTGTGGGTGAATGTTTAATGTTATTTTTGCTTGTACCTGCTGATCTGTGTAACTGTGTTCTGGTCCATGATTATGAAGTTTGATTCTCTGAAAAACATGTGCAATACAGTTGGTGGTCCGGCGGGCTCTAGCACGGGAAACTCCGGTTGCCCGCGGAGGCCTGGCGTGGTTGTCCCAGGCGTCCGGGCCAGGGATTTGTCGAGCTCTGACAGTACTTTTAATCATTTTAAATTCAGTAATGATTTTAAAGAACATACAGAGTGCATTAGTAAGCTATGACATTTTAAATTAGTTTTATTTATATTTTCATGTTGGCCTAATCTGTACCACAATCATGATCGTTGGCAGCAGCGTATGTAGTTCATGTACATTAAAAACAGTTAGCTCCGACATCAGTTTTACCTCCTGTCAATCAGTTGTCACGTCACCAGAATCTACACTTCCAATAAAAGAAAAGGATTAATGTCGAATAGCAAATACATGTACATGTACATGTGTGTACAGTATATGATTCTTCCTTGTTTTTTAATAAGCAATTATTTTTTAATAAATCCATAGAAAGTTAAAATAAAAAGACCTCTTTTTTGTAATTTAATGAACTGTAATTAATTGCGCATGTAGCCCTAACCGTTCATGTATACATCCATATGTGCATACATTTTGTGCACAGTCATAAGGGCCCCCTAGGCCTCAATTTATGATGTCCAGCCCTGCTTTTCCCTCCCTCCTCCACCGCCCGAAATGTTACCAAGAAATATCCCCATGTACCTAATTAATTAAAGGATGAAAATTTACCTTGTATGAAATCTCAGTCAGACCATGGAGGAAGGTTAGTGTTCCTTCCTCCATGGTCAGACGGTTGTAATTGTTTGTACCTTGGAGCCTCAAGGAAGGGTCGTACTCGCAGTCGTAGTCGTACTCATTCGATTGCGGCATCATTCAGCTTAGTTTTTATCGATATCGATTTAAACGCAACGCACCAAAACTCTGGAAATGTTTGCTAAATCCATATCCGGTGATTTGAGGAAATTACTTTACCCATCTGGGTCCAAAGTATGCACCTGAATTGTTAATAAATGAAAAAAAACCAAGACGAAAGCTAGCGATTGCATGCAAGCTGGCAGCACGTGCGGGAAGGGAATTCCCCGTGGTGAGAAATGGCCAGTGCAATACAAAAAAGAGGGTACCAGCGTGTCAACACTGTTACACACGCTGGTACCCGATTGCCGAACTAGTGCGTGTATATATACATGTACATGTACGGGTATATAGCGCTCAGCGCTGGGCATATAGCGCTCAGCGCGCGCTGTGTAACTTGCGCTGTGGAACTGTACGTGTCGCAGTTGTTGATTTCCAAAGGTCGTAAATGAAATACTACATCCTTTATTAAACGTTTTTTTAAGAAAGAGCAAGGTGCTCAAAAATCCTTACAAGTCGTAATAACGGTTATTTTATCACCTCATCCACAGATTCTGTGTCTTGATTGGCCGAGAGCGAGTCACATGGCATTTTCTATTTTTGCTATCTTCCTGTGCACGGCCAAAAGTACTGTACCCGTAGCAACCAAACAAATGGCGCGGTGGTATGTGTGTGCAGATGTGCCCGCGTTGAGCGTAACGCGTATTGTTCCAAAGTGCCAGCGCTGCAGAGCTGGGTTCAAACATTTCGTTAAGGGGTGGTTTTGAAAAGAACAAATAAATCCCCCCCACCCGTACGCATGGCACAGGGGCCTACACAGTGGCTCCAACCCCCTCCCCCTGTACGCATACGCATTCCACATATCTTTTTGACTTCTCAGACTACCCTTATTCTAGCATCATTAAACGTCACAGTACACCTGTAGTACATGTATAGTATGATTGGCACGTCGCCTGACTGAAATAAATCACAAAATGTTGACAAAAAAGGCCAACATTTTTATTAACGGACCTGGAAATGATTGAACAGTGATATATTTTGAACCAAAACAGCAGTCAATGATGACATGAACCAAAAGTATGTGAAAAATAGTGTATCTGGATATTGTTTTCCTCTTTTGGTTTTGACGTTTCACGAGTGGTTTATTAAGGGCTATGGAGTGAATAACGCGTTTCACGAAAATATGTGTTTGAACTCGAGGCAGTTGATATACCCATGGAGGTATTAAAAGAGGTATCTTCTTTTTTTCTTTTTTTACCTCCAGTACATAAGCGATTTTGGACAGTACGCGACGCTGGTGAAATTGATACAAGCGTTATAAAGCGGGTCTTTTTATTGCAGTCAATACGTAAACAACTGTTTGCCAATAGACTTTGCAATCAGTCTTTATTTTAGCATATTTCAACAATGTTCTTCATGAATTCAAGCACCAGCAGTCCACACACAAAAATACACTACGGACTAGAACATAAGTCTACGGAACAGAGTCTACAGAACGTAGTGAGAATTTAGTGGCGCGGTGGCCTGCGGCATATATACACTTCAACAAATACACTGCTTCCGCAGTGCATGGCCCGCGCAATGTGTAAATTGAATCGTTGTACATGTACTTCTTGACAAATTCTTTATACGCCATGCTGGGCCGCGTTGCCGTCAAACAGTCCCAGGCCCAATCGTGTATACAGCGCTAGCGGTACGATATCGGCGTGGTAAGTAGGCTATCGTGCATCTTCGGAGTTCAACTGACTTTTGTTTACTTTTCGTATTCATTTAAACAACTTTCAGAGACTTTTGATTCTCGCATACGTTTGACGAAATAAGAAAGATAATCAATATTAATTTATTAATTTATTATACGTTTCATATAAGCCCGTTTTTTGAAAAGGTAGGTTGCCCGTCGGACAATTGTCCGCCACTAACCGTAGCCCAACGCCCGATTTGGTTGTCCCCGGCATCGGGCGTCAGTATTTCAAGTTGTCAACCCCGTTTTTTACATGCATTTGGCAGTGGGTTAACGAATCTCCGTTATATCGATTTACACCAATTAGCACCCACTTTGTAATTACCCAAACTCAACATGTCTTTTTCTTTAAAAAGAAAGAAAGAAAACGCCCTTGATAAGTTTAAAGCTAAGCCTTTCTAATCCCATTTTAGGTCACACTTACCTCGCGATGGTCCGGTAAACGGTCGTGTTGTGCTGTTCAACATACCAGCCATTGCAGAACAAAAGATTGTTTATAGCACCTCCGCTAATCCGCCAACAATGGGCACGTGCGCGAGCAAAGTTTTCACGTATTTAAATACGTGAAAGATATGCCTTAGCAACCAGCTGGTCCGAAAAATACGTGATACTTTGACAGACGTGAAAAGTGGACTTATCACGTTTTTTATTACGTGAAAAAAGTGCCCATTGTTTACTTTTCACGTTTTTCGTTCCAACAAAAGGTTTTCACGTATTCGGGCCTCACAGTGCCAGTTCGGTATCTCGATGAAGTAGTCCAGGTCAAAGGTGATTCGGGATAAAATTGCTGACATAATGTCACGCAATGTCACGCAAATGCCCATTCTGATTGAATTTAACACGTGCACGATGTGCGACCACCTTGCGTGTTTATACGCGGGCATTGGTTATCCCAAATGACGTGTGACCTGTGTCATTGTGCACATACGCAGTTGAAATACCAAACTGGATTATTCTAGTACTGAACTCTCTTTTTGAGGTGTCAGTCGGAAGCCACAGCTTCTCATAAAACTAGGACCCCACTTTGTGAGTATGATCTCAGGCTTATATTGTGGCATATTATATTAGAACACCAATTATATTAGAGAATATCTTTGAGAATATTTCAACCTAATCATCAATTTTGAAATTGATAGGTAACTACATTCTTGTAATAGTTTCATTGAAAGATTGTTTATCACAAACCCAATTTTTTCAGGTGTGGTCTGGGAACCTTGGCAGAAAGTTAGCCACCTTTGGCTTGGATCGCTATGGCTACGCCACGGCCACCGCCATCAGCCCTGACGGGATGCAGGTTGCTACCGGTTACCACGGCGGCGCTATCCGGCTGTACGAGTCCAACAGCGGAGCCGAGATCTGGGACGTACAGCACCACCGGGCCCGGGTCATGGGGTTACGATGGGTCATGACCCCAGCCGGTCAACTGGAGATGCTGGTCGGATGGGATTCGGGAGATGTAGCGGTGAGTGCAGGAAGTATTTATTTAGGGCAATAACTCTTTCAGTACCACTTTATTCAGTCAAGCATGAAACCACTCAAGCTGAAAAGACAGCTGACTAACCCTCAAGAGTTGATTGACAAGGAAAATGTTGTGTGTAAAGTTTGTTCCATGAAAATTACTGTTTCACATGGTGTAAACATGAAAGTCATAACTGCTAAAATAGTAAAATTGTCTGTTATAGGAACAAATGACACTTCATACATAAAATATAACAACTTTGTGGAGTAACACAAAATCAAGAATTAGGTTATTATCGGAGCCACCTGCAAGGTTTACCAGGGGCCAATTTTACGGCGATGCTAAGCACAAAAATTTGGATTACCAAGCAAATTTTGATGTGAAGTCTATCGCTTGTCAGGGGCATTCAGCTGTTGTTTGCTTAGCATTAAAATCCCATGGCCTTTTGGCTGGTAACCTGTTTTAACTAAGCAAGACTTTTTGGTGCTAAGCAAATTTTGGTGCTTAGCAGCTCCGTGAAATTGGCCAGTAACTCAACTCAAAAATACAGCGGTACTTTTAATAATACATGTACTGCCTTTTTAATAAGGATGTCCACCCTAACACCCATCGTGTGTCATAAGTACAACACAGTTCTAAATCATTTCTGTTCTTGCACCACAGCTGCTGTCTGGTGCCAATGGCTCTATCAACACCATCCTTGCATCCCATCTCCATTCAATCACCAGTATAGCATACAGCACTCCCAACAGGTTGGCTGCAGCCACCTATGTAGATAACACAATCCACATATGGAGGGTGCCTTATGAGCGCAAACCCAGCCAGAAAACGTAAGTGGGGTATTGTACGTGGAATCATTTTTGGCACATTGTGGCCACATGTTGGGATTCCATTGAAAGTATTGAGCATGATTTGGTACTTATAAGGATAACGATTTGGGGTTTAGGTGTGAGAGAGTATAGAAAATCAGAAGAGAGTTTGGGAAAGTGCTAAAAAGCTGAAATAAATCAATTAAGCTTCAAGTTTTTGTGTTTGACTTTTTTCCAGTCTGGAATGCTATGCTGTAATACATGCTACCTGCAATAGTACAGTGCTGTGTTGCGGATTCAGTATGGATGGCACCAGACTAGCTACGGGAAGCAAAGACGCGGTAAGATTTATTCAGAAGTAGAAGATATGCAGATCGTAAATTTTCTATTAAAAGAATGGATAAAAGAGGGCGAGTGGGATATGGAAGGGTTCTGTTTTTTTTTTTTGGGGGGGGGGGGGGGTGGTGGGGGGTGTAAGAGTTGAGAAGAAAAATGTAAATAAACGATACAAATAAGGAGTAACAGGGAGAATAGAACACTCCCAGCAGAAGATTTTTACAGAAGACTTGGGTACAATCACTGCCACAGCATGACACAAAACAATCAACACAATAACAATTCAGTCACAAGAACATTTATTACCTGTAATTTGTTTACGTTTATAAGGATGGGTTGTTTGGTGTAGTGAAAAATAGCAAATACAAACAATTTGGGGATCAAATTTAGAGGATGTTTGTTTCAGTAAAATGTTCAGTATAGCAGTCTTTGTTATTGCAAAGTTGTACTGTACTGGTATTTATTTTGTACTTTGTATTTTTCTGGATAGAGTCTGCAGGTGTGGAGTATGGAAAGTGACTATTTAAGTGGTGCACGTGACAAAACCCTACACCCTATAGCTGAGATGCACGCTTGCCACAAGGACTGGATCACGGCCCTCTGCTGGTCCGACAGCACAGACTCCCTGGTAAGGAAGACCTGCTTGTAATTATATGTCAGCATTACTCTTGCCATTCCCACTGTTAAGCCGTGTTTACACTGGAATTATTTGGGTGTGAAATTTTACTGAGAAGATGGTCAAACTACAAATTGGTTAAATCTTACTGGTGTTCACAGTTGGACCTTTGACTTGCAAACATTTTTACCGAGACTGTAGTTTAAAGCCGTGTCCGCACTGGACTTTTTTTGGGAAGGTTCTACCGAGACGATGGTAACATGAAAAATGGTCAAATGTGACCACTGTCCGCACTTGGACTTTCGACACGGGAAAATTTTACAGAGACCGTGGGAGAAGAAACCAAGCTGTCAATATAACGACTCATGAGGGCGCTTTGCGTGACCTTTCTTTATTGACACGATTGACCCAAATCACGCGTGCCTTTTCATTTTTCCGGCCGATGTGTACAAGCAGGCCTACGTCTTTAGCACCAATCAAACTTCCGACTTTATCAATAATAAAATCTACCATGATTGCGACCAAAAGAGGAACAACGCACTGGAATTTGGAAACTTGCCACGTGCACCGCACCGCGGTGAAACAATGTAAAGCGCACGCGTGGTTTCCCTGTGAAGCATGACCTTGCGCGCGCTCGGGCCGGGTGTACGCTTTCCTGAGCCGCTTTTACCGACTCGCACTGTCCACACTGGACTTATCGTCTCGGGAAAAGTTACCTGGTCAGTTTTCCTGGGCAGCAGTTGGCCGGTAGAAGTAACCGCTGGACTCAGGAAAAGTAACTGAGAGGAAAACGTCCTAGGCTGTTCGCACTGGACTTAAAATGGGAAAAGTTCCTATCGTCTCAGTAAGTTTTCCTAAAAAAAGTCCAGTGCGGACAGGCTTAAGTAACCGAGATGGTTTGTTTGATGAATTAACCGCAATGGCATAGGATATTAATGCATCCATCGTCGTATACTTTTTGTCGTAATATCAAACCTTCATGGAACATTGTTCACTAAAATCAGTGAATTATGCACTGTCACAAAGTAAATCAAAACTGTCTTGGTATCCATAATATCTACCATGACTGCCATCAAATAATTAACATAAAAATAAGCACAATGTGTGACAGTGTGACACGCTTGACTGATATATTTGAATAAGCATTACATTACCATCTTTATTACTGGTGACTACATATGAAAAGGGTCTGTACATGGATGCTGCGTCACACTGAATCTTGAGCGGATTTGTTTATTTTGTTTCAGGTGACTGCCTCTAACGACTTCATCCTGAAACTCTGGGATATGAAAACCCTCAAGGAAAAATGCCAGTTCATGGGACACACCAGTGCCATCAATGCTGTCACATACAGTGTAAGTACTCATGCTACATTCATGTTCTCTCAATAATCTTAGTCGTAATGGGAATGCAGTTATCAGGTGCAGATCAGGGAGGAAGATTGACTCCCCTCCCCCAAGATTTGCCAACCTTATTTTATGAAATTTAAGTGTTCGTTAGATAATTTTTTTAAAAATTTCAAAGATTTGGTTCTCAAAATGAGTCACAAGTCGCCAGAGCTACTTCTGAGTAGCTGGTCCTTAACCTCTTAAATACGAGCAATGCCATAGCCTCGGTTTGAAAAGGACCACCTGGCCAGTTGTCATCTATATGCGCATTCCTGCACATAACCAATCAATTTATGTTTCAGATTTATTGTTCTTGAATGGGAGTGAAATGAATATAGAGCTTTTTCAAACAAAGCTTTTATTCACATGAAGCGTTTACGCTTTATGTACAAAGTGTTCTAGGCATACCCTTCCCTCCCCCCCCCCCCCCCCCCCCCCCCGCATTAATAGGGACCATTAGATATGATATGCGGCTCAGAAAAAATCGATAATTAAATCACCATTTTGATAATTTCATCAGTATTACATTATACATTTCAACATTTTTATATGAGATGTAAATTGCCGATAGTGTACCAGATAAAACAACGCAAAATGGTAATTGAATAGGTCATTTTTTCGAGCCGCATACGTATCCTGTACGCGTATCAAATCTAATGGTCCCTAATAACAGCTGGACACAAGGAGTTAAACGTGACTAGTACAGTGGAAATCAGTAGTATCTGTTTAGGTTATCAAACCACATAATGTCCACATTCATCAGAATATAAACCTGAGTAATACATACAAATGAAGAGCTAAGGATGCCCACTTTAATGCGAGCAAAAAAACCAATAAGTCAGAGTGTCCTTTAGACTGAATTCTTACGATCTGGTCCCAAGCACTGACATTTATTGATTTTCTGTTCCTTTTCCCTATTTCAGCAAGGATGTGTTGTGTCTGCTTGTTTTGACGGATCTGTCCGTGTCTGGTCCCATAAGGGAATTGAGATCACCACACTCTATGGACACAACAGTCGTGTCAACAGCTGCGATATCTTTGTGTCTGCTAAACAGCTTGAGAGTAAGTATGGCTACTTGGTTAATACGTGTATACTTTCACTTCCATTGGGAAAGGTTTGCATCAACTTTTATTTCCTCCAGCATATTGAAACGGTTTGTGGTAACTTATAGCAGAAAAGTTGTGCTGACCTTAGCATTTCATGCCGAAGTCGAGCCAAAATGTGCGAGTATGGAAAATTCTATTGTTGCATCTTGATTTTAAGTAAATTTTGTTTCTGATGTTAGTGAGCTCTTGCTGTGTGTACTGCTTATAGTCTCTGTGAAATGGGCGGGGTTCCTTTAAGCAACCCTATGAAATTAGATGCAGCTTAGGGTTGGTTAGAAGTTAGTGAGCTCTTGCTGTGTGTACTGCTTATAGTCTCTGTGAAATGGGCGGGGTTCCTTTAAGCAACCCTATGAAATTAGATGCAGCTTAGGGTTGGTTAGAAGTTAGTGAGCTCTTGCTGTGTGTACTGCTTATAGTCTCTGTGAAATGGGCGGGGTTCCTTTAAGCAACCCTATGAAATTTGATGCAGTTTAGGGTTGGTTAGAATTGTTTGTTTTCTAACCATATTGATGCGGATTATTCTACAGACATATTTGAGGACCTGGAAGCCAAGGATGGTGACACACCAAGCAAGCCATGGTCTAGCTTGGTAGCCACAGAGGAATGGAAGGAACAACACCAAAAGAAGAAACTAGACAAGGTGGAGATGGTGAGGCTGGAGAATGTCGTCGTGGCAACCAGCGGTGACGATGCGATGACGCACCTGTGGAAACCCCTGCAGGTGAGTCATATTGTGTGTTTTACTTTGTGCACTGTGCAGGCCCCTATTCAACTCATTCCAATTGATAATCCAGTTTTACTGAATTAGTATTACGTTGGTTTTAGTTGGTTTGAATAGGAGTGATTTATACTACACAGGTGTAAGATTTTTCCAGATTTTTCCTGATTCCAGGATTTTTGGGTGAAATGTCTTCCAGATTTCTGGAAGATTCTTTGATCCTTAAATTGTTTTTATCATTCCAAAATGACCTCTGCAACCTGAAACAGTCTCCTAATTCTAATGACCCCCATTTCATTGCATTTTTTAATGCTATCTTTTGGCAGAAAATGCAATATTCTTATGCATTTTTCAGCAACTTCATGCAAATTAATGTCACCGAAAGTTTCGTGGCTTTGTCATTTTCCTCAAATCTCACCAATGCTCCACCAAGTAGTTGCACTAGAAAGGCCAGCTTCAAATGTCCCTCAGCTGACAAGTTACCAATACCACCTCGTTGATCCAAGGATATTTCTGATGATATTTCTGGATATAGTAATATTGAAAAGAATTTTGGAAACCTGGTAAATATAAGCAATAGCCACTCCTGAAAAAGTCAAGCTATAAAAAAGTTTGCTCATATCAAAGCACCAGTTTGCTTCAAACAAAATGACACATACTATTTAAATAAATAATATTATTATTGGTTTATTTTACTCTCCCGTCACAGCCCGTAGGCTGGAATGTGGGCAGGTTTGCATTAAAAACATGCAAAATTAAATAGTTAATAAAAACATTAGGTATAAAAAGACCAGTACAAAACACCATGAAGAAGGTTAAATAATAAATAAAATAGGCTGGTGTGTCCATGTTTTCACGTGCACAGTGCCAAAAATGACAATTATGTGACAAATTCTTGGTGGCGCACTGTATTGCAAGTTGCTCAAATTGTTGTTTTTTTGGTTTATGGAAGTCACCCAATGCAAGGCTAAAGGTGGTGGGGTTGGCCACATTATTTTTAGGTTGCCGGTGTCATATGAATATCTGACTCCCATGAAAATCGGACTCCTTTTCCCTATTATTGGTTAAACCCTCTCACGTGACTGGCCACTCTCCTAATTATCTTCACTCAGGCATGCGCAATACTACGTATGAACCCGTATTTCATAGTGACTGAAATTCATACTACAGCGGCCCTACCACCCTTATGGTTTTCCTGGGTCCAGATCTAAAGAGTGAATAAATCTTCAATAGATACCAAAGAAATTAGCCCAATTTGCAGACCTATAGACCCAAAATATCGTCCAGTCACATTAGTTATAATTTGGCGCGGATTATACAAGTGGTCACAGTAATTTGCATGAGCATGGCCTATGTAGATAAGCTCCTTTAAACTTTGACATATTTTAAATAATTATTTACAGTTAACCAAGTTGATCATTTTTTCTGCTTGATTACCAGGGTAACGAGATGGCATCCCTGAGTGGCCACTCTGACAGTATAGTGGCTGTAGCGGTGTCCAGCAAGGGTGACATTATCACAGGATCGCTGGATAAAACCATAAAGATCTGGAATCCAAAGGTAACAACACTATGAAACCATTGGTGTTAGAATTCAGGCTCGTAATGTACACATATCCATCACACATGGTGCCTAGGCTCCGTCATTATTACCCATGCTCATCAGGCCTGTAAATCTTTCTTAAAATATCTTAGTTTATGCAACTCGTAATTGATGTGTTTATTGAATGCTAAGACACTATGAACATCTTCTCGGTTAAAATATCCGTTTCTCGGTTAAAACTATGAACAACCCAATTTTAACCGTGCTGATTCTCTGTTAAAAAACTACTCGGTTAAAATAGGGGTCGATTTGAGGACCTCTCCTGGAGCCTTGCTCATTAACTCTGTGGTCAGTTTTGCAGAATTTAATCCTCCACGGCCAGACTTGCCTCTCGGTTAAAATGGGGGTTGTAATGGCCTTTGCGGTTTTTAATCCCGCACGTCCAGGTGAGCTCTTTCGAGCATGGCGCTAATACCTATACTAATTTATTTTTTAACTGTACATAACTGTTCATGATTGACAACTAACTTTGTATGTATCTAGTATTTATACTTTGGAGTAACACGTAGGCTGTGCATTGCTTAAAAAGATGCAAACTCGCCGTCAAGAAATGTTTGCCGCGAAATTCGACCCGGGCTCTATGCAAAAAAAACCGTGACCTCACTGACTGTACGGGAAAATCTGCCGTTGCCAACTGCCATCTGTTCGCGAACTTTCGCGAACGATGTTTACTCAAAGAGCCCGACGTGACCAGCGATCTCTGCTCGTGTGCGTTTGTTATTTTAATTCACCCAATGAAGAAAATGTAGCCCCGGACGTATCATTTAAATATCCGCGAAGTCAGCGATCTTCGGGGCTTTCTTTATTAAAAGCAAAAAGCCTTGAGAACTTTTCGTTGCAAAATTTGCAAGAGTTCAAATTTATGTTTAACTTTTACGAATTTGCCGTGACGAATACGAACTTGTGTTCGTAACTGTACCAAGTATAAATCGGTTTTAAAGTCAAAAGAATATGTTGCCAATGACGTTAAAATAAATGTATCTGCAGGTCGAAAATGTTTTTTAAAATGTGTGATAATGTTCGTTTTAAATCGATTTAAGTTGACTGCCTTTGAAAAAAAATTGCATCCCCCCAAAAAATATATCTAAGGACTCCAATCGACCAGATATTGTTTGTGGGCCGGGTAAAGTTATGACCGTCATATAGGATAAAACTAAGGTTCGTTTTTTTTATAAGCTAAATTTTATAAGCACGTTTTAGCGTACATGTATGTATTAATAGCGCAATCAACATGGTTTTCCAACAAGATAGTACATGAAACAGCCGTCGTGTACAACTCATAACTGGCCTCCAGATAGTCGGCCCCCACATGTACTAGCTAATATATATTGGTATACAGGAAACAAGACCAAAGGAAAGTTCGCGAACGTCGCGAAGATAAGCCCGCGTACCGCTACCCATGCGATGAATGTTGTCATTTTCTGCAGATTTCAGTCTTCAAGTTGCAAGCAACTCGCCATAAAATGCTCTGATGTAGGCTCAAAACTATATTTCCATTCAGTTGTGAAAAAATGCAACTTTTTCAACCATCTGAGCAAGATTTTCTACAGTTGAATTCCTTCCTCCATGATTGAACGGACAACGTGGGTTTGCTGGGGCTTTGTAATCCAATACTCGTGGGGAAGAGAACACGACACCAAACCCGACATGGCGCCACGAATCATGGACTGCGTGTACGTCGGGACTGGGCCGTCTGACACGGCGTGGATATGCCCTACGCGACGGCCGTGCCCGTACTTTTTTCAGTTTTGGCAAGGTGACACAATAACTATTTCTTTGATGTGGGGATTTGCAAACCTGGGGATTAGCAGAATCGTGATGAAGCATGAAAAGGATTGTGGTATAATTATCATGTTTTGGTATTAGAAAAGTGGTTTTTTTTTAACAACCAGTGAGCTAACGTAATTGCTTTGTTTATTCAAATAATGTCAACGTCAAGAAAGTGAACTGTTTTACTTAATTTGGTTATTTTTTGTCATCCATACAGTTCCTTAAAGATGTGAGGCAGATTCATGGACGGCATGGCTTTTCACTGACGATGGGGAGTGGAAACTTACCTGGCTTTCCCGATCCTTGTTTAGTACTGTTATCAAGTTGTGCATTAAGAATTTGAATTAATTTAGAAAGCGATTGGTTGACAGCTTCTGAGTTATTGTGCTGGCTTTTGACAATTTTATACGTCCTCTCCCCTTAAAAACAATGCCAACAATTCTGGACAGAATTTTGTTTAAAAATTACTCAAATTTTATTAAAAAGATTAATTGAATCATAATTTTGTACTATATAAGGTTAAGACATGTTCAGCGTCCCCGTCTGCTTCCTTTTTGGGGGTTGTCTCGATTAAAAAAAAAATACCATTGGAAAATGAGGTTAAAAAAAAATCCATCGGGAAAATAAAATATAAGCTTACGCAAGCTATTAAAACCACTTTAAACATGTTCAATTCTGTTGTCCAATATGTTCAATTCTGTTTTCCAACATGTCTCTTTCATTTTCGAGTCTTTGAACAGTTAAAAAAATACGGTTGTTTATAAAAGAATGACGCTAATAAACATGTTTTTTGTTTTACTTGCGTAATGATATTTAAAGTAATTTTAATTCGTCGTATGCTTAATAGCAGAAGTTCATAAATAAGAACGAAAAATTGATGTTCAAATTCTTGTTTTGGGGGTAATCGATAGAGTATTGGAATATCGTCAATTTGATACATTTCGTCTCAAGGGGCTACGTCATTCTGACGTAATTTACAAAATGAAATGGACCCGAGGGGATTTTGCATTTTTGTTTCCCAGCAAAAGGGCGTATACCTATGTAACAATACATAATAAAAGTGCGTTCACCTCTCCACTTCAGTGGGGCGTCAGCGAAGTTTCTTCCCGGCCGGCAAAAGGCATTAGCATTTCACATGCCGCTTAAGCGCACGTTTAAGCCAGAATGACTTCCCGGCAAAAGGTTATTAACATAAAGATTTAAATAACTTTAAAATTAAGTAATATTGGAATTATCAATAATGTTTAACCGACAAAAATTCAACCTTTTGCGATTCTTAATTTAGAAATGCAAACACATAAACTTTAAAGTAAATTTTCTCGGAAAGTGTAATTACGCGTCAAAGCGTCCTTAGATCCTCAGAACATCAGTGTTCCTGGCGAAAAAAAAAACCAGCAGCGGACTGTGCAAACCACCAACGAGCTTTGCGCGTTGAATAATTACACCACACCAGGGCCGGGACGGCCAGTAACGGTCATGTACTACTGTACTTGTACAAAACTACAATGTACATGTAGGCCTATCTTTGGGGAGAACATGTGCCTGGTCGGGAAAAAAAATTCTGAAATGTAATAATTGCAGAGATTTGGAAGATTATATAATTTTGAAGCTGAGTCTAGTAGAATTTCAAAGGCAAATGTGTCAATGTGCAGGGCCTGTAAACCTTTCCAAGTATGTACGTTGTGCACACAAAACAGCCGTTTGTAACTGCAAGGGCGCGCACGTGCACTGCAAGGTACAGGTTCAGCCAGTTTGGCTCATAGCCAAGAAAAGCGTGGGACTGTTCGTAGAGCGCGAAAACAGATTCCTCCAGCAATGGGCCGATGCTGACATTCCAGAGGACCGCCCAAACATCATGTGGATTGGATAAATTCGACAGGGCACGTCCATAGCAACTATATCACCTAGGTATATCACCAAGACAACATTGTAATGACGTGTAGACTCGTACATATTCATGATTAACTTACCGCACATGTCTACCAAGATACTGTCTGTTAATTATTAACAATAATTATAGTTGCCAACTTAATTTTTGTCAACTGCATTTTCCTCGGAGTATTTATGGAAACTTTTGAAAACAACGGGCAGTGTATATGCCTGCTCTAAAACCCCCAAGTAAAAAGGATAACAAAAATGATGTTTAAAGTTGCTGTATAGAATCCAACACCGCTCCCCTCCCACTCTGTCCACCAACACCGATAATGCATATGGCACACAACTTTAACCCCTTGTGTACGGATGACGCCAAATGGCGCGAAAAACATTGCCACCAGGCCGGATGATGTCTACAGACACCATTTTCTGCATTTTCAATATATTGATAGATGTTGTCCGTTTCGCTTAGCTGCAAAGCCGTCATGGCATCCCGGTCATGGCACCCCAGTGCCTCCCTGTAATAATCGTACTCAAGGGGTTAAAACCACACTTTTTGCCCCGATATGTCTGAAGAGCCCGCCTCCCCCAAACAAATCAAATAGACAAACTAAAACAAAATTCCCCACACAAACCAAAATATGCCGGGCAGACGGATAAAAACCATAGAAAGAAATATGGGGGATGGGTAAAAAAAAGGGAGAAATAATACTTATTACACTAAAACACCCAGCCTAATCGTAAGCTTCGCATTTAATTGTAAACTGAAACGCTGCAGAATGCACACAGGGGTAGGCCTACATTTAAACAAAGTATTATAGACGTGGATACAATTGCGCCAGCTGGTGAGTAAAAAAAATACAATGCACCGTTTAACGGTTGAAAGGACCATCCAAACTTAAATATTTTCACTTATTAGATAGAAAGAAAAAATCTTTTTAGCTGGTTTTGTTTTTGACGACAGTTTCGGAGTCTTCCAAACCATCGGCACACCTGTCATTCCTGTTGAAAAAAAAGAGGAAAATATAGTCAACGGTAATGCAGCAGATTATTGTGATTTTATGTGTAAAATGATATACAGTTTCATTGGACATTTACAATCACCTGTTGCCGGCGAGCCTTTCCTTAACAATAATCTCTACAAGAGAGCACATGGTCGCTGACTCCGCGGAACGTCCGCATTATTTCTAAGGTGAATAAATAGGCCTACATGCAGCTGAATTAAAATAAACGCATGAGTGAAAATGATTCGCGAATAGATGACCCTTATTATAGCAACGGCAAAATTCCATGAATGTTCGCTTACAGCTTCATGCTAACAACAACCGGCCAGCGAAGTTTTTTTTTATAGAAAAGAACACTTAATTGGATTAAATAAAAGTGTCAATTAGTAATTCCTAACGGAACGTTGCGGTTTGTGGACGTCCTTGTACGCACGGTTAAAATGAGTGACTCTTTGTTTGGACAGGAAGAGGGTTTAGCGCTGCATAACAATGGTAGGAGGATTGGGTGGAAACGCGGTTAAAAAGCAAGAGAGATTGAGGCTCGGTGTACACGGTTAAAATGTGGTTGAAACGCGCGTAGATTTATTTTTAACCGAGAAACGGATATTTTAACCGAGAAGATGTTCATAGTGAGAGATGCCATGTTTCATGTTGTGTTTGTAAGCAAAGTAAAGACAAACAACATGAATACTGATGAAATAGTACAATTTTGCCATTTAGAAACTTTTATACGAAGAATTTCTAGTTTGAATACTATTTTAATATGATTTGCATTTCATGTGACAAACTGCAACATTGGGGATGAATATCTGTATTTTTTGTCAGTTATCTATATTGAATTATTGTTAACAGCTAGAGTCCCAGGTCCTGTCAGTCAGCCATAATGGAGAAGTGACTTGCACAGCGTACTCATCAAAGGGTACTTATGCAGTCTCAACAAGCAGGTAAGCATGTAACAGGCAGGGACATCAATGGGAAGCGGGGGGGGGGGGGGGGGGGTGGTATGTGGGCATGTGACTTCACCACAGTCTTATGGTAAGACATAGTCTTATGGTAAGACTAAACGTACATTTTACAAAACCCTTCCACCACTGTGACCCCGGTTCGAATCCCGTTTGGGGCCAACTTGTGGATTGGGTTTTCAGTCCCTACCTGATTCCGTGGGTTTTCTCCAGAATTATTCTCTGGGGTTTTCCTCCCACGTTTAAAACTGTAACTTCCTTTCTCATCTTCTATCATGGGACCCCACTGGAAATAAGTCGAAAGACTTTCGTGGGCTATCCCGGCCGAATGCCGAATAATAAATAAATAAAATAAATAGAAAACTATGCAGCACTAGAGAAAAAGGGGAC
Organism: Hippasteria phrygiana; assembly: GCA_037893225.1. Lineage (NCBI taxonomy): Eukaryota > Metazoa > Echinodermata > Asteroidea > Valvatida > Goniasteridae > Hippasteria > Hippasteria phrygiana. The sequence continues at coordinate 144,724 of JAZGUH010000569.1, read as the reverse complement.
ACTCCGTCTTATGATGTCATATTTGTAAGGTTTGTATGCTTCCTCAGCAAACAGGACTTGATAAAAACAGCTCTCAAAAGTAACTTTGTTTGATTATTTCATGGCAGTAATATTTGCCTGTTTTATTGTAATATACCTTAATCTACATAAAACTACAAAATGACGTAGATTTTTCTCAGCAATCAACATCCTCTTTCAGACTGAAATTTGCAATGTGTTTTTTTTTTTCCCAAGTCTCCACATTTTTCTCAGCAATCAACATCCTCTTTCAGACTGAAATTTGCAATGTGTTTTTTTTTTTCCCAAGTCTCCATATTTTCCCATTTCTTACTTTTTACCCTGTTTTTTACCCTGCTTTGCCTCCAGGAATGGTGAAGTGATGGTATGGAAGATGCCAGACAGAAATTCAACAGATACACTTCCCAGAATGGTCTTCTCAAACAAGGTAAAAACCGAAAATTTCCCTTCTTTTTCTCAGTTTTCAAATGTCCCGCCGATATTCTTGGACTCGGTGTACTTTAATAAACATCATCGGATGAAGTAGCTGTACCTACGAAAGCTTACACCATATGTTTAATTTTAGTTAGTCTTTAAAGTGCTACCTTCAATATTTATTAAATATTTGTGAAACTCTTTTTCTGTAAATAATTAGTTAGTTGGCTGGCAGTAAGGAAATGAAAGTGTAAAGAATGGATTTTTACCTAGTTAGTAATGACCGAGCCAGGGACGTGACGACTGCAACCCAAATTGAAAGTAACAGAGTTGTAGTCGAGTCCCTGCAAGTCCTTTTGCAAGTCCAGTCGGAAGTCCTTTCATAAAGCCGGTCACAAGTAACTGGATGAACAATGACAAAGGAATGCCTTTGTCAACGCTCATTTGAATAGCTTGTGATTGGGATTAGGACTGGAGGGCTTGTGATGGATTTGCAGGGACTTGAAGGGAATTGTGATGGACTGGACTACATCTCTGGAAAGTAATTATTTGATAACTAGGTGGATTGTTTCTTTCAGTGTCTGTCAATAGTGATTAATTTTCATATTGCTAGACAGTGGTTTATTTTTCAGCAAAAAAACATAGCCAGTATATCTTTAACCAGTTCGCGTCGGATGACGTGTATACACGCACTCAAGCGAGAACGGGACCCAACGGAAATATCTGTCAGCAACCGGCTCGCAGTGAGCGAGGCCGGAAATATCAGGGTGTGCTACCCGCAGATGACGGCCTGAACTCGTCTGGCACCCAGGCTTGTGAAAAATAATCCCGGCGTGAACTGGTTAACCCCTTGAGTACGGGTTGTTATAATGGTGTGCCGGGATGCATGCCGGCTTGTGCAGCCAAGCAAAACGGACACACACAATAACCGACACACAATAACCCAACAATGCATTGAAAATGCAGAGAATGCGTGTATAGTCGTCATCCGGCCAGGTGGAAATTTTCTATAAACGTCTATAGATGTCAGCCGGCTTCAATTAAAAGGTTAAAACATAGATTTCACCTAACTATTTTTTCAGTTTGTACTGTAAAATTTAATTGAAGGCCAGCGGCATTAATGATACTAATGATAACAAAAGCATTGATGGAGTTTATTCTGTAAGTGCACATAGTAACTGTCTTTATCAAGTGATTATGGACATATTTAAAGACACTTCATAATCAACATTACCTCCCAGGTGACAGAGAAGTCCATCAATGCCGTCTGTTTCCTAGGCAACAACAGGTTCGCTCTCGGTTCTGACGAGGGTGTGGTCACCGTGTGGGAAATTGAAGCCCCAACCCCACCAATGACAGCATGGAGAGTTCAGTGAGTTTCTTTGAATTGACCTATCACAGTAGAGTTGCATGAACGCACCTTGTGAAATGAAGTCCGATCGCATTAGTTATATTTGATAAATAGTGTACAAATTTCCATATAGGTGACTGAAGGATTTGTGGTTAACTCGCAAACAGTGACAGTCAGTTACGGTGGTGTAAAGGTGGTGTAGAGCTGGGAACATTGAGCTGGGAACATAAAGCAGGGTTCATTATGTGGTTTTTCAAAGACATTGTTGCCGAGTGGTGTTTTTGTGTTTTAGTTGGTTTTTGGTTGTTTGGTTGTTTAATTGTTTGGTTCTTGGTTCTTGGTTCTTGGTTCTTGGTTCTTGGTTTTGTTGGGAGGGGTGCTTTTTCCTGATTTTCTTGAAGGGGTTCATTACAATTTTTTTCATTTTGTTGTCTTTGACTGTGGGGCTGTACACCCCCCCCCCCCCCTTCATTGAATTATTTAATTTCCCCAGATTCTCCAAAAACCCAGAGTGTGAAAACTGGCCAAACATTTATGACCGGGTAATTTGTGAAATATATCTTGATATTTCCAGGCATCGGAGATCTATGTTTGACAGCAGCAACGACAAGAGCCCAATCACCTGTATGACCTATGACCCCCTGAGGGATAACCTGTACACGGGTCACTGGTCAGCCATGATTTGCATGTTCCGCAGCGACTCCGGGAAAGTGCGGCGGGTTTACAAAAGGTATGCTTGGCCGTGTTTTTAAGTCGTAAAGCGTTCGGGATAGCGAAGGTCTTTTGAATGGAAGATTTTCAATAAAGGGTGTTGCATTATCACCATTTTCTGTGTACTTAAAGAACCTTGAGAACAAACTCAACGATGGTTTTTAGAACCAGTAACGTTATTTGTAGACATTTACTTATACTTACAAAGCAACAAATTCTGTCATTCTGAGGAATTATTCAAGAAGGCCATATTTTAACAAAAAGGACAGTTGCTGGTGGTTGTGGTATTTTTTAATGAGATTTGTGATCATGTGATCTAGAGTTGTGCAAAAAAACAAAGAACTTAAAAGGTTAGGTCACTGATAGACATCTGGATCTAAGCGAAATCAACATTACCTAAGCCACAATCCACATCTGCAGATTAAGCCACAATTTAATCTTCTAAAATTAACATGGATACCTCCAGGTGCACACCATTTTCTTAACAACCCAGTAATTTTGGGGAAATGTCTTGTTTATCCAGGGGGGGAGAAGAACCATCTGACTGGATTCTGGATCTTAAAATCCTCGGCGATAACACACTTGTTGCCACCTTTGCAAATGGAGAACTTCAGCACTTCAAGAATTTGGTAAGCAATCTACCCGGAATTACAGCGTCCTTTAATGGACAAGGAATGAAAATATTCACAAGGCAAAATCATTTTTATGAGATCAGTGAGTCTTAAGAATGATTTCTGAAATTTCAGAAAAGATGAATAATAAGCAGTTGTGTATTGTTTACTCATTGAGATTGAGTTTAATTAGATCCAGTAGAACGCCATTATAATAAACATCATGGGATTTACAAGAAGTCTTCAATAAAGTGGTCGTTTGTTATAGTGAATAGTGGTATGTATTGAATATAACAACATGGGTGCTAAACAAACCCATGTGGTTTGTTTGATGAATATGAGAACAAACAGGATTTTCATTATAGCCAAATGTTCGGTATATCGCTGCTCATTTTAGCAAAGTTCTACTTTTTGATGTTATGTAGCACATTGAAATGAGTAAAAAGTCACATCATACAAGCAGACAGTATTTTCCTACTAAAGTCAATTTTCAAATGACATTTTTACATGTGGAAAACCCGTTTCTATTAGTGCCGGTACGGTATTCCGGAGGTCGCAGGTTCGAATCCCGCTCCTGCCAGTTTTCTTTGTTCACTTTGAAATTGTATTCAAATTTACCTAGTCAGTTTCCCTTGTGGATTGTTTGACGAAACATAAAAAGGTTATATAGCATTGGCTAGCAATGGCCTACATAACAACACATCCAATTAACTCTACCAGTCTCAAATCTGCCAAAATCTTAATGGATTCAGGACTGTAGAGCCTTGGAACCATTACATTACATGGTGCTATGATGCCCCAGTACAAAGAATGTGCCATAGGTTTACTGCAGTGTTGGATTTTAACAGGTTCATCAAGACACTTCCCAGTAAAAAGTGCCACAGAGGTTAGGGTCAAAGCTTTATAACCTCTGCTTTCAGGAAATGCCATTTTTTCAATTCTTTAAATTTGGCTTCATTCCACCCATTTTGTAGTGCTAGGTCACAAATATCGATTTTGAATAAAGGATTCCCCTGTATTAAGAAAACTTGATGACAGCAAATTACTTTTATGCCATGTTCTATATTCAACCAGGAGTTGGCCGCAAACACACGGTTTACCATCGTAGACCCTCCCACCAAGGACCAGGCCCATCTATACCAGGAGCCCTGCTGGGTCCAAGCCTGCGTGGGAGTCCAGCTGAGAAGCAACAAGAATCTTGGCTTGGGCACAGCGGGCGCCGGCAAGAACAAGGCTGTGCTGGCGGGTGACTCCAAGGGCTACATGTCGGTGTGCGATGTGATGACCCAGGAAGTTATCCTCAAGAAAAAGGTATTCCATTGGTACACCTTTTTACTGTCAAAGCTTTTACACAGTGATAGCGAGAGCAAATTTCTCAACAAGCCAGACAATTATTGAAGTCTATTTTTGTTTGAATTCATTCTGCATTGCAGTGCATATTCATATTTGGGCAGTTCTCCAGCAGAGGAGCATGACTCAGACATTGAGTTTTGTTTCTCGACTTCAAAGAGTATTGGCAGAGCTGACAAACAGTTGCAATCAGTGTTCATACTTTGTGTGATTCAACATATACATGAAATAACAAACCTGTGAAAGTTTGAGCTCAATCCGTCATCAGAGTCACAAGAAAATAGTAAAAAAAAATATTATCTTTTAACAGTGATTTCGTACACGTTCTTTTTGTGCATACAGTGAAATCTCGATAAGTCAAACCTCAGGAGAATGGGCTTCAATTTCGAGTTAAGCGGAGTTTCGAGTTACCTAAGGTCCCCCTTTTCCCCCAAAGATTACGTACATGAATACCAAGCGAATATCCAATGTAACGACCGTGAAATAGAGCACGAAATCATGGCATTTTTAGGCGATCTTTGCTTCGCTTTCAGCCGTTGCAGGTCTCCCCCTTTAGTGTGAGGGAATGGTCTGACAAGAGACAATAAAACAGGCCTGTAGCCATTCGTCTGTCATCTCCGTAGTCACGACACAGCGCCCTCTCTCGAGATGGTATGCGCCCTCTCATGAGGGCATGCGCCATGCGCCCCACACTCTCTCGAGATGGCATGCGCCCTCTCTCAAGAAAACGATCCCGTGCACGGTGGTGCAGCGTGGCGGTATGGTATGCGGCGTGCCTTGAAACGATCTTTCCACCGGCAATACGTCACTGCAGCAAGCACGTGCAACTGTGTGATTGGTTAGCAGTTCACTTAAATCATTGCCAACTGTATTGTGGTTGCGTGCAGAACTGGGCGCGTTTCTTCAAAGGATTGTGGCAACCGTTGCGGCCGCTTTGCATCTGCGGCCTTCCTGGGCGGGTCACTGGCGGTATGTTTTGATCATTGTAAGTTGCACCACAGTGAATAGGCTGCTCCAACGATACTACGGACGCTAATTGCCTCTTTGTTGCTTTTCTATAGCTGAGTTTTGGTTCATTGAATGTGATCGTGGGAGATTTCTTAACTTAACAAAAGGATTCCAGTTTCTTCCGTGGCCTAATTATGCACCTTTATTTCTGCACCTGGCGATTTTGAGTTCGACTTAACCGCATAAGAATACAGATCCCATTTGTTTATATCAATCCACTGAATGCAAAACGTAAAACAGACTAATTATTCTAGAGGGGGTCATCACGATGTTTTTTAATCAAACTTTGGTTAGTTTCTTAACTGTCCAGAGTAACAAAGACATGCTTAAAGATGTGCGTAGTTAAAGATCGTCTTGGATATCATATTATGTTTACCTTGCATAAATGTTAGGGGATAACATGACAACCAGTTACCGGTCCGAAATTTCGAGTTAGCGTGGGCATGTTTATACATGATTTGCTATTCTTTTGAGGGGAATAAATGTTTACTTCGAGTTAACTAGGTTTTCGAGTTAACCGGTTTTGACTTATCGAGATTTCACTGTATTTTGATTGTTGCAATAGTCACAGCATTGTTGAAGGTCTTGAGATACAATTTTCTCAAAGATGACAGCATTTCAGATGGAAATATTTCTGAGGAGGATTGGTACTGATACCATCTTTATATACAGTCAGCTTTCAGATTGAAACTAATCAATTTAGTTTTTTGATCATTACCAAAGCTATATCATACCTTTTAAGTAATACAAAAAGACATTTGGTGTCAAATCAAAGAGGAGTGAAAATGCCATCTCCGGAGTGGCACTTCAGTCTTTACTGATCAACTGTATATTTGTTCCCTTATGATAGGTTCATACGAGTGCAGTTCATGATATTGCTGTATGTGATGATGTCATCTGCACAGCCTCAGAAGATAGCGCCCTCAAGCTGTGGTCAAGAAAGAACCTCAAACAGGTACTGTATGCTTCAATTTAAGTGTGTTACCCAAGTTTAGTTTCCAAGTTTGACCCCCTGACCTTTATCCAGTTTAGTACTTGGACTCGAGTGCTACTCGAGTACTGACTTGATTACGCTTCAACTGGTACTCAGATAGCAAAGTACTCAATACTGTTACTCATACTAGTGGTTAAATGTACTCACACTTGAATTCTTGAAATGGTACTCGATTTTTAGGACTCGGTTCTTATGAACAACAGAACAATCACATATGTCCATCTTATTTTAGAAACTGCTGAAAGAGGGGCACATTTTTTGTCAATGAATTGCAATAAGTGATGCATCTTAATGTTAATTTTTCTCAGTGACTTTTTTTTACCAGAGGCATGATTCAAGTACTCATATCAAGTATTACTATACCTCATACATATTCATGAGCAAGAGCTAAACTGGTTACTTCACCATCACATGCCAGTGGATATTTTTCCCTGTTCGTACATGGAGGTCAGTGTCGCGCGTGGGGCAAAAGCATGTGAGCAGACGACAGAACACGGATAACTCTTGTGTTAATTTACTGGGCACGTGTATTAGGCCGGAGACACGGAACTAACACTAGGGTAGGATGGACACTTGAAGCTTTGCGTAGAGCGTACACGCAGGAGTGGTGTGGTGCAGGCACATTACATCCAGCAGCATTTTATGCCATGGGGTTTATTGGGGTTTTAATGAAGAGGTTTGTAAAAACAAACGTAAAGGTCTCAGTATTCATTCCATTTTAATTCCGTTTTAATTCTTCGGTCTTTCAGGTTGGTCAGTTTTACTGCCAGGGCCCTGTCACCACGGTAACCGCCTCCCCAGTCCCAGATTGTACGGAGCTCATCTGCGGTGACAAACTCGGAAACGTTTACTTCCTGGAATGGCGCAGTAAGTCAGCAGAGAAGTTGTAATGGTGATGTCAAGATTGTGGTGAATGTGCATTCTACTAGTGTATTGGAATCATGTTTTGGAATTAAGATTGTGACACAGTTTTCTATGATTAAAGGCAGACAACACTTTTCATACTTATCAGAAAGTTGAGCCTGATAATAGACCGCATGAAGTACCCCTTGTAGCCATAGCAACAACTCCACCTCTGTGTCGGCCGCCATATTGTGTGACACGCACAAGATAATATCAGCACATATATATTGTACACTTGTGTCCCACAACATGGCTGCCATACCCTGAAGAGTGACGTCATAATTACTACGGTCTATTATCAAAGTAATAATTCAGATTTCCCAAGAAAGTTTAGCCGACATGCTGCCACTTAAAAAAAAAAAAAAAAGGTATTGTTGAGGCTCGTTCATGCTTCATGCAAAATGCGAATGTGAAGCGAATTTGACATCCAGAAACATTTCCAGCAATGTGTTCAACTTTTGTGAATTCGCATTACAAATATTTAGCATTGACATAATAAATTCGCTTCGCATTCGCGTGAAGTATGAACTGGCCTTTAGTCGCTTTAAGCTGATTAGCTGGAAACAATTTTTCACAGTTTCCCTCAAATTTGTTTGTGCATTAATATTATTTTGTCGTTTAGTCCGCTGTTTTGTCATAGAAGTGAGTTAACTAGTGTGGTGTGTTGCAATCATGTATAGAGCTCGGGGGCCAATTTCACGGCGATGCTAAGCACACAAATTTGCTTAGCATAAAAAGAGTTCCTTGGTAAATACAGGATTACCAACCAAATTTTGATGTGAAGTGTATCGCTTGTGGCTGGCATTCAGCTGCTGTTTGCTTAGCATGAAAATCCCATGACCGTTAAACTAAGGAAGACTTTTTGGTGCTTAGCAAATTTTGGTGCTTAGCAATGAGCTCCGTGTAATTGGCCCCCGGTAGTGTAATTTCAGGTTTGACTGTTTGTTTGCCTCAAAGGTCAAGAGGTCAAATGATCAACTGAAGAAAACAAGATAATGCATATATATATGCAAGCAATTTATAACAATTGAAACGAACGGTCTGTGCATTTATTATGGATCTAGTCTAAGAAAAATTGCCGTGTGCATTGGTTATGTATCACTGTAGCATGATACTACCCATGGGGGTTGTTGGGGATATACTTTTACCCTGACTGGGGTATTTTTTTTTATCCTGGTTGGGACCAAGTTCTCCCAAAGAGGATACCAGTGGGTTCTGATGGGGAACTTTCGGATGACAACACCCCATTTCCACCATATTATGGGGATGCTGGTTGAGTACAAGATTACAATAATTTTAAATTTCAGTAGCATGTATATAATATAGTGTTCATTTGAAGGTCTGCAGCAATATTAAGAATATATTTTGCTTATTTAAAATTGAAATAAGGGATATCTTTTGTTGTATGAAGGAGCTATAGCTGTAAAATCTGGTTGAATAAATTGCATCTTCTATTAGCTTTTATTAGATAGGTTCAAAAGGGAAAGAAACAGCATCTTAATTTAACCCCTTGTCACCGGTTGACACAAATATGTGCGGATTGAAAATTGTCACCTGGCCGGTTGGCTTCTATCTTTGCCAATCTCTGCAGTTTCAATCCATTATTGGGGTATTGTGTACATTATGCTTGGCTGCACAAACCTCTTGTTTCCGTTTCGCTTGGCTGCACAAGCCGACCTGGCACCCCGGCGCTTCCCATATGATATCCGAGGTCAATGGGTTAAAATTAAGTTTGATTCTAAACTTAAAATAAAACCTTTGCTTTGGTCCAAAAATACACATACTAATGATTCAGTACGTAGAACAAAGGAATGCACAAAACGAAATATACAGCTCTGGGAAAAATTAGTGCGCCACCAATAGTATCCAAAGACATAACTAGAATGAATTATCAGTCTCATTGACACCTACAGTGGCATAAAATGACAAAAATGGTGGTGGTCCAATAATTGTTTATTTCCGGAGCTGTATGCTAGTCAAATTGCCCAAGGGAAAGGTACTGTGCCTTGAAGTTTGGGGAGGGAAAATGTCAAATATCAATTGGTGTATAATTCTAAAAAATAAATAAATGTTAACCCCCCCCCCGGGGGGGTGGTGGTGCGGTAGAGGCAACTTCATGTAAGCTGTAGTGCTTGGAAGTATTTTTTCCCATGGCATTGTAATTACTTTGGATCCTATCATAATGTGGCATGTGTGTGTATGTCACAAATATGTGCATAATCAAGGAAAATGGACTGCATGATTTCATGGCTTGTCCATATGATTATTGATTATTTATAAATGCGACCCAGCACCGTGAAATGAGTAGAAAGATACATGCCATTACAAGCAGAAACAACCATTTTTCATAGAGAACTCAAATTTGGGATTTTAACATTTGTTTGTAGTTCAGTTATGAAGAATTACAGTCAAACACCTTTATAACAAGGTCCTTGGGACTTAACAATTTACCTTGTTATAACAGGTACCTTGTATTATCAGTAATGGAAAACAAAGAAAAACAAAGACTCGGGACCTATTTTTGTCCTTGTTATAAGCAGGATGTTTTATTAACAGTGCTCTTATCAGGGTTCGAATGTATACTATTGGACTGTTTTGTCAAGTTGCAGTAGCAATATGTATGAAGATTTGTTGTATAATTTATCAAACTATTTCCTGCAGAACCGAATGTCGTGTATTTTAGCCTGAAATATTAGCTATTAAACTACACAGATATACATACAAATATCTACATTTAAAGAACCAGTTGGAAATCTGTATCCTTAAATATTTGTTACTTCATTACTGTTTGAGCGCTCAGAGGTGATGGTAGGAAGTGATAGCTTGTTAAAAGGTGAAATTTAAATAAATTAAAATCAAGTGTACTGTGTTTTCAATGAAGTCTCAAACTGTTTTCCAAATTGTCTGAATGACATTATTAAGATATACCAGAATCCTGCATGTATTTCGAGAGTGACCAACGGTTATCTTATAAAACAAATTTCAGCAAGTAAGTGGTACCCCTTGCCGTTTTTTTTTATTTTGGCACCAAAACGACTGTTTTCCAAAATATGTCTACAAGTAATTCTAGAGGAATCTAGGAGTGCCCGGAACGCGTTTAACAGTCATTACCCAATCTGTAACTGATAGGAGTATATTTAAACAATATTTGAAAAATATAGTTGAATTATATGGACTCAATTTCAGCAGAGTGGAAACACTGTTTTGGACCAAACTCTGGTTGTCGGTGACTTTTAGGAATAGGGGTTTGATAAAGCCCAGAGGGGGGTGAGCAAACAAGTTGTAGGAAAATAATGGAAGACTAAGAAAAAGGGGGATAAGAGATAGAGCCGAGGGGGAACTCGGCAGTTTTGGTTTAGAGTTTGTGTTCTGAAGGTTGGGCTCTGTAGCTAGCTACAATATTGGACTCCACATCCACTTACTTCCTCCGCGCCACATGACTACAAGAATACACAAATTACATTGACATGCTCATCATCATCAGTTTACAGGTAAATGCCCTGCCAGTGAGATGTAATCAGTTTCAATCAATGTGGTTTACTCTACCTTGTGCTACTTACATTATCCCTCCGGCACTGGTCTGCTCAACTGAGAAGTCGTCCGAGATCCCGGCACAATAAATCCAAGAACCGAACTGAGTGCGAAGCCACTTTAAAAACTATCTGTGCAACGCCAGCTGTAACAGCTCGGTTTAAAAACACATCCTCACTGGCACTCAATAACTAACTCCAAACTAACAACAGATAACCTAACTGAAAAGCAACTGTTACAAACTAAACTTGAAGAACACTGGCTAAAAACTCAACTGACGAAATGCCCGACTTGTATAACTCCTGCTCTTTTACATTGATGCACAAACAAAATCCGACGGTGGTTTGGTTTATTCTTATGCGATGCTCGCCGTTGCTACGAGTATAGACTATATTATCGGGGTAGGCCTAGGTGGGAAGTGTTGTTTAAAATGATCTCAACTTTTTTATTCATAGTTAATGTTTGACCAAAAAACATCTCTTGAATAAAGTCTAATATTTTCCCTGTAAAGTTCAAGTTGATCAAAGACGATTAGGCCTGCAGGATGATTTCTTAACACCCTGTCCCCCCCCCCCCCCCCCCCCCTGGAAGGCGACAAAATTCACTGAGACGGGGGCTCCATTCAGTTTACACGGTGCCCGTTTTATTTTTGAACGCACATTGTCCTTTTTTTTTGATCCCGTAAAAGTTTTTACGATTTTGCGGTGGAAATATCGTCCTTCGGCGTCATTTTGCGTTTGCAGCTGTAGAATGGGAACCAAACAATGGAACTTTCACGGACAGAGCACCATTAAAGATTAAAGTTAAAATATAGACGGTACTTTTTAGCAGACACGGTGAGGCAATATTTACAAGTTTTGGAAAACGTGAATATTTATTAAAAATCATTAAAAGTCTCGACACAACATTTTTAATCGTCATTTTTATGCAACTCGACAGAAAGTCCTTAAGGAGGAACTGGATGAAACGAAGTCAAACCACCGGATTCCGAGTATGCGACGCTGACAATGCACGTGGAAAGCTTGGAGGCGTTCTTGTTCTTTCTTGCGTAGTGTCCAGGTTTCGGACCCATAAAGGAGGGTAGAGAACACACACGCACGAAAAAAACCGAAGCTTTACCGAAAGACTGGCCTTGCTCCTCCAAAGACGATCAAGTTGGCCCATAATGGTACTGGTCGATGCCAATTCTGCGAAGTATGTCCTATACTACAGAAACCTGATGAGTCGATAGTGCACCCAAGATAACAAAAAGACTAAACTGGTTCGACAACACCGGAAAACAGGGAAATTGGGACAGGTGCTGGACCGCATAAAGACTGAACCTTGGTTTTTGTCCATAGGCCAGTGTAACTGGCCTCACGTTCAAAGATTGTGAGAAGTTTCCCCCATCTGGTTGGATCCTATGTGAAGATGGCGGCATCATCTGCATATACAGAAGATTGGTAAACCTGTGATCACCTACATCAATTCCCAATGAACCCTCATCACACCGTGACAGGCTGAGAAGAACAAGGTGGGTGCCAGCACACAACCCTGCCGAACTCCGGAGGAAGTCAAGAAGGAGGGAGATAGGTCATTGCCGACCCTGACCTTGGCTCTTGTGCCATGTAGAGCTTTGATTAGATCTAAAATCGTGTCCGGGATTCCCTTTGAGGAGAGAATATCCCAGAGCTGGCTCCGCTCTACAGACTCGAAGGCTGCCTTGATGTCCACGTAAGCGACTGAAAGGGGTTGATTGTACTCATAGTAAAGTTCGGCAAGTACACGCAAAGCAACAATTGCATCTGAAGTGGAACGGCTGGGAGTAAAACCCAACTGCTGTGGTCTCTGCAGGGGGGGGCGAATCCTGGAAAGCAGAATGTGGGCAAACACCTTGCTAGGAATTGAAAGCAGGGTGATGGGACGGTAACTGTTAGAGGCCGTCCTGGAGCATTTCCCTTTTTAGAGAGGCTTTATAGAGGGGATGAATTATACCATCTTTCCAGTCTGCCGGAACCAAACTTTAGGACCAGACGTTAGAAAAAATCTTATGAAGAGCCTTTACTTATGGGCATCTCGGCAGATTTGAGATACTCAGGGAAGATGCCATCTTCTCCTGCAGCACGACCTGACTTCAACTTGCGAGCAGCAGATAACACTTCATCCAGAGATGGGGGATCACAGCAAGGGCGGATCCAGCGGGGAAAGGCCAAAGGGGTGCTATGATCCCCCCCCCCTCCTTTTTTTTGCATAAGAAGTATTTTTTGGCATTTTGAACGACTTTGCCCAAAATTTAGAATTCCTCATTTTACAGAAAAAGGTAAATTTTCTTCCAAAAATTGATAAACCACACGCCAATAGCCTTGCCATTTTCACCGATTTCGTCAAAAATTTGAATTTCCTCATTCTGCATAAAAAGTTATTTTTGGCCCTAAATTGATAAAAACACAAGCCTATAGCCTTGTGTTTTTAAAAGATTTTTTCCCAAAATTTGGAATTCCTCATTTTGCGGAAAAAGCTAATTTTCCCCCAAAATTGATAAAAACACAAGCCTATAGCCTTGTTATTTTAAAGGACTTTGCCCAAAATAATTGAAAACACACAAACCTACAGACTTGCCATTTTCACCGATTTTGTCCTAAAATTGAAATTCCTCATTTTGCAGAAAAAGTAATTTTTAGCTTCAAATTGATAAAAATACAATTCTATCGGCTTTCCATTTTGTCCTATTTTTGTCCAAAAGTTAAAATTCCTCATTTTGCATAAAAAGTAAATTTTTGGCTCCAAATCGATAAAAACACAAGCCGATAGCCTTGACATTTTGAGCGACTTTGTCCAAAATTTGAAATTCCTCATTTTGAAGTTAAAAGTAATTTTTGGCCCCAAATTGATAAAAACACAAGCCTATAGCCTTGTGTTTTTAAAAGATTTTTTCCCAAAATTTGGAATTCCTCATTTTGCGGAAAAAGCTAATTTTCCCCCAAAATTGATAAAAACACAAGCCTATAGCCTTGTTATTTTAAAGGACTTTGCCCAAAATAATTGAAAACACACAAACCTACAGACTTGCCATTTTCACCGATTTTGTCCTAAAATTGAAATTCCTCATTTTGCAGAAAAAGTAATTTTTAGCTTCAAATTGATAAAAATACAATTCTATCGGCTTTCCATTTTGTCCTATTTTTGTCCAAAAGTAAAAATTCCTCATTTTGCATAAAAAGTAAATTTTTGGCTCCAAATCGATAAAAACACAAGCCGATAGCCTTGACATTTTGAGCGACTTTGTCCAAAATTTGAAATTCCTCATTTTGAAGTTAAAAGTAATTTTTGGCCCCAAATTGATAACACATAAACTTATAGACTTGCCATGAAGACCGATTTTGTCCAAAATGTGAATTTCCTCATTCTGCAATGAAAGCACAAATTTTCTCCCTAAATTGAGAAAACACAAGCCTATAGCCTTGCCATTTTTGACAGAATTTGTCCAAAATAGTAAAATTCATTATTCTGCAGAAAAGGTAATTTTTGGCCCCAAATTGATAAAAACACAAGCCTATAGCCTTGTGTTTTTAAAAGATTTTTTCCCAAAATTTGGAATTCCTCATTTTGCGGAAAAAGCTAATTTTCCCCCAAAATTGATAAAAACACAAGCCTATAGCCTTGTTATTTTAAAGGACTTTGCCCAAAATAATTGAAAACACACAAACCTACAGACTTGCCATTTTCACCGATTTTGTCCTAAAATTGAAATTCCTCATTTTGCAGAAAAAGTAATTTTTAGCTTCAAATTGATAAAAATACAATTCTATCGGCTTTCCATTTTGTCCTATTTTTGTCCAAAAGTAAAAATTCCTCATTTTGCATAAAAAGTAAATTTTTGGCTCCAAATCGATAAAAACACAAGCCGATAGCCTTGACATTTTGAGCGACTTTGTCCAAAATTTGAAATTCCTCATTTTGAAGTTAAAAGTAATTTTTGGCCCCAAATTGATAACACATAAACTTATAGACTTGCCATGAAGACCGATTTTGTCCAAAATGTGAATTTCCTCATTCTGCAATGAAAGCACAAATTTTCTCCCTAAATTGAGAAAACACAAGCCTATAGCCTTGCCATTTTTGACAGAATTTGTCCAAAATAGTAAAATTCATTATTCTGCAGAAAAGGTAATTTTTGGCCCCAAATTGATAAAAACACAAGCCTATAGCCTTGTGTTTTTAAAAGATTTTTTCCCAAAATTTGGAATTCCTCATTTTGCGGAAAAAGCTAATTTTCCCCCAAAATTGATAAAAACACAAGCCTATAGCCTTGTTATTTTAAAGGACTTTGCCCAAAATAATTGAAAACACACAGATTTTGTCAAAATTTTTAAAATTCCTCATTCTGCAAAAAAGGTAATTTCTTGGCCCCAAATTGATAAAAACACAAGCCTATAGGCCTAACCTTGCTATTTTGAGAGACCTTGCCAAAAATTTGAAATTCCTCATTTTGCAGTAAAAGAAATTTTTGGCCCCAAATTGATAAAAACACAAACCTACAGACTTGCCATTTTCACCAATTTTGTCCAAAATCTTGGCCCCAAATTGATAAAAACACAAGCCTATAGGCCTAACCTTGCTATTTTGAGACACCTTGCCAAAAATTTGAAATTCCTCATTATGCAAAAAAAATATCTTTTGGCTCCAAATTGATAAAAACAATTCTATCGGCTTTCCATTTTGTCCTATTTTTGTCCAAAAGTTAAAATTCCTCATTTTGCATAAAAAGTAAATTTTGGGCTCCAAATCGATAAAAACACAAGCCTATAGCCTTGACATTTTGAACGACTTTGCCCAAAATTTGAAATTCCTCATTTTAAGTTTAAAAGTAATTTTTGGCCCCAAATTGATAACACATAAACTTATAGACTTGCCATGAAGACCGATTTTGTCCAAAATGTGAATTTCCTCATTCTGCAATGAAAGCACAAATTTTCTCCCTAAATTGAGAAAACACAAGCCTATAGCCTGGCCATTTTTGACAGAATATTGTTTTTATTTTTTTTAACTTACGTCGCAAAAAGGCAGCCACTGCGTACACCCACCCACAAAATTCAGCCGAAAATATTTTTAGCCCCTCCCAAAAAAATTGCCAAAAAAAAATGTTTGTCCCCCCCCCTAACCCAAAATTGTGTTCTGGATCCGCCCTTGGATCACAGTCGACATCAGAGGCCACAGATTCAGACATATGGTCTGGGTGTTGCTGGTGGAAAGTTCAGGGACTCGTTGAAGTGGTCTTTCCAGCGGGACAATGTTTCATCCACCGAGTTGCAGGGAGAACCATCCACCTTGGAAATCAGAGATGGAGCTGAATGCTGGCTGCACCCGCGAAGACGCTTAACTGCTTTGAAGGCGGGGCGGAGATTATTTTGTCTCAGGCCAGCTTCGGCCTCAGATACAATGGAGTCATACCAAGCATCTTGCTTCGCTTTGGCCTTGTGTATCCCCGCCGGGCGGCGACTTTCGGGTAGCAATTCTCGTAATATGTCGAAAATTGAGAGAGGTTCCGGCACGAGTCCCGGTCGGTGAACGACCTTCCCGAGGGCTTTGAGTCGTCCACGTCATAGAAGCTGAAACAGCAGGGACAGGTGGACGGAGACCAGAAAAGGCAGGGGCTCGAACCCTGGTGCTAGTGTTGACTTGATCCATAGGAAGAAGAGGTATATACCCAACAAATACAAGTCCTTGGGAAGGGGACATGGTAACGCAGTAAGAGGAGCCATTACATCCAGAATAGACCTAATGCCACCTCCTCGTCAAGCACACACCGTTGGCAAAAAGCTCATCTGCTGGTGTAAGTCATGCTGCTGCCCACTGTCAGGGATGGACCTCCAACCAAGGCTAACGAGCTCCACCAGCCCGGGTTTGGAATCAGAGTTGTCCTTCTCTAGGCTCGGATCCAGGAATTTTGTAGACGGGGGCACACCCAAAACGGACAAATGCGAGCGCGGAGCGCAAAGACCTCACGGCGTAGGGTCCGGGGCCACTTTTGGATTCTGGATGTTCCGTGATGCAATCTGAGGGCCACTTTTACCTGACTTTTTTTAAACAAAAGTTGTTAAGATTTTATGGAGAATATATATAAATTTATATCATTATTTTAGCCATTATTTTTTAACCATCATTTTTGCCATGTCATGACTACAAAAATCTAGACGAGGAGAGTACCCAAAACGGACAATGCGAGCGCGAAGCTCTTACAGCGTGGGGTCCGGGGCCCGCTTAACACTATGAACAACAATGGATTTCGTGCCAAGTAACAATGGATGTTCATTGTTAGTGCGCCTTTTTTCTTTTTGGTTAGATGTTCATAGTGTAAGGGCTCCTGAAAATTTTGGATTCTGGATGCTCCGTGGTGCAATCTGAGACGATTCCTGGCCACTTTCACCTGACTTTTTTAAAAGAAAAGTTGTTCAGATTGTATGGATAATATCCCCTATATCATTATTTTAGCCATTATTTTTTAGTCATCATTTTAGCCATGTCATGACTACAAAAATGTAGACGGGGGGGGGGGGGGGGGGGGGGGGGGGGGGGCACACCCAAAACGGACAAATGCGAGCGCGAAGCCCTTACGGCGTGGGGTCCGGTGCCCGCTTAAGGGCCCCGGAAATTTTGGATTCTGGATGCTCCGTGGTGCAATCTGAGGCGATTCCTGGCCACTTTCACCTGACTTTTTAAACAAAAGTTGTTCAGATTATATGGAGAATATACAGGGTGTCCAAAAAAAATGTCCAGGCCAAACCAGGAAACCTCAGAATCTAGAAGTTATGTCATTTTTTGTGCAGCAAGGTCAGCCTCCAACTAGGAGTGATAGACTGTGACTTTTTTACATTTTTCATTCCAAGAAGCTGTCCGTCTGTGGTTATAGCAGCCAAGTCATGAAGGGAATCTCTCTGATCGTTTCTTGAGTCTGAATTAAACTCCCTGGGTGGATGGTCTTTTGCTGCATAGGCTCTATTGTTCTGTTTGTTGATGCACCCGTTCAGAGAAAACTTTGCCTCATCACCACAGATAAATCGTCGTCGCACAGCAGTGAACCATCTCGAATACCGCATCCTCCGCTCTGGATCACCTGGAGCTATTATGCCTGGTCAGGACTTTGTAGGGATGGAATTTTACCTCTGCTGCCATTCGTGAAAAGGACTACTTTGGAATGTGTAGTTGGTTACGCATGGATGACAAGCCCCACCCCTAAACAATAAATGTGGCGTAAAATAAAAACCCTACAAACCGATGGTTGCACTAGGCCTACTTCGATCCGAGAGACATCTATCCTTCTGTAACACACCCCCCCCCCCCCCCCCCCCCCCTCCCCCGACATACATACTTTACCTACTGTGGACATTTCTTTGTTTTCATGTAAAAACGGAGAGAACAAAAGCTAATTTTAACCCGACTGTTAACGCTCTTTCATCCCGAATTTTCGAGCGTGATCCCCTTCATTTTGCGACAGAGAACCTTTTGATTTTTTTAGGTTTAGCCGGGAAAATGCTTATTGAATCTTACCCGCGTATATAAAGAACAGTAATTATTCAGACGTCGGAAATAGATTTTTACTGAATTTATTTCAACTTTATTTTTCAAATATTGTTAAATATCATACTCCAATCCGTTACAGATTGGTAATGACTGTAAACACGTTTCGGGCACTCCTATATTTCTCTAGAATTACTTGTAGACATATTTTGGAAAACAGTCGTTTTGGTGCCAAAATAAAATAAACGGCAAGGGGTACCACTTACTTGCTGAAATATTGCAATATATCGTTTTATAAGATAACCTTTGGTCACTATCGAAATACATGCAGGATTCTGGCATGTCTTAATATGTCATTCAGACAATTTGGAAAAATGGTCTTTTGGGGGTCAAATGTTTGAGACTTCATAGAAAACAAAGTGCACTTATTTTAATTTATTTACATTTCACCTTTTGAAAAGGTATCACTTCCTACCATCACCTCCGAGCACTCAAACAGTAATGAAGTAGATAACAAATATTTAAGGAAAACTGAGTAGGTACATTTGAATACATTTTCAAAGTGAACAAAGAAACTGGCAGGAGCGGGGTTCGAACCTGCGACCTCCGAGTTACCGTAGAGCGCCGGTACAGTAACCCGGAGGTCGCAGGTTCGAATCCCACTCCTGCCAGTTTCTTTGTTTACTTTGAAAATGTATTCAAATTTGCCTAGTCAAGTTTCCCTTGTGGATTGTTTGACGAATTATATGTAAAAAAAAAAGTCGTATCCTCATTGAGAGATCCGCACAATGTCGCTTCGTAAAATTGGGTGTGATCCCTGGCTATATACGGCATTCTGGGTTTACGACTTCGCACTAGCGCCCACCCGAACAAAGATACCGGCTATTTGGGACAACATAGGGCAAGATAGCTCAGTTGGTAGAGCGCCGGTACAGTAACCCGGAAGTCGCAGGTTCGAATCCCGCTCCTGCCAGTTTCTTTGTTCACTTTAAAAAAATATTTAAGGACACAGATTTCCAACTGGTTATTTAATTAAATGTAGTAAAATAGCTAATATTTCAGGCTAAAATACATGACATTCGGTTCTTCAGGAAATAGTTTGATAAATTATACAAACAAATGTTCAAACATATTGCTACTGCAACTTGACTAAAACGGTCCAATAGTATAATTCTTCATAACTGAACTAAAGTCGTGTCAAACAAACAATGACTTTTAATGACACTTTGCTAATGAATTACAAGAAAATAATTCAACACAACTGAAAGGATCATATAATGTATATTTTAATTATTTGTGACCTGGCAGTACGGAATAGGTGGAAAGTAGTAAATTGAGATTATGGTATTTCCTGAAAGTATCCACAATCAGCTTTAATTTGATGCATTATTTTGCAGCAGCACATTCCTAAAAAAATGTTAAAATCCCAAATTTGAGTTCTCTATGCAAAATTGAAAGGCATAATGTGTCTTTCCACTCATTTTACGGTGCTGGGTCACAAATAATCAATAATCATATGGACTTGCCATGAAATCATGCAGTCCATTTTCCTTGATTATGCACATATTTGTGACATACGCACACGACACATTATGATAGGATCTGAAGTAATTACAATGCCATGGGAAAAAAATACTTGTAAGCACTAAAGCTTACATGAAGTTGCCTCATTACCAAACCACCCCCCCCCCCCCCCCCCCCCCCCCCCTCCTCCTTCCCGGCGAAAAAAATAACACCCAACAATACAATATTTATTTATTATAATTATACACAAATGATATTTGACATTTTCCCTCTCCAAACCTCAAGGCACAGTACCTTTCCCTTGGGCAATTTTACTAGCATACAGCTCCGGAAATAAACACAATTATTGGACCACCACCATTTTTGTCATTTTATGCCACTGTAGGTGTCAATGAGACTGATAATTCATTCTAGTTATGTCTTTGGATACTATTGGTGGCGCACTAATTTTTCCCGGAGCTGTATATTTCGTTTTGTGCATTCCTCTGTTCTACATCACTGAATCCAATAGAATGTGTATTCTTGGACCAAAGCGGAGGTTTTATTTTAAGTTTAGAATCAAACTTAATTTTAACCCCTTGACCGCGCAGGGATGCCAGGCCGGATTGTGCAGCTCAGCAAAACGGAAACAAGAGGTCTGTGCAGCCAAGCATAACGTACACAATACCCCAATAATGGATTGAACTGCAGAGATTGGCACAAATAGAAGTCAACCGGCCAGGTGGCAATTTTCAATCCGCACGTATTTGTGTCAAGCGGTGGCAAGGGGTTAAATTAAGACGCTGTTTCTTTTCCTATTGAACCTATCTCATCAAAGCTATTTTAGAAGATGCAATTTATTCAACCAGATTTTACAGCTATAGCTCCTTCATACAACAAAAGATATGCTTTATTTCAATTTAAATAAGCAAAATATATTCCTAATATTGCTGCAGACCTTCAAATAAACACTATTATATACATGCTACTGTAATTTAAAATTATTGTAATCTTGTACTCAACCAGCATCCCCATAATATGGTGGAAAGGGGATGTTGTCATCCGAAAGTTTCCCTATCGGAACCCACTGATATCCTCTTTAAGAAGAACTGGGTCCCGATCAGGATAAAAAAAATATACCCCAGTCAGGGTAAAAGTATATCCCCAACAACTCCCATGGGTAGTATTATGCTACACAGTGATACATAACCAATGCACATGACAATTTTTGTAGATCCATACTAAGTGCACAGACCGTTCATTTCAATTGTTGTAAATTGCTTGCATATGCATTATCTTGTTTTCTTCAGTTGATCATTTGACCTCTTGACCTTTGAGGCAAACAAACAGTCAAACCAGAAATTACACAACCTGATGGGGCCAATTACACGGAGCTGCTCAGCACCAAAATTTGCTTAGCACCAAAAAGTCTTGCTAAGTTAAACCAGGTTACCAGGCAAAAGGCCACGGGACCACAAGCGTTACACTTCACATCCAAATTTGGTTGGTAATCCTGTATTTACTAAGGAAGACTTTTCATGCTAAGCAAATTTCTGTACTTGGCATTGCTATGAAATTTACCCCTGATCCTCTATATGTGATTGCAATTAGTTAACTCACTTCTATGACAAAACAGTGGACTAAACGACAAAATAATATTAATGGGCAAACAAATTCGAGGGAAACTGTGAACAATTGTTACCAGCTAATCAGCTTAAAGCGACTAAAGGCCAGTTCATACTTCACGCGAATGCGAAGCGAATTTATTATGTCAATGCTAAATGTTTGTAATGCGAATTCACAAAAGTTGAACACATTGCTGGAAATGTTTCTAGATATCAAATTCGCTTCACATTCGTATGAAGTACGGACCGGCCTCAACAACGCCTTTTTTTTTTTTTTCAAAGTGGCAGCATGTCGACTAAACTTTCTTGAGATATCTGAACCATTACTATGATAATAGACCGCATTGAATATGACGTCACTCTTCAGGGTATGGCAGCCATGTTGTGGGACACCAAGTGTACAATGGGTGCGTTCGATTAGCTTCAACGTGTACGTGAAACTTACACGAGACCGTTCGATTAGTCATCACGTGATACTCGTGTCTGCCCCGGTGTCAACCACCACTACCCCAGCTAGCGAGTGGGTCTCTGGTGGCTGCCCGGGTGTAATGATGTCACCGCCTAACTGAAAACGTAAACATGGCGGCGAAGTCAAATTCGACGTGAGTAAATGTACAAATTGTGACAAATTGGAAAGCAAAGAGTGTATTTTCCTGACATTAACAACAGTTGGGGACCAGACTGTGTGTAAATTGTGAATTATATAATTATCATGTCGTCATCATGGTCAGGATTTTTCCGGTAGAGCAGACGACAGCAAGCCTGTGTTAACATTTTACCCTTTTTAAAGTTCCCGCCCCCAAATGACCTTTGACCTTAATTTTCCCAGCATGCCTAGGCGAATACACCGCAGCGTTCCATTTGCCTTATTTCGTGGCTTCCCCGCGGTGTAACCCTGTGTTTATGGTGTAAGCTAATCGAACGCACCCAATGTGCCGATATTATGTGCCTATCACACAATATGGCGGCCGACACAGAGGTGGAGTTGTTGCTATGGCTACAAGGGGTACTTCATGCAGTCTATTATCAGGCTCAACTTTCTTATAAGTATGAAAAGTGTTGTCTGTTTTTAATCATAGAAAACAATGTCACAATCTTAATTCCAAAACATGATTCCAATACACTAGTAGAATGCACATTCACCACAATCTTGACATCACCATTAGAACTTCTCTGCTGACTTATTGCGCCATTCCAGGAAGTAAACGTTTCCGAGTTTGTCACCGCAGATGAGCTCCGTACAATCTGGGACTGGGGAGGCGGTTACCGTGGTGACAGGGCCCTGGCAGTAAAACTGACCAACCTGAATGACCGAAGAATTAAAATGGAATGAATACTGAGACCTTTACGTTTGTTTTTACAAACCTCTTCATTAAAACCCCAATAAACCCCATGGCATAAAATGCTGCTGGACGTAATGTGCCTGCACCACACCACTCCTGCGTGTACGCTCTATGCAAAGCTTCAAGTGTCCATCCTACCCTAGTGTTAGTTCCGTGTCTCCGGCCTAATACACGTGCCCAATAAATTAACACAAGAGTTATCCGTGTTCTGTCGTCTGCTCACATGCTTTTGCCCCACGCGCGACACTGACCTCCATGTACGAACAGGGAAAAATATCCACTGGCATGTGATGGTGAAGTATAAACCAGTTTAGCTCTTGCTCATGAATATGTATGAGGTATAGTAATACTTGATATAAGTACTTGAATCATGAATCTAATAAAAAAAAGTTATTGAGAAAAATTAACATTAAAATGCATCACTTATTGCAATTCATTGACAAAAAATGTGCCCCTCTTTCAGCAGTTTCTAAAATAAGATGGACATATGTGATTGTACTGTTGTTCATAAGAACCGAGTCCTGAAAATCGAGCACCATTTCAAGAAATCAAGTGTGAGTACATTTAACCTCTAGTATGAGTAACAGTATTGAGTACTTTGCTATGTGAGTACCAGTTGAAGCGTAATCAAGTCAGTACTCGGGTAGCACTCGAGTCCAAGTACTACACTGGATAAAGGTCAGGGGGTCAAACTTGGAAACTAAACTTCAAATTCAAATTCAAGCATACAGTACCTGTTTGAGGTTCTTTCTTGACCACAGCTTGAGGGCGCTATCTTCTGAGGCTGTGCAGATGACATCATCACATACAGCAATATCATGAACTGCACTCGTGTGAACCTATCATAAGGGAACAAATATACAGTTGATCAGTAAAGACTGAAGTGCCACTCAGGGGATGGCATTTTCACTCCTCTTTGATTTTACACCAAATGTCTTTTTGTATTACTTAAAAGGTATGATACAGCTTTGGTAATGATCCACAACTAAATTGATCAGTTTCAATCTGAAAGCTGACTGTATATAAAGATGGTATCAGTACCAATCCTCCTCAGAAATATTTCCATCTGAAATGCTGTCATCTTTGAGAAAATTGTATCTCAAGACCTTCAACAATGCTGTGACTATTGCAACAATCAAAATACAGTGAAATCTCGATAAGTCAAAACCGGTAAACTTGAAAACCTAGTTAACTCGAAGTAAACATTTATTCCCCTCAAAAGAATAGCAAATCATGTATAAACATGCCCACGCTAACTCAAAATTTCGGACCGGTAACTTGGTTAAGTCGAACTCAAAATCGCCTGGTGCAGAAATAAACATGCGAAATTAGGCCACGGAAGAAACTGGAATCCTTTTGTTAAGTTAAGAAATCTCCCAGGATCACATTCAATGAACCCAAACTCAGCTATAGAAAAGCAACAAAGGGGCAATTAGCATCCGTAGTATCATTGGAGCAGCCTATTCACTGCGGTGCAACTTACAATGATCAAAGCATACCGCCGGTGACCCGCGCAGGAAGGCCGAAGATGCAAAGCGGCCCCAACGGTTGCCGCAATCCTTTGAAGAAACGCGCCTAGTTCTGCACGCAACCACAATACAGTTGGCAATGATTTAAGTGAACTGCTGACCAATCACACAGTTGCACGTGCTTGCTGCAGTGACGTATTGCCGGTGGATGGATCGTTTCAAGGCATGCCGCATACCGTACCGCCGCGCCGCACCACCGCGCACGGGATCGTTTTCCTGCGAGAGGGCGCATGCCATCTCGAGAGAGGGCGCATGCCGTTTTGAGAGAGAGGGCGCATACCATCTCGAGAGAGGGCGCTGTGTCGTGACTACGGAGATGACAGATGAATAGCTACGCAATGGACTGACCAATGTTTTGGCGGAAGAAACATCTTTAACGCCGATGAAACGGGCCTGTTTTATTGTCTCTTGTCGGACCATTCCCTCACACTAAAGGGAAAGACCTGCAACAGCCGTTACATTGGATATTCGCTTGGTATTCACGTACGTAATCTTTGGGGAAAAAGGGGGACCTTAGGTAACTCGAAACTCCGCTTTCACTGTATGCACAAAAAGAACGTGTACGAAATCACTGTTAAAAGAGAATGTTTTTTTACTATTTTCTTGTGACTTGGATGACAGATTGAGCTCAAACTTTCACAGGTTTGTTATTTTATGTATATGTTGAATCACTGAAAGTATGGACACTGATTGCAACTGTTTGTCAGCTCTGCCAATACTCTATCACACTTTGAAGTCGAGAAACAAAACTCAATGTCCGAGTCATGCTCCTCTGCTGGAGAACTGCCCAAATATGAATATGCACTGCAATGCAGACTGAATTAAAACAAAAATAGACTTCAATAATTGTCTGGCTTGTTGAGAAATTTGCTCTCGCTATCACTGTGTGAAAGCTTTGACAGTGAAAAGGTGTACCAATGGAATACCTTTTTCTTGAGGATAACTTCCTGGGTCATCACATCGCACACCGACATGTAGCCCTTGGAGTCACCCGCCAGCACAGCCTTGTTCTTGCCGGCGCCCGCTGTGCCCAAGCCAAGATTCTTGTTGCTTCTCAGCTGGACTCCCGCGCAGGCTTGGACCCAGCAGGGCTCCTGGTATAGATGGGCCTGGTCCTTGGTGGGAGGGTCTACGATGGTAAACCGTGTGTTTGCGGCCAACTCCTGGTTGAATATAGAACATGGCATAAAAGTAATTTGCTGTCATAAAGTTTTCTCACAGGGGAATCCTTTATTCAAAATTGATATTTGTGACCGAGCACTGAAAATGGGTGGAATAAAGCCAAATTTGAAGAATTGAAAAAATGGCATTTCCTGAAAGCAGAGGTTATAAAGCTTTGACCCTAACCTCTGTGGCTCTTTTTACTGGGAAGTGTCTTGATGAACCTGTTAAAATTCAACACTGCAGTAAACCTATGGCAACATTCTTTGTACTGGGGCATCATAGCTTCATGTAATGTAATGGTTCCAAGGCTCTACAGTCCTGAATACATCAAGATTTTGGCAGATTTGAGACTGGTAGAGTTAATTTGATGTGTTGTTATGTATGCCATTGCTAGCCAATGCTATAACCTTTTTATGTTACTTCAAACAATCCACAAGGGAAACTGACTAGGTAAATTTGAATACATTTTCGAAGTGAACAAAGAAAACTGACAGGAGCGGGATTTGAACCTGCGACCTCCTGAATACCGTACCGGCGATAATAGAAACGGGTTTTTCACAGGTAAAAGTATAATTTTAAAATTGACTTTTTAGTGGGAAAAAACTTTCTGCTTGTATGATGTGACTTTTTACCCATTTCAATGTGCCACATAACTTTGCTAAAATGAGCAGCGATATACCGAACATTTGGCTATAATGAAAATCCTGTTTGTTCTCATATTCATCAAACAAACCACATGGGTTTGTTTAGCACCCATGTTGTTATATTCAATACATACCACTATTCACTATAACAAACGACCACTTTATTGAACACTTCTTGTGAATCCCATGATGTTTATTATAATGGCGTTCTACTGGATCTAATTAAACTCAATCTCAATGAGTAAACAATACACAACTGCTTATTATTCATCTTTCATGAAATTTCAGAAATCATTCTTAAGACTCACTGATCTTATAAAAATGATTTTGCCTTGTGAATATTTTCAATCCTTGTCCATTAAAGGAAGCTGTAATTCAGGGTAGATTGCTTACCAAATTCTTGAAGTGCTGAAGTTCTCCATTTGCAAAGGTGGCAACAAGTGTGTTATCGCCGAGGATTTTAAGATCCAGAATCCAGTCAGATGGTTCTTCTTCCCCCCTGGATAAACAAGACATTTCCCCAAAATTACTGGGTTGTTAAGAAAATGGTGTGCACCTGGAGGTATCCATGTTAATTTTTTGAAGATTAAATTGTGGCTTAATCTGCAGATGTGGATTGTGGCTTAGGTAATGTTGATTTCGCTTAGATCCAGATGTCTATCAGTGACCTAACCTTTTAAGTTCTTTGTTTTTTTGCACAACTCTAGATCACATGATCACAAATCTCAACAACAAAAAACGCAACCACCAGCAACTGTCCTTTTTGTTAAAACATGGCCTTCTTGAATAATTCCTCAGAATGACAGAATTTGTTGCTTTGTAAGTATAAGTAAATGTCTACAAATAACGTTACTGGTTCTAAAAACCATCTTTGAGTTTCTTCTCAAAGGTTCTTTAAGTACACAGAAAATGGTGATAATGCAACACCCTTTATTGAAAATCTTCCATTCAAAAGACCTTCGCTATCCCAAACGCTTTACGACTTAATAAACACAGCCAAGCATACCTTTTGTAAACCCGCCGCACTTTCCCGGAGTCGCTGCGGAACATGCAAATCATGGCTGACCAGTGACCCGTGTACAGGTTATCCCTCAGGGGGTCATAGGTCATACAGGTGATTGGGCTCTTGTCGTTGCTGCTGTCAAACATAGATCTCCGATGCCTGGAAATATAGAAATATAATTATTTCACAAATTACCCGGTTATCAATTTTTGGCCAGTTTCCACACAGCCCCACGGCCAAAGACAACAAAATGAAAAAACTTTGTAATGAATCCTATCAAGAAAATCAGGTAAAAGTATCCCTCCCAACAAAACCAACAACCAATAACCAAGAACCAAGAACCAAACAGACAATCAAACACCCCAACAAACAACCAAAAACCAACCAAAACACACAAAACACCACTCGGCAACAATGTCTTTGAAAAACCACATAATGAACCCTGCTCTATGTTCCCTGCTCTATGTTCCCTGCTCTATGTTCCCTGCTCTATGTTCCCTGCTCTATGTTCCCTGCTCTATGTTCCCTGCTCTATGTTCCCTGCTCTATGTTCCCTGCTCTATGTTCCCTGCTCAATGTTCCCTGCTATACACCACCTTTACACCACGGTAACTGACCCTGTCAGTGTTTGCGAGTTAACCACAAATCCTTCAGCCACCTATATGGAAATTTGTACACTATTTATCAAATATAACTAATGCGATCGGACTTCATTTCACAAGGTGTGTTCATGCAACTCTACTGTGATAGGTCAATTCAAAGAAACTCACTGAACTCTCCATGCTGTCATTGGTGGGGTTGGGGCTTCAATTTCCCACACGGTGACCACACCCTCGTCAGAACCGAGAGCGAACCTGTTGTTGCCGAGGAAACAGACGGCATTGATGGACTTCTCTGTCACCTGGGAGAATATTTTTTTAAATGTTGATAGGAAGGGTCTTTAAATATGTACATAATCACTTGATAAAGAGAGTAACTCCGTTTAAAATGTCTCGTATAAAGTGAAAAAATAGTGGGGTGAAATCTACGTATTAACCTTGTAAAGATATACTGGGCATATTTTTTTCCCCAAGTTTTATCCTGAAAAGTAATTTGGTTTTTCAAACTGCTGTTTTTCTAGCAATTCAAAAGTCAATCACTTTTGAAAGAGACATTGAAAGAAACAATCTGCCCACGTTTAGTTATCAAATATCTACTTGCAATACTGGAAAATCCTTCAAAATCTGCAGGTTGGTTTTTGGATGACCTGGGAAGGTTTGGGTTACAGCAGTCATGTCCCTGACTTGATCATTACTTACTCACCAAAATATTGATTCTTCACGCTTTTATTTACTTTGAGCCACATGAACTAATTATATACAGAATTAAAGTTTTACAAGTGTTTAAGTACACCGAGTCCAAGAATAACGGCAGGAAATTTGAAAATTGAGAAAAAGAAAAACGGGAAATTTTGGGGTTTTTACCTTGTTTGAGAAGACCATTCTCGGAAGTGTATCTGTTGAATTTCTGTCTGGCATCTTCCATACCATCACTTCACCGTTCCTGTAAGCAAAGCCCAAACAGGGTGAAAAAACAAGAAAGGGAAAAAACACAGTTTTATGAAGATTAAGGTATATTACAATAAAACAAGCAATTATTTCTGCCATGAAATAAACAAATTACTTTTAAGAATTTTTTTGATCAAGTTCCGTCTACGCCCCGCTGGTGCCATTTGTCTAAAAGTCCTCTCTGGGGGAAGCAATCAAATCTTTAAAATATGACGTCATATTTCTGACGTCATTCTAACATTGATGGAGCAATTTAATTTGGATATTGTTTTTACTACGGCTGTACTATTATACACATTGCACTTGGGTGTGAGGGAGTAAAGTCACATGCCCACATAAACACCCCCCCCCCTCCTAATCGACGTCCCTGCCTGTTACCTGCTTACCTGCTTGTTGAGACTGCATAATTACCCTTTGATGAGTACGCTGTGCAAGTCACTGCTCCATTATGGCTGACTGACAGGACCTTAGACTCTAGCTGTTAACAATAATTCAATATAGATCAGAAATGGGTAAAATTTAATACTCAAGGTAACTGACCAAACATACAGATATTCATCCCCAATGTTGCAGTTTGTCACATGAAATGCAAATCATATTAATATAGTATTCAAACTAGAAATTCTTCGTATAAAAGTTTCTAAATGGCAAAATTGTACTATTTCATCAGTATTCATGTTGTTTGTCTTTACTTTGCTTACAAACACAACCTCAAACCTGGCATCTCTTAGCATTCAATAAACACATCAATTACGAGCTGCATAAACTAAGATATTTTAAGAACAATTTACAGGCCTGATGAGCATGGGTAATAATGACGGCCCAAGGCACCATGTGTGATGGATATGTGTACATTACGAGCCTGAATTCTAACACCAATGGTTTCCTGTTGTTACCTTTGGATTCCAGATCTTTATGGTTTTATCCAGTGATCCTGTGATAATGTCACCCTTGCTGGACACCGCTACAGCCACTATACTGTCAGAGTGGCCACTCAGGGATGCCATCTCGTTACCCTGGTAATCAAGCAGGAAATGATCAACTTTGTTAACTGTAAATAATTATTTAAAATATGTCAAAGTTTGAAGAGCTTATGTACATAGGTCATGCTCGTGCAAATTACTGTGACCACTTGCACGATCATACGTGACCACTTGTACAATCCGTGTCAATAACTAATTTGGGTCTATAGGTCTGCAAATTGGGCTAATTTCTTTGGTATCTATTGAAGATTTATCCACTCTTTAGATCTGGACCCAGGAAAACCATAAGGGTGGTAGGGCCAGTGCAGTATGAATTTCAGTCACTATGAAATACGGGTTGTATTGCACATGCCTGAGTGAAGATAATTAGGAGAGTGGCCAGTCACGTGAAAGGGTTTAACCAATGATCTCTATACACTCTATTGGCAGCGCAGCAGTGATTACCTATGTGTGAATTGAAGCCACCGCGCGGCCATCTTGCTTTAATCAAAACAATGGCCATTTTTCAAGCCCCCGGCGTCAGCTCCTTCTCCAACCTCAGCCCATTCACAAACTGCATGCATGAATGCAGTTTAGCAAGATGGCCGCGCAGTAGCTTCAATCGCGGAGCTTCGCGGCCAATCCAGTGTATAGAGATCAGTGGGTTTAACCAATTATAGGGAAAAGGAGTCAGATTTTGAGTCGGATATTCATATAACACCGGCAATCTAAAGCCTTGTATTGGGCGAATAAACAAAAAAACATACGTGACTCTGCCATGGTGGGTCACTTGAGTTGGTTAAAGAGTTTTCCAACTGGAAACCTAGTAATTTCATTCGAGCAAATTGCAATACAGTGCCCCACCAAGAATTTGTCACATAATTGTCATTTTTGGCACTGTGCACATGAACACATTTGTCTATTTTATATATTATTTAACCTTCCTCATGGTGTTTTGTACTGGTCTTTTTATACCTAATATTTTTATTTATTTAATTTTGCATGTTTTTGATGTAAACCTGCCCACATTCCAGCCTACGGGCTGTGATGGGAGAGTAAAATAAACCAATAATAATCTTTCTTTTTTTAAATAGTATGTGTCATTTTGTTTGAAGCAAACTGGTGAGATTTGAGAAAAATGACAAAGCCACGAATCTTTCGGTGACAATAATTTGCATGAAGTTGCTAAAAAAATGCGTAAGAAAACTGCATTTTCTACCAAAAGAAACCATTCAAAAATGCAATGAAATGGGGGTTATTAGAATTAGGAGACTGTTTCAGGTTGCAGAGGTCATTTTGGAATGATAAAAACAATTTAAGGATCAAAGAATCTTCCAGAAATCTGGAAGACGTTTCACCCAAAAATCCTGAAATCAGGAAAAATCTGGAAAAATCTTACCCCTGTGTAGTATAAATCACTCCTATTCAGACCAACTAAAACCAACGTAATACTAATTCAGTCAAACTGGATTATCAATTGGAATGAGTTGAATATCGTGTAGGGGCCTGCACAGTGCACAAAGTAAAACACACAATATGACTCACCTGCAGGGGTTTCCACAGGTGCGTCATCGCATCGTCACCGCTGGTTGCCACGACGACATTCTCCAGCCTCACCATCTCCACCTTGTCTAGTTTCTTCTTTTGGTGTTGTTCCTTCCATTCCTCTGTGGCTACCAAGCTAGACCATGGCTTGCTTGGTGTGTCACCATCCTTGGCTTCCAGGTCCTCAAATATGTCTGTAGAATAATCCGCATCAATATGGTTAGAAAACAAACAATTCTAACCAACCCTAAACTGCATCAAATTTCATAGGGTTGCTTAAAGGAACCCCGCCTATTTCACAGAGACTATAAGCAGTACACACAGCAAGAGCTCACTAACTTCTAACCAACCCTAAGCTGCATCAAATTTCATAGGGTTGCTTAAAGGAACCCCGCCCATTTCACAGAGACTATAAGCAGTACACACAGCAAGAGCTCACTAACTTCTAACCAACCCTAAGCTGCATCTAATTTCATAGGGTTGCTTAAAGGAACCCCGCCCATTTCACAGAGACTATAAGCAGTACACACAGAAAGAGCTCACTAACTTCTAACCAACCCTAAGCTGCATCAAATTTCATAGGGTTGCTTAAAGGAACCCCGCCCATTTCACAGAGACTATAAGCAGTACACACAGAAAGAGCTCACTAACTTCTAACCAACCCTAAGCTGCATCTAATTTCATAGGGTTGCTTAAAGGAACCCCGCCTATTTCACAGAGACTATAAGCAGTACGCACAGCAAGAGCTCACTAACTTCTAACCAACCCTAAGCTGCATCAAATTTCATAGGGTTGCTTAAAGGAACCCCGCCCATTTCACAGAGACTATAAGCAGTACACACAGCACGAGCTCACTAACATCAGAAACAAAATTTACTTAAAATCAAGATGCAACAATATAATTTTCCATACCCACACATTTTGGCTTGACTTTGGCTTGACTTTTCTGCTATTACCACAACCGTTTCAATTTGCTGGAGGAAAGAAAAGTTGATGCAAACCTTTCCCAATGGAAGTGAAAGTATACACATATTAACCAAGTAGCCATACTTACTCTCAAGCTGTTTAGCAGACACAAAGATATCGCAGCTGTTGACACGACTGTTGTGTCCATAGAGTGTGGTGATCTCAATTCCCTTATGGGACCAGACACGGACAGATCCGTCAAAACAAGCAGACACAACACATCCTTGCTGAAATAGGGAAAAGGAACAGAAAATTTATAAGAATTCAGTTTAAGGGGCACTCTAGTTCCACTTGATTTTTTTGCTCGCATTAAAGTGGGCATCCTTCATCCTCTTCATTTGTATGTATTACTCAGGTTGATATTCTGATGAATGTGGACATTATGTGGTTTGAAAACCTCGACAGATACTACTGATTTCCACTGTACAAGTCAAGTTTAACTCCTTGTGTTCGGCTGTTATTGATGGGGGGGGGGCCTGGTATGCCAAGAACAGGCTGTGCAGCAAAGCGTAAATGCTTCATGTGAATGAAAGCTTTGTTTGAAAAAGCTCTTTTCATTTCAATCCAATTCAAAAACAATAAATCTGAAACATAAATTGATTGGTTATGTGCAGGAATGCGCATATAGATGACAACCGGCCAGGTGGTCTTTTTAAAAACCGAGGCTATGGCGTTGCCCATATTCAAGAGATTAGGGACCAGCTACTCAGAAGTAGCTCTGGCGACTTGTGACTCATTTTGAGAACCAAATCTTTGAAAATTTTTGATTTATTACAATTTTCTAAAGAAAACTTAAATTTCATAAAATAAGGTTAGCAAATCTTGGGGGAGGGGAGTCAATCTTCCTCCCTGATCTGCACCTGATAACTGCATTCCCATTAAGACTAAGATTATTGAGAGAACATGAATGTAGCATGAGTACTTACACTGTATGTGACAGCATTGATGGCACTGGTGTGTCCCATGAACTGGCATTTTTCCTTTAGGGTTTTCATATCCCAGAGTTTCAGGATAAAGTCGTTGGAGGCAGTCACCTGAAACAAAATAAACAAATCCGCTCAAGATTCAGTTTTAACGCAGCATCCATGTACAGACCCTTTTCATATGTAGTCACCAGTAATAAAGATGGTAATGCAATGCTTATTCAAATATATCAGTCAAGCGTGTCACATTGTCACACATTGTGCTTATTTTTATGTTCATTATTTGATGGCAGTCATGGTAGATATTATGGATACGAAGACAGTTTTGATTTACTTCGTAACAGTGCATAATTCACTGATTTTAGTGAAAAATGTTCCATGAAGGATCGATATTAGGACAAAAAGTATACGACGACGGATGCATTAATATCCTATGCCATTGCGGTTAATTCATCAAACAAACCATCTCGGTTACTTAAACTACAGTCTCGGTAAAAATGTTTCCAAGTCAAAGGTCCAACTGTGAACACCAGTAAGATTTAACCAATTTGTAGTTTGACCATCTTCTCAGTAAAATTTCACACCCAAATAATTCCAGTTTGAACATGGCTTAAATGTAGTGTACATGATCGGTCATTGTTGAAATTTTCAGAAATGGGCGGATTTGGGGGTTAGTATTTTATAGGAAATATCGTTCCACTGACCTGTTCAAAAGTTTTGCGTTGTTGGATGGCAAAAAAGAAAACGAGAGAAAAACGGCACTCGTTTTCAACCGTAGGGAGCATATAATAGCCTTTAGTCAAGGCGTGCGTGGCTACCTGGACACGTGACGCTCCCCGAATGCCAGCACTCGTCCAGGTAGCCATGCGCGCCTTGACTAAAGGCTACAGGGCAGTTTTCCAACTATTTCCAGCTGGAAATCGTTGGAAAACGATATAAATTTCTACTTTTCTTGACAACAGTACACCTGGTGCCATCATTTCACAGGATGATTGAGACTACTATTAACTTACAGTCTAGTAAGGCATTTCGTAATAATTCAGTAAAAAAGAAATTGGAGGATTACCAATCGTGTACACTACCTTTAACAGTGGGAATGGCAAGAGTAATGCTGACATATAATTACAAGCAGGTCTTCCTTACCAGGGAGTCTGTGCTGTCGGACCAGCAGAGGGCCGTGATCCAGTCCTTGTGGCAAGCGTGCATCTCAGCTATAGGATGCAGGGTTTTGTCACGTGCACCGCTTAAATAGTCACTTTCCATACTCCACACCTGCAGACTCTATCCAGACAAATACAAAGTACAAAATAAATACCAGTACAGTACAACTTTGCAATAACAAAGACTGCTATACTGAACATTTTACTGAAACAAACATCCTCTTTGATCCCCAAATTTGTTGTATTTGCTATTATTCACTACACCAAACGTATTTGTTTGTTATGAGGTTGCTATACTGTATTCCATACAAAAATGATGAATGGTTAATCAATGCTTTCTAGAAATCTGACAAATATTTTTTATTCGTAAGAGATAAATGCCACCTCACCCTATCTGGCATCATCTAACAAAAAAGAAGAAAAAGTCATCCAGGCAGGTTGTTAATTGACACGGTTTATTAGCAACTGCAGGAACAGGAAGAGCAAACTGTTTGACTTCCTTTGTTGTAAGGATACAGCCCAAAATGGTGTATATAAATAAGAAAAGTCCTTCCTTATAAATTAAAGGTTAAAAACGTTCCTTTGAAGAAAAAAAACTGTTCTTGTGACTGAATTGTTATTGTGTTGATTGTTTGGTGTCATGCTGCGGCAGTGATTGTACCCAAGTCTTCTGTAAAAATCTTCTGCTGGGAGTGTTCTATTCTCCCTGTTACTCCTCTTTTGTATCGTTTATTTACATTTTCCTTCTTTACATCCCCCCCCCCCCACAAACCAGAACCTTTCCATATCCCACTCCCCCTCTTTTATCCATTCTTTTAATAGAAAATTTACGATCTGCATATCTTCTACTTCTGAATAAATCTTACCGCGTCTTTGCTTCCCGTAGCTAGTCTGGTGCCATCCATACTGAATCCGCAACACAGCACTGTACTATTGCAGGTAGCATGTATTACAGCATAGCATTCCAGACTGGAAAAAAGTCAAACACAAAAACTTGAAGCTTAATTGATTTATTTTAAGCTTTTTTATATAGCACTTTCCCAAACTCTCTTCTGATTTTCTATACTCTCTCACACCTAAACCCAAATCGTTATCCTTATAAGTACCAAATCATGCTCAATACTTTCAATGGAATTCCAAAAATGATTCCACGTACAATACCCCACTTACGTTTTCTGGCTGGGTTTGCGCTCGTAAGGCACCCTCCATATGTGGATTGTGTTATCTACATAGGTGGCTGCAGCCAACCTGTTGGGAGTGCTGTATGCTATACTGGTGATTGAATGGAGATGGGATGCAAGGATGGTGTTGATAGAGCCATTGGCACCAGACAGCAGCTGTGGTGCAAGAACAGAAATGATTCAGAACTGTGTTGTAATTATGACACACGACCGGTGTTAGGGTGGACATCCTTATTAAAAAGGCAGTACATGTATTATTAAAAGTACCGCTGTATTTTTGAGGTAAGGTACTGGCCAATTTCATGGAGCTGCTCAGCACCAAAATTTGCTTAGCACCAAAAAGTCTTGCTTAGTTAAAACAGGTTACCAGCCAAAAGGCCATGGGATTTTCATGCTAAGCAAACTACAGCTGAATGCATCTGACAAGCAATAGACTTCATCATCAAAATTTGGTTGGTAATTCGAATTTTTGTGCTTAGCATCGCCGTAAAATTGGCCTCTGGTAAACCTTGCAGGTGGCTCCAATAATAACCTAAGGCCGTGTCCGAAATGGGCGTCTAGAGCTACAGCTACGGCTAAGCGACGCGTAGTTGTAATGGATGAACACCTAGACAATAGCCCTAGACAAGCGATTCGAACGCAGCCTTATTCTTGATTTTTTGTTACTTCACAATTTGTTTTTGTTTATGTATGAAGTGTCATTTGTTCCTGTAACAAACAATTTTGCAATTTTAGCAGTTATGACTTTCATGTTTACACCATGTGAAACAGTAATTTTCATGGAACAAACCATTCAGCAAGTAGTCAGCTGTCTTTTCAGCTTGAGTGGTTTCATGCTTGACTGAATAAAGTGGTACTGAACGGGTTATTGCCCTAAATAAATACTTCCTGCACTCACCGCTACATCTCCCGAATCCCATCCGACCAGCATCTCCAGTTGACCGGCTGGGGTCATGACCCATCGTAACCCCATGACCCGGGCCCGGTGGTGCTGTACCTCCCAGATCTCGGTTCCGCTGTTGGACTCGTACAGCCGGATAGTGCCGCCGTGGTAACCGGTAGCAACCTGCATCCCGTCAGGGCTGATGGCGGTGGCCGTGGCGTAGCCATAGCGATCCAAGCCAAAGGTGGCTAACTTTCTGCCAAGGTTCCCAGACCACACCTGAAAAAATTGGATTTGTGATAAACAATCTTTCAATGAAATTATTACAAGACTGTAGTTACCTATCAATTTCAAAATTGGTGTTCTAATATAATTGGTGTTCTAATATAATATGCCACAATATAAGCCTGAGATCATACTCACAAAGTGGGATCCTAGTTTTATGAGAAGCTGTGGCTTCCGACTGACACCTCAAAAAGAGAGTTCAGTACTAGAATAATCCAGTTTGGTATTTCAACTGCGTATGTGCACAATGACACAGGTCACACGTCATTTGGGATAACCAATGCCCGCGCATAAACACGCAAGGTGGTCGCACATCGTGCACGTGTTAAATTCAATCAGAATAGGCATTTGAGTGACATTACGTCATCAAATTTTATCCCGAATAACCTTTGACCTGGACTACTTCATCGAGATACCGAACTGGCTTATTGTAGAGTGGTAAGTGATTGTGTTTGATGCAGCGCTTGAATACTTTCCAAGATCTCAGTTTTCAAAGTCATCCGGTTTCTTTGCTCAAAATAATCTGTTCTCATGGCAATCAGATTATCTTTATTCTTGATTCCTATAGCAATATACATCGGCCACCATCAACATGTTCCCTGAAACTACAGTAAGTTCTTGAATCCAGCATGAAAACAGATCCTTACCTTGATTTTCTGATCATCACTGACAGTGACAAGCTGCCGTCCGTTTGGAGAGAAGGCAAGGTGGTTGATGGGCATCACATGACCATCTAGCCCCCCAACCTAGTCAGATAAGAAGAGTCCAAAATGGGATTATTAACAAAATACCACAACCCACAAGGAATAGCAAAACAATAACATGATATGATTTTGGGGAAATCTATAAGACAAATATAAGTTTCAAATCTTTCTGTGAATCTGTGTGGAGTGCTGTGGCCTTGTGGTCTAATGTACCAGACACAAGATCTTAGTGATACCACAGGATGTGGGTTCGAGTCCAGCAGGGGTCAAGGTGCTTGTATCTTTGAGCAAGACACTTTGTCACAAGATGCTTCTCTCCACCCAGGAGTAAATTGGTGTCTGTGAGGGCAGTGATGGTTTTGTGTTTGATTAGCCCATGTGCGCTTAACTTGCAGCTGGGGCTGTATACTCCTCAGGGAGCTTAGGTTTCAGGAATGAATAATAGGCCTGATGAGCAGGGGTAATAATGTAACACCTTGAGCACTGTGATCATGGTAGATATGTGCTCTTTACAAATACATTATTATTACTACATACAGTTGCACTATATTAAAAGTTGCAAGCACTGGGCACCGTTTGTAAATGAGGTTTGAGTTTGGCATACGTGAGTCTCCTTACTTGGTCCGACAGCACCCTAAACAGTTGGTGAATGTGTAGATACAGGAATGGACAGACGTTTGCTCAAAGGTAAATACAGTTGTGGTTGCAAGTTTACATACACAACAGTTCTGCAAAAGAAATTCCCAATTTTTCCCAAAGTTGTGAACCAAATCCAATTATACATGCATGAAGGACTTGTGAAACATCACTTTATGCATGTACTGAGAATTTACAATAGCATTTTTGTTAAAGAAACTAGGGTGCATGCAAAATCATATTAAAATGGGAGAATTTGGGACTGTTAGGGTTAAGGAACAATTTCCAAGTCCATGCAAATTTTCAACTACCACTGTAGCTCTGAGCTCAATTACATGGATAATATATAATTCTGAATAGATTAGTATCATAACTACATACCTGAGTTCCTGTATTGGATGACCAGATTTTGACCGTGCCGTCCAGGGAGGATGATGCAATGTGCGCACCACTTGGAGAGTAGGCTACAGCGCGGACTGAGGCCTTGTGACCTCGCAGGATCTACATCAGAGTAAAGGTCGAAGGTTAATCAATGTCTGTCCTATACTTATGGAGTTTTAATAC
The DNA here is from genome assembly GCA_037893225.1 of Hippasteria phrygiana. Lineage (NCBI taxonomy): Eukaryota > Metazoa > Echinodermata > Asteroidea > Valvatida > Goniasteridae > Hippasteria > Hippasteria phrygiana. The sequence goes on along the minus strand of JAZGUH010000569.1, from coordinate 106,169 downwards.
AGTTTAATTGGAGATTTGTGGTTTGTGTATATGTGACCTGTGACACTTTCAAAGAATAGTTTGAAGATGCCACCTAACTATACTGAACCAACAATCTCCAACAGTGGACAAATTCTGTCAGATTTTGTCAGATTCAGCAGGCTTCACACTTTGCTGTTGGATTTTGTCAAATTTAGCAGTGTGCCAAGAGAAACCGAAGAGGGTTTTGTCGGACTTTTCCTTCAGTTCATTAGTCTGCCCCTACAACAAACTTTTTCAATGATGAACAGCATTGAGTGATTTAGGCTATGTGGCATAGCAAACCGTTAAAAGACAAACTTTGCTAATCAAAATTCACAATTTGCAAATCAAAGTCAGTTATTCAATATTTGTGCACCGATGTTTCTCAGCAAAACTCTCACATGAAAAATCATCCACCTTTAACATTCCATTCATACAAGAATTCTCACTTGTAGTTTTACAGATTAGAGATACGTGAGAATCAACTATAAACTCAACACCTTGAGTGGCTTACAGACTTGTTCGGGGCAAACTTGCATAAAAAAAACCACTAACCCCAAGTCTCTTCTTGTCTTCTACATGCCAGATCTTCAAGGCGGAATCCCAGCCACCTGTCACCACCAGTCTCCCCTCGGGATGGAAGGCCACACAGTTGATCGGGCTTGTGTCGCTCAGGGTGTCTAAGAGTCTGCCGTCACTATCATCCCACAGCTTGAGATCACAGTCCCACGAGGCCGATACGATCATAGAACAGCGGTTGCTATAGCAACAGGAGCTGACACGACGCCTGTGGTCCTTCAGAACGGCAACCCTAAAGAAGTCAACAGAAAAGTCTTGGCATGATGATACATAGTGGCTTCAGGAAAACAAACATTTCTTTGGAGATGTAAAGTTGAATCTGAGAACAGTATAAAGAATTTTCCTCTCTCATTTTGTTATACCACAGGATATATTTTGTTGATACGATTGTGCGAATTTAAGAAATCAACTTAATAGGTTAATTATTAAAATAATATTAGTAATGACAGTGTTTCTATGTGTTGACAGGCTGCACATCCCGCATTTCAGACAAGCATACGCACACGTCTGCATTGACAAATTACGCTAAGCAAATGTTCCGCTGAGCTAAAATCAGCCGAGGACCAGTCCCAAGCAATACTTTATGACATACAGTTTGGGTTGGTAACCAGCTTTTTCTAAGCAAGGATTTTTTGTACTGAGCAGATTTGTGTGCTTAGCGACTCCATGAAATTGACCCCTGTACACGTACCTGTGCCCCTGATTGACATCCCACAGACTGAGTGTCTCATCCATGGAGGCTGTGACTAGACGCTGTCGGCCTACAAAGCAGCAATCGGTTATTGCATCGAAGTGACCCACGAAGCTCCTGACCTCCTGTTAAAAAAAGGACCGAAGCAGAATATGAACATTCACATTAGCAACAAATTCAGATTAAAAAAACGATCAAACATTCCACACATAACAGAAAGGTTTGAAAATTATCAGAAATTAACAGATGGCACACTGCTTCATACAGTACTCTCTCCCTCCTAGCGCTAACCTCCTGAATATGGATGATAGCCATAGCCACGGTTTGAAAAAGACCAGCTGGCTGGTTGACATCTATAGGCACATTCCTGTACGTACTCAATCCACTCATGTTTAAACTATATTGTTCTTGAATGGGAGTGTAATGAATAAATGGAGCTTTTTTTCAAACAAAGCTTTCATTTACACGAAAGGGGCTCCAAGTGTGATGAATAGGACCACTCTATTCAGTGTGGTGCCTATTGTTTGCATTTACGCTTGGCTACACAACCCGATCTCAGCATACCAGCACACCAATAACAGCCAGACACAAGGGTTAACCCCTTGACCTCGGATATCATATGGGGGCGCCGGGGTGCCAGGCCAGCTTGTGCAGCCCAGCAAAACGGAAACAAGAGGTCTGTGCAGCCAAGCATATCGTACACAATACCCAAATAATGGATTGAACTGCAGAGATTGGCACAAATAGAAGTCAACCGGCCAGGTGGCAAGGGGTTAACAGAGCCCAAACCCTGCTGGATTACGACAAGACTTTCCTACCAATAGCTGCAGCAAATATCTGGAGTAGGCTTCCCCTGATGTCATCAAGCAGTAGGGGGCTTAGTGTTTTAAGGAGGCTGTGCACCGTTATATGTAAGGCCATACATAGACCTTGGCTTCAAGTACAGAAGTTCAGATTTACTGAAGCAGGTATCTAAGCTTCTTTTCTTTTAAAGTCCTATTTATGTTGCTGTGCGTGCTCTTATAGTCTGTTGTATATTTTTATGAGATTCTGTTTGCCCACCATGTGCTGCTTGTCATGTTTGACCATAGCTGCCGGAATTGAGTTGTGCATAAAAAATATATCATCACACAAACAACCCATGAAACTGACTAAGTAATCTGAATGATTTTTCAAAATGAACAAAGAAAAGTGGCAGGAGTGGGATTTTCAACCTGCGACCTCCGGAGGATTTCTGAGGACGCAGGTTCAAATCCCGCTCCTGCCAGTTTTCTTTGTTCACTTTGTAAAAACTCCCAAAGATTATTGGAAACAGAATTAAAACCAACACCTTCTCTCCTCACCTTAGCTGTCTCACGCTCAAACAGTTTTACTGTGCCGTCTTTATTACCACAGGCCACAAACATACCATCGGCTGAAATGGCCAAACAGGTAACAGCCTGTAAAGAAACAAAGTGAACATTTAATCTCTGAGTGAGTGAGTTGCCTTTGAATATACCCCAATCACACACTGTGTAGTTGACCAATGTAACATCCAAAACTGGCACATCTAGTCCCGTATAGAGTAATGGTACCAACATTCCATAGTTTTGAATCCAACATTCCACAATTCTAAATCCATCAAAACCAATCACAATGGAAGATCTTTTTGAATGAACTAAAATTGCCTGGATTGGTAGGATTTTTATTTACTACTGTATATAGAGGAAATGAGTTTGACAGCTTTTTATCTCAACACTACGTGAGGTCAGGTTGGTGCAGGAATTGTATCTTCCCATTCCACCTCTGGTGACCACGGTTCAATTTCCATCGAGGTCCACTATGAAGAGGATTTACACAAGGAATAATCATTCTCTAGTCTTTCTCATTACTGCATCTTAGATTTCCTCCCTATCACCATAAACATGGGTCTTTAAGAAGACAAGAGCTCATCCACTGATCAGGCTACCCAGGATAAGACGTCGGTAGAGGACAAAAATCTCTCTTCTAATTTACATCATCCCTTACACACTGACTATGTGGTACCCACTGCTCGGTGGTCAAGTGGTTAAGATGTCTGCACTAGTAAGCAGGTCGTGGGTTCTAGTCCCATCTCAGTAAGCCTGTGAATTTGTTTTCACACAGGTTCTCTGAAAGCACTTAGCATACAGTGCTTTATACAGTACATTGGAAAAGTGCAAAAATCTCTTTTCTAATTTACATCATCCCCACGCAAATTCCATCTTCTCACTACCCAGGATAAATAAGATATGAATATAAATAAAATGACAATGATGAGCATATATTGGCTTAGAATTAACAGATTCACCATGCAGGATGCAGGAATCACATTTTTATTCCAGAGAAGATTGGTTTTAATTTCTGAGCGATCCTGTGCCGTTCAAACCCACCTCGTTGAATCCAGTGACGGTCATGGCACAGTCCTCCTGCTCCTCCCTCTTATTCTTCCAGACCACCAGACTTTGACGAGAAGCCACGCCCCCGCTGTCAGTTGAACTTGTCATGGACTGGCAGACAGCTGATTCCGAAGGCTCATTGGCTGCTTGTTGCCAAGTGAGGGCCGGCAGGTTGGAAATGATGTGGAGATTGCGTGACACAAAGGAACGGAACTCCTGTTGATATTAGAAACAACATTGTGGTAGATGACAAGGTTTCATGTAATTTGTAACTAGTCCTGATTAAATCAGGCTTATATATGACGCAAATAAACATGATGATGACCCACCTGTACTTGCGGCTTCGCCAAGAACTTCTCTCTGTCTCTCAAGGCGGCCCTGTGCGTCCCTGCTGCTCCGGATGCGACGTCTCCGATGAAGTCATCCAGCAGTTGGAAGGCCAATCCCATCCTGCACTTGGCGTAGATGAACGGCAGGCTGCACAGCACCGTTTGCAGCTCCGTGTAGGCGGAGGTAAGAGATAGATGATAGGGGAGCTCGCTGAAGGCACGGGACTTACGACCGACCCAGGTACTATTACGCAGAGGGTCAGCTTCTTGCAAGAAGTAACCTACATTGAAGCAGGATAATTTAATGACACCTTTGTCTGTATATTGCTTTAGCAGAAAATGGTGTGCTCAGCAACTCTATCAAGCTAAACATTCAATGTACAGCAAAGTACTATTACTTTCAATTCTACCTTGTAATAAATCTCTACTGCTGAAAGACATTTATATCAAACAAACAGTGACGACACCACTACAGTTGAATTCTTCAGTACTTACCTGCAAGCAGTGCATGTAGCCTGGTTTCGGACTCTGCCCCGGCACCTCTCATGTAACGCTGTCTGACGGCTTTCTTTATGTCACCGTGAGCCAGACTCAGGTGGTTCACACTATGGGAAACAAACCGTGATATTTACTTTTCAGCTTCAAATGAAGGTGTTCTAGGACGGATCCTTGTGCCGTCCCACTCAGACCAAAAAATCAAAGGAATGACCAGAGTTGTAATCAAGTCAATCACAAGTCAAATAGAAGTCAAATTAACTAGCTAATCATAGTCATCATGTAAGATACAGGGGATGAATAAAGACATAGGAATGGTTTTGTCCAAAGTTCATTTGAACAGCTTGTGACTTGTGATGTGACTTGTGATGTGACTTGTGATGTGACTTGTGATGTGACTTGTGATGTGACTTGTGATGTGACTTGTGATGTGACTTGTGATGTGACTTGTGATGTGACTTGTGATGTGACTTGTGATGTGACTTGATTACAACTCTGGGAGTAACTCAAATGGACAGGAATGCAAAACGGAAGGATTTACAATCTGCAAGAATAAATGATTAGTTTATATAACAAGATGACATTTAAGAATAAGTTATTAATTTCATTTATAACAAGATGATACCAACATTCTTTACAATTGTTGGAATGAAACAAGACTGATTGCCCTTGATGAAATGATCTTGACTGGTTTATACAGATTTGTTTTTACTTGGTTTTTGGTGTGGTGAGAAGTAAGTATCTCGGGGGCAGGACTGAAAGGCTGAATGATAGAATGGATGAGTTGATATTGAGGCATTACCTCTGCTCCCCGAACGGACGCAGGAACCCCTGTAGGCTTCGCATGAGCTGGGCAAAGACTGCCTGTGGCAGCATACGCTCTGCTGTCAGATGTACATTCTTATGTCTTCAAGACGGTACTTGCTGCTTCCCAAGATGCTGTGAAGGCTCAGGAGACTGTGTAACTCATCCTCAAGTAGACCTGAATATTCACAAACAAGTCAAACCATCATCTTATACAGGTTTCTTTCATCAGTTCAATTTGACTTAATAAACAACACGAGCCCTATGAGCACTTATGGGGCAGTTTCATTTGGATGACATGTATAATAGTCTTTCAACTTTCTCAAGTGAAAAAAACAGCTATTAACAATCATGCAGGTGCCATTCATAGTAGTTCTGCAACTCATATTCTTTAACTCAAAAAGCATACAAATTTTGTTCAGTTTTGCTAAGGACCTTCCTAAAATCTCCCAAAACCCAACACTGGAATGGCATATGTTGTATGTACTTGAAGGAATGACGACACCTATACAGTAATGACATGAAAGAGTGTTTGGCAAGAGTAGCCCTTTTTTGTTTAATACGGTGGCTTAGCTCTTAAGTTCTGAATCCATCCAAATCCAGAAATACAAGTATGTGGTTTGGGTCTGGCAGATTAGGGACAGTTACGGTTTCAGTCTACTCACCATCTCTTGAGCAAACCAGAAGGGCCAAGGCTGTAGCCAGTAGATCCTTGCCATGGTCTACCTCTAGTCTCTGCATCACCTCCTGCAACAAGGCACTGACAGTGTGAGACATTCGCTTCAGCCTCTCAGACACCTACAAAAAGACAGTAAGAGGAAAAGCGACAGATGAAGGTAACTCCTTGCAAAATGGTTTTTAATATTGTTTTGCCTTTGACAAAGATACTGCTAAGATTGAAACATCAGGCCCTCCTGAATTTTAGCAAATAAGAATTCAGCGGCAATCTGAAGCAAGTTTACGCAATGCCCAACGGTCAAATAATAGCTAATCAATATCTAACCACACAAATGCACACTATGGTTCAAGTGCAAAAGTAGTGACCCCAGTCACTGGTTCTGAAATGTTGCTATTAAAACCAGTGCAAGATCTGCAGGCTCGTTCCAGATGAGTGACAAGATATGGTTGATTAGACAGAGGTTATGCAATGATAGTCTAATAATCGTTAACTATAGTTATCTATAGTTCTTCCTGGAACTTGTGTTAGAATTCCCCATTCATGGGATGATTATTAAATTGTATTAGGGAAGTTGTCTGTGTAGCCTGTAGGGGAGGTTTAGAAGATGCCGTTAGGCACAAAAATTCTGAAAATGGATGGACAAGTGTGAATTTGTGATGTTAATACTTTGTTGTGTGCGTGTGTGTACAGGTTCTCTATATACTTCCGAGGACAAGAGGAGAAAGGAAATACAAAGAAACCTTTCACTCCTCGCACGTCAAGTCTTTTGTTGAAATCGGTCCTCGGACGTAGAAGTACGTGCTTAGTCTATGGGGTTGGGTTATATTAAAGGAACAATAGGAAACACAAAACATTGTCCTCGCAAGTATTGGGAAAGTACGAATGTGTGAACGTGTTGGGATATTCAAACCGCGGACGAAAAATTCCGGAGAACAAAAGAGAACAATATCGTCCGCGATTCCCAGTGTACGTCCGCGATTGAGATCGTGTACAAAACCTATGGGAGTCTTTTGAAAAAGTATAAACAAAAGAGGAACAATGGGAGGTCCACGATTGAACCCGTTTACATGACTGTGTGCGTGTGTGGGTGTGCTTCTTCCACCGTACTCAGGCTCTGCTTTAGGAAATATGTACGTTTCTGTGAAATCTGTATTATGGATAATGCCAAAAACAATCATAGATTGTGTTGCCCTTCAATGGGAAAAATTGGGCAGAAAGGTTGATCGGTCCATTGCTTTTTTTCCACCAGTTGTGTAACCCATAAGTCGGAAGGCAAAAAGTAAAGCGATATGCACGATTGTACCATCGTAGCTATATTTAAAGACAATTATTTTAATAAAACTTGCTCCTTTTGTGTAGGAAAAGGAGCAATTTTGAAAATTTCTTTAAAAATTGTGACCCCCCCCCCCCAAAAAAATAAAAACGCGACCCGACTTGTGACTTTTAGGCTCGGTTGCGGAGGGCAACACAATTATTATTAAATTTTTTTGTCCTAAAAAAGAAGCAAAATATATATTACAATGCAGCTGCAGAGATGCCCTCTTTCTAAATGAAGTTGAATTTACCTGCTCAAAGACCCCAAAGACACGGAGTTCCTCGCAGGCCAGACTGAGGAACAATGGCATGTTAGCCTCTCGTTTGCCGATCAACAACTTCATCTGTAAGAAAATTGGATCAAGATGGTCACAAGATTCTGTGCAACAGAATGCCTATTCACACCAGACAAATCTTGGGGTTAATGCAGGATTGTGATGTGCAATGTTTCACACTTTTTTTAATGAATGATTTAAGACTCTGCATGGTAGAATATCGATATTGGATTGGTTTTGATAACACCACATAGACAATCTTGTATGCATGTTTAATTATCATTATTTAACACTAACCCCTTAGGCATTTTTAATAGGAAGTGTCCTCACCCTGTCAGAATCTAACACTGTGCAGTATACCTATGGCACATTCTTTGGACTTGGAGAAATTGGGGTATCATAGCTCCATGTAAAGTAATGGTGCCAAGGTGCTACAGTCCTGAATCCATCAAAATTTAACACAACCTGCTGTTGGAGTTTGTAAGGCTTGGGGTAGATAGGGTTAATCCCACCCTACATTTAAGGAAATGCAAACAAGTTATCTGAATTGCCGATTTCTTACCTGGTTGTTGAATGGAGATTCATCCAGTGTCTTACGGTGAACAGCCAGCATCCGTCTTACAACCGTGGCTTTGTCTAGGAGGTCAAGGGGGCCCAGGGTCAAGGTTGAGGGGTCACGGTGGAGCAGTGCCTTGTGGGACTGACTATCCACGACAGTGCTGACCACAAATATCACATCCTGGGAGGGGGAACACAATGATGGATGAAGGAGTTTGTAGAGTTGAGTAAGTATGAAGTGAGTATCAAATACTCATTGTCCCACATCAGGGCAAGTACAAGAACCATAACAATTGATTCTTTACAGTGAGAAAATGAATAATAGATTATAATTGTGTATACACATGGAGGAAGGATACGAAGAGTTAGAGCGACCGAGTGACCAAGTCACCCAATTTACTTTCCTATATTAAGATTCCTCACACAACAGAAATAATATCAGAATTTTCAAAGTGTTTACTTGATTGACAAACTGAATATGTCCTCCCACAAACTAATACCGGCCAGCATTCCATACCTTCGAGCCAGCATTCCATACCTTTGGTACTTCCTTGGGAAGCCATTCCATATTCTTTGCCTGGTACACCTCCTCCATCTGATCCAGCCCGTCAAGAATTATCACTAAGGGGGAGTTCCCACAATGCACTGCAGCAGCCTTCAGGAACTCTGGGAATGCAGTCACCAGTTTGCTGGTAAGAAAAAGAACATCGGTACAAAGACTGGATTGTAAAACCTGGGAGTTACAATAAGAAAGAAAAAGTTGGTATTCATCTTTGTAAGCCTCTCACAAATTTAATTGATCCAAACCTGAAATGAATTTACCCATTCGTCAAATCTTACAGCCCGAGTGTCAAAAACAGCAAACAGCTTTGTTTTTGATTACATTATTGGCAAAAATCCTTGACATGAAACAACACAATTCCACGACTTTTGCAAAACTTCTCCACTGACTTTTCAAGATTCAAGTTCAGAGTGTCAAAAGATAAACTCACTTGAAATCTTCTGGTATGGACAGAGTGAGGGCAAAGCGCTTCTTGAGTTCCAGACACAGACGGCGCAGCATGGCAAGGACGTTGCTTGATCCCACCGCTGCACCCACAAAGTGAACCAGGACGTGGTTGCTATCTGACTCCTCGATCTTGTTCTTGTAGCGTTGTGCAAGACAAGACTGAAAAGAACAAATACAAAATGAGAACAGGGAATTTGTGAAGAAATTCAACAACTAATGAACTAAATTTAAATCGGAGGCATAGCACAGTCAGCGATAAATTCAATATTAACCCTAACTCCCTATGTGGTGTGAAAAATTGTATTGAAATTGGAGGATTAGGACTGTTAGGGTTAACCCTTTGCGTACAGAAGACGTTTATGGACGCAAAACAAAACAGTGCCACCAGGCCGGATAATGCCTACAGCCGTTATTTGTGCAGTTTCAATCCAAGGGGTGGCTTGAGGTATTAAAAATGAATTGATTTATTGTTGTGGATTGAGTTTCTAAATAAACCCAGAGAATCCAACGTATGTTCAAGCAATATTATTAATGGGCATAGTGGCACATCTTCCAACATGGCGCATCTTCCAATGTGGTGCACTGTGATTTTTCTCTCAAACACCTCTCTGAATTTTAGTTTTATCTCAAACTGCACAGAAAGCAGCATTTTTATGAGATCAAAATATCCCTCTCCACAAATATGTAACCAGATCCTACTAAATGAGTGTTGAGAGACTTTTTTTGACTTATGTTTTATGCTTGCATTGAAAACAGCATTTAACTTGTCGGTTAGATATTACTCAGTTTTCCATCCTGATATGGACACAGTGGGTGAAACCGACAGTTTCTATTCATTTCCAAGGCCTATAACTGTAAAGGCCTTTAACTTAAAAGCAGCTCTGGGACTTTGTGGCTCAAGTTCACGCAAGTTCCCAAGAGTTTGGAAAACACAGCCTTCATGTTTTGGACTCACCATGAGGGCTGTCTTCCCACACCCACTCTTTCCAGCGATGACCATCAGGCCCTTACGGCAGGCATCCATCAGGTCCAGGCACTGCCGGAGCTGGGTCTAACGGCCGCTGAAGTCAGCTACGTGGGCGTCCAGGAAGGCCTGATGGAGGGCACCCTCATGGCTCAGCTCATCCAGGAAAGCTTCCTGAAAAAAAGTTGACGATGAGTAAAAACAACAGGGTGGTCAAAGGTTCACAGATATCAAAATGGGAAAAAGAAGTTATGGGGTATGCTGCAGGAACTAAAACAGTACCCCTTTCTGGCTGTAATGTCATCAGTGGTAAAAACACTGCTTGTCACGCCTCCGATGTCCGGAGCCACATACAGAACTCAAGGTATACGTGTTTACAAAAAGGGGAGTGGGACGTTACTGCCAGAACGGTGCATTTTGGGGGCTGGGGGTATGCCCCACTGGTTGTTGTTTTTCAGTGCCATTGGGCCGTGACCACAGGCTTCAGTTGCAAGGAAGGAAGGGGTTCTTTTGCAAGTTGGCAAATTAAAAGTGCAGAATGATCGATGACTAATGGCCAGTAGTACTACCCACCAGGCTTGCATCAAAACCAAATTTCAACATGTAATGAAAATTGTAATTTTGGATGAACTATAAAACTATTCTTCAATTTTACTATTAAAAAAATTCAAATTCTGGACTGTTATTTTTGAGACTGTTTAACGGACAAGAGAGCTAAAAATAACTGAATTGTCTACCTCTTCAGGATAGTGTCGGAGGAAGGAGTTCCACAGATTGTTGACAACACGAAGACCCAACTCCTCTAGGTTGGTGGTGACTGGTTTGTGGTCTACAACACCACCAAAACTGCACGGATACCTAAAACCAGATTATTTGAAAGCAAATCAATGTAAGACTTGACTAAGTATCAACAACAGTGACTTAACTCTAACAACCTTAGCCTTCTAGCTGAGAACTTTCTTGAATCGCCCTGAACCTGCAACTGTGCGGTGCATTTGTTTTGTTAACTTTCAAGGGCCATCAATTCACATGTGAAGAAATACTGACTGAGCTCTCCTCTGTCCTGCAAAATCCTCCAAACTCTCCAAGTGGATTTTGAATGATCTGGGAGGCCTGGAGGTGTTATAATAGTTAGAAAATTATCCTGAAAGTTTTTTTTTGCTTGTGTTATCTCTTTTAGTTTTTGTTTTTTTAATGCACGTTCACACCGAACAAGGCTAAAAGCCACTCGAGGTACAGAGCTGCTAAAAGAAAAAAAATTGAAGATACAAGAGGTAGGAATTCATATTCCTCTTGAAGCAGGAAAGATAATAAGATGAAGGGAAACATGCATCAGGCAAAGAATTCCATAGAGATACAGAACGAGGGGAAAAGCTATTGGCACAGTGCATTCAGAGAGATGATAAACAAATAGAAGTAAGAAAAATGATTCGCTTCCCAAGTTGTATCGTAAAGTTGGGACATGATGGGAGACTACCAACATAAGGCAAGAGATAGCTCAGTTGGTAGAGTGCTGGTACGGTATTCCGGATGTCGCAGGTTCAAATCCCACTCCTGCCAGTTTGTTTTCTTTATTTAGAAAATTAATTTGAATTACCTAGTCGGTTTCAGTTGCGGCTTGTTTGACAATATTAGAATAAACACAGGGAGAAACTGAGCCAATATGTCTGCCAGCGAACACAAATAAAGAAAAACTCTTTCAAGCTTAAGACAAGCGTACACTGCTTGCAGGAGTCAATGAGAAATTCAAGCGTGAAGATATTAAACAAAAGTAACGCTTGAAAACAAACCCCTCCTCCATGATATTGAAGTTATCCAAAGTATATTATCCAATTGAAATATTGAAATAACAACCAGGATATTAAATCCAGAGCCGATACGCAGAGACTTCAAACTGAAACGTTATCTTTACCCATCAAAGACCTCCAGTCCGCTGCGTCGCACCCGCTGTTTGAGATTCTCCATCTTCTCCACGGCTGAATTAGACTCTGCCTGGAATGTAGACTGGCATGATGGGGGCACTTCACTGAAATTATAAAAAAAACTCTGACGTTAACATCAAAATCAACAACCGTTAAATTCCAATCAAATCTTGGAAAAGAAAAGCTTCTTCAAACTATGATTCAATTTAATTCAGAGAATTCACAGTACAGTGTAATCCGAAAAAAAAAACCCGGAGAGGCTATTATATAGGCAAGGTCAACATCAGTAAAAGTGGTGTCATTTTGAAGTTAGCAGTTCTAAGTTTGGTCGATACGCAAAAAGATGCTTGAAATTTTCTCTGGACGGTTTTAATGCTTACGCAAATCTTTAAGGCTTGCGAGACTTCTGAATGCTATTTAAATATCCCTTGAGTGAACAATTTCAAAACACACCCATAAAATGAACAAAATGATGAGCAATTTGTCAACCGTGATGTTGAAAATTGCATCTCTAGTACAACCACTTGGTGGTGTACTGTACTGTGGATTATCCTCATATTATATCCACATGATGACATCCTCATAAACCTTACATAGCTTCTGATCGTGAATTATTCAGGGTTTTATTCTTGTGTAAAAAGCAGTCGGTTGTATTCGTACTGTAAGAGTAACATCCCCGTGTTAAATTTTGATCTGCCCTAAGATTTTCTTTATGGAAGATCCAACTCTAGAATACTCTCAAACAGAACACAGCCTTCTGGTAGTTTGGTCATACTATCTCAAGTAAAACAATGTTACCAAAGAAATTGACTGACATCTGTTGTGAGGACCATTGAGTGACTGCTCCAGTATTCAAAGTATTTTTAGAAGTACAAGAGATTCCATCTTCAAACTAGGTGGTGTCGGCTTTGCTTATTAAACAATCACTTACGCCATGAAGCCGGAGTCTCGAATGTAGAAGAATGCCCTCCCTACAGCTTTCGGCGGGTCGCAGAGTGCCGCGTGCTGCATCTCCAGCTCGGTGATAGAACGCCCTCCCGGGTAGTCTTGTAGCCAATCAAATTCCTCGGTGGCTGGGGCTGTGTAGGTGTCTGGGCAGAACCCGTATCGCTCTCCCAAGATCCCGACGAAGTAGTCACAGCGAGAAACCTCCGTCAGACAGATCTCAATAGACCTGTACATAAAGGAATCAAATATTTCAGGTAAGTATATCTTTTGAAAATATGGATGTAAACTTTTCGAATTATTTATCTTCTGCAGTAATAATTCTGGAATGAAGTTTTAGCAAGTATTTCAATAGCATTAATATGTAAAAATGAGATATAAATGCTTCTTCATTTAATTCACAGTACACAGTAAAACTTAATGTAAAGGTTAAATTTAGAACATAATTTTGTATTCTGTGTTTTTCTGAGAGCCTGTAGAAACAAATTCACAGGCTTACTCAGGCAGGACTTGAACCAACAACCTCCTGCATACTAGTGCAGACATCTTAACCACTAGACCACCAAGCTTGCCAGGGTTGGCTGGCTGACTCAAATACACTATAGCAGCGGTACAACGTAATTAATGCAAAGATGGAACTTTGCATTGGGGATGATACAAATTGGAGGAGAATTTTGAGACTCCTGATGCAGGAAGCTGTAATTGTTTTCAATGGGCGCTCTGAAAGCACTGAGCATACAGTGCTTAAACACAATGTTGGGAAGGGCTCTATTCTCTTCTAATTGATATAATCCTTATGTAATACGTATAATTCTAGCATTACATTAAGGTTAATTAAAAAAACAATCTTAAGTGCTTCAAGATATTGGAAGGGGGAGGGGGGGGGGTGGGTGGGTCCAAAGAGGTCTCAATGGCGGGGGAGGGAGAAAGGATTTAGTACCCACTGTGAAGTGACTGCACTTTCAATTTTAAACAGAAAATTTAAAAAATTTCGCCAGGGAGGTCAAGCTGCTCCGAACCTGATACGTCACTGGTAATCATGATTATTCCCTACGATGCATACCTGTTTTGCCTGGTGTCCTCCTCTGTCACACCCCACCTCAGATCGACCTCCAACACGTTGAGGAAGAGCTTCTTGGCGCGAGCCCGGAGCTCAGGGAACACGAAGCGGGTCAAGAGGTCACGCTCACCATGCATGTCACGGAAGGTGGAAGAGATAAAGACACGAGCTGTCCTCCATCTAGAAATACAAACAGAAATGACACCTGGTCAAAGGTCATAAATATAAAGAGAAATGACACCTGGTCAAAGGTCATAAATACAAAGAGAAATAATACCTGGTCAAAGATCATAAATATAAAGAGAAATGATACCTGGTCAAAGGTCATAAATATAAAGAGAAATGATACCTGGTCAAAGGTCATAAATACAAAGAGAAATGACACCTGGTCAAAGGTCATAAATACAAAGAGAAATGACACCTGGTCAAAGGTCATAAATACAAAGAGAAATGACACCTGGTCAAAGGTCATAAATACAAAGAGAAATGACACCTGGTCAAAGGTCATAAATATAAAGAGAAATGAAACATGGTCAAAGGTCATAAATACAAAGAGAAATGACACCATGTCAAAGGTCTAAGGAGAAATGACACCTGGTCAAAAGATCGTCAAACACAAATAGCATCAGTAAAATGGCATCAGCTATCATTTGCTGCAGGACATGCAAAATCCTGGACAAACCAAAAAATACGGCCAAAATTACACAGGGTTGTATGAGGGGCACGGCTCTGCACCAAAGAGCGATATGCTAATGATTAAAAAGTCCTCCGTGTCCCATGGAGAGTACATGCACCATATGCCTTGTATACCAAAACTGGGAAAAAATGCACTCCTGACTTTTAAATTGTTAACCCTATCCCCCAGAAATTCGTATTGATATTGATGGATTCAGCAACGTTAGGGTTAAGGTATTTAAGTTCACACTAATAAAAAGATCAAAATCAAACATAAAGAGAAAAGCAACATCAAGTCCAGAGATGATTTGCCAGACCAGACTCACCTGTGTACAGGAGCAGCAATGGGGAGAGGTTTCTCTGGGCTAGCGGCAGACGAGGACTGGTTAGCATCGGTGCGTCCCACTGCTGCAACCTGTTACAACAATGCAAGAAAACTGACTGAGCCAACATGAATCTGCTTGCAACAACATCGAGTCTAGGGGTTTACCAGGGGACTAATCAAAGATCTCTGTAGAATATACTGTTTCAAGAGATGGTGTTCTCAAATGCCATGGTTTTCAGGAGAAAAAAAGTGTGCAAATGTGCTCCTTTACATAATGAGAAAGCATGTAACAAACAAGAAAAGTAACCAAAAGAACACAATTTGTACATAACCGGTTTCATTTTTGCAATTTTTTTTTTCTATTCAATTCTTTCTAGTTATGAAACCGAGGACTTTCTAAAATAAAAAATACAGTGAAAGTTTGTGGTAAGACCGTGCGGAAATGAGTCTCTCTTGTGAGCACAAACTGCTAGCATCCAGTTCTCCATGGCTCATCGCCCTAATCCCATCTTTGGGGATCCCTCATGAACCCCACTACCAGTTGCAAATCAGTAGTCTCCTGATGACACAGAGCATACTGTTCAAATCAGAGGCTCTTCTAAGAAGCAACAAACTACCACAAAAGAGATCCATTTCTACATTGTGTTACTGCAAACTTTCACTGTAATGATATGAGAAAAAGCTTTCGGTCAAACTTGATAAAGAACGTTCTAAAGTTTTCACACTGTGCGTGCGACAAGTGACTTACCATCGCAGAATGGGTCCAACTATGATTGATTTTTTGAAAATGAGAATTTCTAATGTGCTTATGTTAAGCATGAATACACCTTACCTGGAGCTCTCTCAGGCCATAGGCTTTGTCGATGTTTTCAACGCGATTCAGTTGGCCGCTGTCACCTCGCTCTGCGATGAAGCGTAAGATGCCGTCACTGTAACCATTCAAGCTGACGTCATTTGGGTGGCTTGGCTTCTCTTTCGCCCTATCATGCCTTTTTTTTTTAAAAGAAAAGAGAGGTCAAAACCGAAAACTACATCATATCAACTTTTGAGTAAATCAAACAATTTGACTTCGGCGGCTGTAAAAAAAAACGTTTCTTTCCGAACAAAAAAAAAACAGGCTTTTTTTTAATTATCAGATGACCCATTAAAATGCAAAAGTTAAATTTGTTTGCAAAAATTTTCAAAAATATTTTCCTTGCACGTAGATTGCACAACAGAGCATCTGGAATTCAAAATTTCTCAGGGCCCTTGTGTGGGCTCTGGACTCCATGGTATGGACAAAGCCGACCAGGATTGATGCGGCCATGATGGGGGCATCCACACCAAGTACCTGTACAGTATTAAAGCTATTGCTTTGTATTAAAGATTGCAATCATTGGGTGTGTTCGAGCGTGTTGCTCTTGATACTCGCGAGTGTAGGAAAATGTTGCATGTGCATTACTCTCGAACCGCGTCAAGGTTAGAGCTGCATTCCACTGTCCTTGCTCTATGCGTGAACGTTGCCAACGTTTGCCAAATATGAGAAACAATCTTCCATTGGATGTGCACACAAATTTGAACATAGTTTAACATTTTCCTTTATGTATCATATTTATGACAATATATAATCAAAAGGTCAGTTCAACAATCAAAAAAACGATAAAAAAAACTTCATTGGGAAAGTCCGAAATATTTACTTTCCGCATGCTTTCCGCCATCTTAAAATGTTAAGTGGAAACAATCAAGTGACGACACCTCCGGTGCAGGAGTACACTCTCGGTTACCCTCGGGTCATACTCCTGCCGTTCGTGTGCTCAAGAGTATACTCGTGTTAACACGAGTTACACGCTCGAACGCACACATTGATTGTATTCAGCCAAAGAAGCTTTGGGCTGACAAAAAGGATGGTATGTGGATGCCCCAAGCAATGGCTGCCCATATCCGAAAGACACAGGTCAATATAAAAAAAAAGTTGGATTCGTCCACAAAGGCGTCGTCCTGCACACTTGCATTCATTAACCTACCAACCACCCCTTTTATTTTATCCAGCTCACCTGTGGTCCAGAAATATCCGGACAAACAGCAGGTCGGGATTGACCACCTGTCTGTACTTGGCTACAAACTCCTCAAGTTCCTTCCAGACTGACGTGTCCTCCTTGCTGTCTTGGTCATCAGAATCATTATTAAGTCGGTATAAACTCTTAGCGTAGCTCTGACCAACAATGATCAGGTTGTCAATGTGGACGCGATCACGCAGAGCCTCATATAGGGAACTCACGTTCAACTTGCTCGGTTCGGCATGATACCAATCTACATCCCCGTGCACTGCCTGATGAACGAATGAATGAAAACCTTCTATCTTCAGTAAACTTGAACTCCCTGTCTTAATTCGTTTTAATCCCACAGCAACAGCCTTTAACCGTAACTTTCCTAAATGCTCCAAAATCCCCCTTGCCATATGAAGGAATTTGGAGGATTGAGGATCTTTGAAAGTTGAAGCATCGGAGGATTTTGCAGGATTGAGGGCATAAGAGGATTTTGCCTCGGGAGGAAAATGGAGGATCCAGGTCATCAGGCCCAATCTGATGCTGGTCGATTTCGGAGGATTGAGGTCACTAGGGTGTCACTATTGTTTTACAGAATGTTTACAACGAGCCGCTTTGAGCGGCTTGCCGGCAGAAATGGGCTTTTTTCGAGCCGCTGTAAGTGGCGCGCCGTAGCGGGGGAGTTAACACTTTGAAATCAGAGGATGTTGGATACTTGGAGGAAAATATGATGTAAGGAGTTAGGGTTTTAATACAAACTAATTTCAAATTTAAACACATTTAGGTTCAATTACCTCTGCATATTCAACGATTCTTTTGATGTTTTCCAAGATGGTTCCCTTCTCCAGTTCGATAACTTGTTGATCATTGATCCCATAGCCAACCAACAAACAATCCTCACAAGCATTCTTACACATCAATCCAAGCAAAAGGGCTGCCTCCGATCCCTGGACTAGAAAGAAAAATGTTTGTGTAAACACTATAATATTGCCATGACACTTGTACTAACCCTCCTGTGCACCTGGCCAAAATCGACAAAGTTGTTGTACAGATCAAAACCTATCAAATGTCAGATTGAAACACACACAAACTGTGAGAGTTGGTGTTTAGAGTTTTTGATAGGCTGTGATAATTATAAGTATAGGAGGGCTAAAGGGTCAAAGAACATCTATTAACCGTAACCATGCTACATTGTATATTTCCAGCAAAATCCAATAGTGGTAAGTATTTTCCACAGGGTTCCCGCAGAAATCTTCAAATGAAATTCCATGGCTTTGTCTATTTACAATATACAGTGAAACGCCGCTATAACTGTACTGGCAAGTCATCACAGTGAAAACAAAGGTCTATTCAGACTTCCAGTTTGACACAAGACCACTGAGCACCACAAGAGCATCAGAATGTTACACTGAACATGCAACAACTATAGGGTGTAAACGTATGCATCATGAGGAATAGTAAAGTAAACCGCAACAAACTCAATGTTATTATATGAACCATTTTTATAAAGCTTTCAATATTGATTGATGGGTGTACTGAAGATATTAAAGCAATGTATTGCATTCTTGTTATTAAAAAAATAAACAAATTGCACCGTGTGTCTGGTTCTTGCACAGTGTAATTTTGAATGTAATCTGTGTTGGATTCAAAAACAAATAATTTTTCAGTTACAGAAATTTAGAAAATAAGACCAAGTAAAAAAAAACACTAGGTGATCGTCCGTTTTTTTTTTTTAAGAGGAGGATGAGGGCCATTTTATAATTATTAAAGATGGCCACCAAGCATTTAAATTCAAAATGGTTGCCAAATTTTTTTTCAAAATGACCGCCAGCTTTTTATTAGCTATTACAAGGGAACGTTTTGAAATAATTTCAGTGATTTTTTGATAATCGGTGTTCTAATTTAGTTATATAATATTTCTTTTTTTCTTTTTTCGTCTTCCATGAATTTTCTAAAGATGAGAAATCGGTTGAATACTTGATTGAATAATTGTATATATTACTTAAGAGAGTAGAAATAAGGATTTGGTTTACTATTATGTAATTATTTTGTGTGAAATTATTATTGTACAAATAATTTAGGCAAAACATGTCGAAGACGACATTTTTCTCTCGAGGGGGAATAATGTGACGGTTCTAATGCGAACTCCCTCTATATATTTAATGTAACGGTTTTGATGCAAACCCCCCCCCCCCCCCCCCCCCATTATTTATTTTGTAATTACGTAATCATCTTCTATTATTTAAATTGGCGAGCGCCCTCTTGGTTTCTTCAACCAGTTCGCGCGCTTCCCACTAAACTCATTCTGTTCTCAGTCGAAGACCAAGTAACACAGCTTTGTCTTCATTCTTTAACAGAAATAAAACACTGTGCCAAAACCAGATTCTGCTAGCCGTTCAGCCCGAATTCCTTAAAGGGTCACATATATACCGTTCTCGCTGGCTTTGAAGAAGTCTAAATTATCAGGAAATAAAAATATGAGAAGGAAAAAAAAATTAAAAACTGCGGCTTTAAAAAAAGAATGTTGGGACGATCAACTGGTATTTTTTGTACTTGGCCTAGGATAAACAAATCAGGTAATCAGAGAGTCCTTATTTCTGAAGTAGATTTTTCACTAGTTGCATACCATTTCCATTTCAGACCCTGTTTCAGCCCCTGAAGTTGAATATTGCAAAAGCCTAACTGGGGTTGTTTTGAAAATATTGTCAAGCGTTCCAGGAACATTCCTTGATCTTGACGCATACTGAGCGCTGCATGCAACAATGATAGGCGAATAGTGCAAATGGATCGATGAATTCCCCTCACAAAAGCATACGAACATTCCGCACAGCTTCAATTTTGGCTTCTTGTGATCTGCAAAGAGCACAATAAAGGATATCTCCTTCGACTGATCCTCCTGTTTCAACCATGGCATTATGTTTCTGCCATTTTCCAACGGTGAAATTTGATGGTTCTTTGGACATTTTATACATCATTGTGTACATGCATCGCCAGTACAGTATGCAGCATACATGTACGTGCGTCAAACGTTATCGTGTCACCATGGAGCTTACAGTTCATGTCGGCATAACGAACACGGTACAGTGTACCGTAAAGTGTATGGGGGTTTGTGAACGTCTGCGCCCACATAGTACTGTACTGATCTACACGTACTAATCTCCACACAAAACTGCAGTCACCTCGTTTCTTAAACTAGTCCTTATCGCGCAAAACCATTGAAAGAAACTGCAGACCGACTGGATGTGAGACTGCGCCAGTGTGTTTATTAAACAATCTATCAAACGGATCGGATAAAAACGATCTGCATGTATGGTATGGCGTTCGAGTCCGATTTATTTTTTTACATCCAAAGTTTCCGTCGTCACCGCACAGGTATGGTTGGGGGGTTATCGAGCGTCGGCCGTCGTTCTGTATGATCTTATGAGAAATTTTCATTCGCAAAAACTGCTAATCGTTTTCTAGTTGTCTCGCTTTTTGTGAAAAATGTATCGCATTTTGCGATGTGAATCCAGCTATTTCCATCACTGGATATGATAGAATAGGGTTTTTAAATATACAGTGATTAAAATCCCAAAATTTACTTTTCAGTGAAAACTCATTTTGTGGTGGCAGGTTGGATGTGGTCCGCAACTGAAGGTGTTTACACACTGTGTGTGTGTGGGGGTTGTGCAAGATTCTATGACTTTCCTATGACTTTCTTCTTTGAATATCAATTTTCAATGAATTCTTGTAAAATAACAGAATTCCGTGACTTTCCATGACTTTCCATGATAAGCTTTAAATTCCAGGATTTTCCGGACTGTTAGAACCCTGTTGCAATGTGTGAAAAGAACAATTGAAAGACAGCAGAATAATACCCCTACCCTATCCAGTCCACTGGCTGCACATGAAGATGTATCCATCTGGGGTCCCACATCACAAAACATGTAGGTCTTGCCATTGATTGGCTTGATGTTGTTATGGGTGGCGATCTTCACGGCTGTATCCAGGGCCTTGCGGTAACGAGTCAGTAACTCCCTTGTGTATTTGATCCCCCTAGACACAACAAATCAGGGATGTAGTCGAGTCCATCACAAGTCCCTGCAAGTCCATCACAAGCACTCCAGTTCTAATTCCAATCACAAGCTATTCAAATGAGCTTTGACAAAGGCATTCCTTTGTCAATGTCCATCCAGTTACTTGTGACCGGCTTTATGAAAGGACTTCTGACTGGACTTGCGAAAGCACTTGTGAAAGGACTTGCAGGGACTCGACTACAGCTCTGCAACCAATTATTTCCCAACTGTCTGAACAGTCAAACTAGAGGGCCTTTCAAATAACTGTTCAATACATCAGTGAGTTTGTAATTTGTTAAGTTTTAATATCGTCGAGCAAACCACAAATAATTTGAATACATTTTTAAAGTAAACAAAGAAAATGGACGGGAGCAAGATTTGAACATGCATGCGACCTCCGGAATACTGCCCGGTGACTGAGCTATCTTGCCCTATGTTGGCGGTCTCCCAAATTGTCAGTGTTCAGGGAGCACTAGGGCTGTCCCGAATATACCGAATATTCGATATTCGATCGTCAAGCGAATATTCGAATACCATTTTGCCAGTTCGAATATTCAAAAAGATATATATGCACATACAGATACGACTCTGATGCTATTTTAATAGAAAATTTACGGCGCTTAGCAGTGTCAAATGCCACATTTTTGTCAATCGTAACTTTTTGTGGACGGAGGTTTATTGTTCCCGTCCGTAAAACCCTTGATACGACAGGGGCAATTAAAAAAATGCTGTTTGAAAGGTCCATAATATCAATCGCCCTACGTAAAACACCGGCGTGCTTTTACGTGCAATGCTTTTTTACCGGTGCGGCATGCACTGAAAAACTTGATCAGCGAGTATCGAATATTTGAATATTCGGTCAAACCCAGTTTTGAATATTCGAATACTAAATTATTCGAAAATGAACAGCCCTAGGGGGCACTAGTCAGAAGTCATAAACCCATAATGCCGTACAGCTAGGGATCATGCCCCAACTTAACGATGCAACCTGGGAAGCGATATTGTGGGGATCACTCAATGAGGATACAACTTTTAAACTTATAATATCATCAAGCAAACCACAAGAGAAACCGACGAGGTAATTTTAAATAATTTTCAAAGTGAACACAGAAACCTGGCAGGAATGGGATTGGAACCTCCTCATTGAGTCATACCGACAATGTTTATGTTGTTTTACATTATATTTGTTTTCTTCAGATTTTTGTGTACAAGACCCAACAGAAATAAGGGACTGCAGGTATCAAAAATCACAATGAGAAATTCACAAAAATGTTCAACCCTTCCATTTTCAAGATTCAGTTGTGGGGAATTTCAAATGCATAAAAAATGGCTCCTTATTACGGAGTTGGACACCAGTCTGCATACTGACATTTATCTTTTTCTTGATTTACAAATTAATCAAACAAAACTTACGTTGTCCTTGGATCAAGTTTGTAAATAGCTACTCCATCACGCCCAGCTTTTCCACCACGGCCACGACCTCCACGACCACCACGCCCACGACCTCTACCACGACCTCTGCCACGACCTCTGCCAAAGTTTTGACTTTGTGCTGATGTAGGGTCTGCATCGATGACAACCAAAATACACATCCAGTAATATCTTCGAGTTGGTAGCGCCAGTATCACATCCAGATGAATGACACATAATTTTTGCCTATGTCAGTATTTTACGACAGAGGATTATGGCGCCACCACTGTACTGCATGAATTATGCAATATTTGTGCATGCGCGCACCTGTTTCAGTTGGTATGGTGGCTGCTAAACTTATAATGCAATGTTTTAACCATTGATCTCCATACAACGTGTCGTGTTCTTGCACAGTACGAGTGTGCGGCCGGCCGGCGGCATAATAGAGCCTGAGAGTTCACCCCTGGGGCACGCATCCGGCTGGAGACCTCGAATAAGAAAATACATATACAATTTCTTGTATTTTCAATTTGTTTTTTTTCCATTGAGTGTTAAAGAAATTCACCCACTGAAATGGCCTTTACAAAATTGTTTCTACCATCAAAAGAGAAATATGGTGCTAAAAAATGACTTCAAATTTTCGAAAATCTCTAGAACACATGAACGTCATGAAGTATCAGGGGCGGATCTAGGTTTTAACTAAGGGGGGGGCGTTTACCTGAGGTGATTGGCCTACACACCCCAGCGTGCCGAATTTTCGACACCCGACACTGGTTATTTTTCTTTTTTTTCTCAGCCCAAGGGGGGGGGTTTAAACCCCCCAAACCCCCCCGTAGATCCGCCACTGAGTATAATTTTTCGTTCCCGACAAATGTATATATACGTATGCCCATACAAATGCACACAGTTGCTGCATATGCAATTCGCTGCAGTACTGATTGAAAATATTATTTTAATGTGAATGTGAATATGAATTTTAATTTAAATTTTAATTTAATTTTTAACTTACATTTTTTATTTTTATTTTAATTAATATTTTAATTGAAATTTAAATTAAAGTTTTAATTCTTTTTGCAAACATAAAACATAAAACAGCGCTCCTCATTGTTCCCACTGATTGATCAACTTCAAAAATAACTTCACAGTAGAGAACTGACTTTGCTTCACGAATTTGGGTGTAAGTCCTAAACGGATGGTCGGATTTTGATGAAATAAAGATTATTTTTCATTTAAGAAGATTTCCGAGCACATAGTATGAAAATTAGTATTATGGATTACCCAGAAATATGGTTGTGCATTTTGTTTGGGACACCCTGTACGTGGATGCATGTCAGTACGGAAAAAGGAGAAACGTGCGTACGTAAGAGACTGAGGAAATTCCGGACTGTAATTTGAAGGATGACTGGCTAAAAAAAAAAACAAGATACACCAAACTCACATAAAACTCCAAAACAGGGAATCCTATATATTTTTCAGTTTGATTTGCAAGAGAAAAGTCATAAATGATGAAATACCAACCCATTTTTTCCTCTTGCTCGAGGAGAAAATCACAGAAGTGCAGTGACCCGTAGGCGGACAAGAATCGGACAGGGAACTGCTTGCTGTTGATGACAGATTTTGGGTTGGTGAGCTTGCGGAGAACCCAAGAGTGGTACTTGGGTCCCACTCCTGCCTGAATCATGTTACGCAAGTTCCTCAACATTGCCATAAAGGGTAGCTTCTTGTGGTCTGTGAAAAGATCACACACAAAAATTTGAGGCAGTTTGCACTCAACCTCGTCCCCATGCCAATCAAGTATTAGGTTACCCCTAGCCGCTCTCTCACCCCGATACTGGATCGTTTGCATATGGGTCATTCCACCAGGTTGGGACACAGTGTGTGACATTTATCCATATCTTTAAAAGTACTATTACATTTGATTCAGTTATTTCATGTAACATCAGTCTTTGGGTGGGAAATATTTTTGAAAGTTTTAAATCATGTAAATTATATTTTACCAAAAATATGATTAAAAACATGCTTCAGTTTGACATAACCAGTTTGACGTAACAGGACACGTCCATATTTCTATTTTTGTCTTTTTTCAACACTTTAAATATACATATGGGAAATTCACCATGTGTACTAATTGAAAGATATACTATGCAACACAAGAACACTTTCTTTATGGTAGCCAGTGTCCAAATATAGCAGAGACAGCAAAAACAGACGTGAGAGTGGACGTAACATGGACACTGTGTCCACTGTTACGTCCACACATGCATGTTTTTATTGTTCTTGCTGTTTCTGAGCTATTTGGACACTGGCAACCATAACAAAAAGTGTTTTCTGGTAGCATTGGGTGTCTTTTAGTTAGTACATATAGTAAGTTGCATTATTATTTATTTAATGACGAAAAATTAAGGCAGTCTGGACGTAACATTTAGTACTAACATGGTGTGACATGAAAATGGACATTTCCATTTTGTAACATTTTCAACATTTATATAAATAATTATGCAAACTCACTCTGTATACTAATTACAAAACACAAACTGCAACACAAAAAACATTTGTTATGATATTCAATATCCAAATGCAGCACAACAGCAGAAATATATGTATGGTCATGGTCTAACATGGTGTCCATGTTACGTCTGCACCGATTCTTCAAATTCTTGCTATTTGTGCTATGTTTGGACACTGACTGCCGTAAAAAGGTGTTTCATTGTTGCATAGTGTGTCTTTTAATTATTGTACATAATAAATTTTACATATTTATTTATTAAAGTGTTAAAAAACCACACAAATTTAAATGTTGGACACGGTGTCCATGTTACGTCTATTTTACATACAAAAAAACACACTTTTTATCATATTTTTGTAAAAATATAACTTACATGATTAAAACTTTCTCAAATAATCTCACACCCAAAGACGGATGTCACATGAAATAACTGAATTAAATGTAATGATGGTTTTAATGATATGGTCATATACACACTGTGTCCCAACCTGGTGGAATGACCCATATTCAAAAATTTGGGTATATTAATAAATTGGTGCATGCTGGCAGGTAATCCCTTTAGTGTGGTGCAATCTGGCACTTCAATATAATGTATGTGTCCATGAAGGGGTTACAGGGCACCAAACTGCATAATAGTAGTATAAGGCTGTGTCTGAAACAATCAACGGCTGCGGTTATTCACTGTGGGACGCCAATGGAAAAATTGAAGCCGTAGCCATCAAATTGCCCGATTCGGATGTTGCATAAGCTACAAAATCTATGCATACATGTAGTAGGTACACCTTCATATACTTTTCCAGGCTGGTGCAGGCAAGCCTACTCAAAATGCATGTTGGTTCAGGTGGGATTCCATACCAAAGGAAAATGGAGGGACCGAGGACCATTTTTAAAAACTGGAAAATTTTGATAATCCAAGTTTCAGCGTTAGAACCAATTTGTACATTTATGAAGATTTCAATTTTTTTTCTTCATTTTTCTCATGTAAATTTTTTAGAAAAATCTATTCTAGGGGTGTGCATTTACGGGTAGTAAAAGAACCGGGTACCCGATTGAAAAAAATACGGGTACCTGGGTACACATTAAAGAAACCCAACCCAAAACTTCCAATCCCGGAAGTTGCAATAATGTCTTTCTCCGAGATTCAAAAGTCTGAAAAATCTCATGCCTGTCCAGTAAACACTACTCCCGTACTCCACCATTACATGTTCCGGCACGTGCATGCGCCAGGCATATCACAAAAGACAGAAGCTTTATACAGTTGTATTTTTTGTGGAATAAGGCATGCTATTATGTCTCGTCGAGGCTCTTTATCCATACCCAGACTACAAAAAACACTGGTAAATTCCCTTTATTCAATTCATTAATTCAATTTTCGTGAGCGTCATAAACATGAAATCTGTGCTGGGTTTCCCATGTAGTTGGGTTGCAATTTTGAAAATTCCCTACAATCAAAACCTTTCCTTTTTCATTTTCTGGGAAGTTACTATGCCATAATGTAAAGTTGTACGAGTACTCAATTCCATAATCTGGAACCGGTTCCTGACATGAACGGTCGGGTACTCGGGTACCCAGTTCAGATGCACACCCCTATAATCTATTCACTGAATCGTAATCAGATTGTTAACTGTGGTAACTGATCAAAATAAGGGAAGGTAGTTTTGCTTCCAATGTCTACTAATGAGAATAATGACAGAAGCCGACCCTTGGGGTGAGGTTGGCTTGCACTGTGATCTCAACCACCGGGCAGATTCACATGCTGCTTACCAAAGCATGGTTACTGAAGAAAATAAATTATCTTTTTGGGTTTGGACGCATAGTGTCATATTGCTTGGCAATAGATTGTGGAAATTTGACTTCCAATATCCCTTGTTGCATATGTAGGCAGTGCTTTTATACTCAGAAAGAAAATACATATTTTATTATCAAGTTTTCATATATGTCCTATAAATGTGGGGTACAAAAGTGTGAAATTTTTTGGTGTCCCTGTTATACCTGACCTGTGTAATTTCCCATCAAGTATCATTAAAATCGACTTCACACTAGTTTTTTACTTGTTTGGCAGGTACTTTTCTTAACATAATCACTCTTAGAGATAGAAGACATTAAAGAATGTGTCCTGAATTGCAAAATATTATACATGTCAGATGTAACAGGGGCACCAAAAATGGACCCCAAATTTAAGAGATGACCCACATGGTTGTATTTTATAGTACTTATTGTTATTTGATTAATTTTATCTTCAGATTTGTTATTGTTAGTCACTGACATGCCTAGACAAAGACCAAGTTAATAAAGGTTTACTACTCCGCCTAATGCCTTTTCAGTGACTGCATTTTTTTCTTGTTATTGTTGGTTTAAAAGACAAAGGGAAGAGAGGAAATTAAACATTGAATTGAACTGAACCCATCTTGAAGGGGTGAGCTTTGCGATTATGACCTTTGACTAACCTATTAGCGTCTCCCATGTCGAAGCCTTGTTACCCTTCAGCGATACTTGAGTCTCCCACGTCTCAGGCGTGGGCAGTTTCATGCGCTTGCCAGCACGGTCTGCGTCCCATGTCCCCGGTAGCCGAGTCCTGTAGAATGACTCCAGATCCTCAGGGTATCTGGAGGTCAAGAAATTTCACTAATACTTTTAATAAACAGAGATGCAACTGGCTCTTGAAAGAAAAGTGGAAATCATGAAAAAATGTCAGTGCCGGAAATAGATGGCCATTGCATTCGGTATCAACGCTACTGACTGTTGATAACTGCAAACGGAAAATGCAGCATTTTGACCACAGATTGCATTCTGTACAAATGGAGGAACATGGATATCTGGAAAAAATGTGCATGGCCTACAGAGGAAGAAGAAAAATGTCCACAGTATTTTTTAATCATATAAAAAGAGTTGCAGTTTGTCATTTGTTCCAGACTTTCCAAATTGGCAAATGCAGTTTCTGATTGAAGCATACAGTCAAATCATAATAGTTCAACAGCTTGTAAAATATTGTTCAGCCACATCAACTGTAAGTCTAAGTGCACAAAAAATACCACAGGGTAGTTACAAGTGATTGGTCAATATAAACCGATCCATTACGCATGACTAGATGTATTGACCAATCACAGACGTGCGCCACACGTAAACACACATGTCCGAATTTTGTCCGACCATCACAGCGTCAAGGAGCAGTAGTTCATGGATTGGTCTATTCCCAGCCGGAGATTGCCATTTCTGATTGGTGCAAGCTATTGACCAATCACAGTAGAACTGCATGAATGTGGCCTGTCAAATACCGCCCAATCACGTAAGTTTTCATTCTATGTGGAATGTCTAAAATCCCAGATATAACAAAAATTACTGCAAAAATGCCATAGGGTTTGTCCACAGGGCATAGACCAATTTCCGAATGGCACATTTCAAAATATTCAAATACTTGATAAGTTCCAAGTTTGAAACCCAAATACTTTATTATTGAAAATCCCCAGCCCTAAAAAGTACTACAGTAGAACCATTATAATGAACATCATGGGATCCACAAAAATGTTCACTATAGTGGTCGTTTGTTATAGTGAATAATGATATATGTATTAAATACAACAGTCTGGGAACTAAAGATGATGTTCGGTATAGCCAAATCTTCAGTACACAGGTGTTTCACTGTATAAAACTACTACTGTCGACTCTCGGTAATAAGAGCTCGGTTAACACGAGAACCCGGTTAAGACGAGAATTTTTGTTGGTCCCGACCGAATTGTGCACATTCTTATGGGAGAAAATTTCATTAATACGAGCTCTGTTTACGCAAGAACTCGGCTAAGACGAGCATTTTTTCGCCCGATTGAGCGCAAATGTATGTATTGTTATTTCACGGACATTTTGGAAAACAACCTGTCAATCAGCGAATCCATTCAATTTGAAAAGTAATTGTAATGTTCGTTAATTCTGCAGTGCGGTTTTCACTCCGCGTACACATCACCTGTTTGTGTCTCATGCCGCAATGATAATGGCGCAGTCATAATGCTCGCTAATCCTGCTCTGCGGTTTTCACTCCATGTAGACATCGGCTGTTTGTGTCTCGAACGTGCCGCTAGAGGGGGCTATTAAAAGGTGGACAATGGGCGATTCCGGTTCCCGTGCCGCTATAGAGGGGTTTGTTTATGGCGGCTTTCATGCCGCCGGAACGCGTAAACTAACCCCAAAGTGTGAAAACAGTAGCCTGCACTTGCTTTCATTCCCCTTCCAGCCAGCAGGAAAAAAAATAACCCAACCGTGCCAAGGCAATCATGAAAAGCAGAATGTTTGGCGCCCTCTTTTGTTCAGTTATATCAATCCCGTTTGTAACTCAAAATATTTAATTTACCCCCAGGATTATAAATTGATTTTAGAGCTTATTAATCCCCCGATAGTCGCACCCCAACATTTCAAATTTTACCGTAAAAACTAGTCATTAATGAAGACCCCCCACGATCGAGAAACGCCCTCTGTTGTCCACAAAAAATGCACTGGTTTCCTTCCTTTTGTGCCTTATGCTAGTTTCCGTGATGGTTACCAACTAACAAGAGCCCGGCCGCATAATATTTTTTCCTAGGAAGGTTAGGGGCAATTATCATAAATGGGCGTATCTAGACCGCTATTACCATCATGCATATTCATGATTAAGTTATTTTTTATAATAAGCATCACACGCATCATTCAGACAACTATATAAGGTTGAAGTAAAAATATTTGTTCGAACTACTACTATTGTGGCTATATTGGTAGAGCATAAGTCTTTAGACTACAGAGACCTGGGTTCGAATCTTCTGCCCGATTTATATTTCTTTTTCTTGTACTAATTGTGGTGTGGAGGATTTTATTTCAAGGGAAAACAAGTCTGAGAATCTGTCTCACAGCTCACACAGCCAAGTACAACGCCCCATTTATGATAATTGCCCCTAACTTTCCTAGGAAAAAAAATCATGCAGCCCGGCCCCATCAAAATTTATGTGTATGATGGAAATACTTACGTGCGTGTAGCTAATAATGCAGTGGTTTGCAGTGATCTTGGCAGCTCAAATCGCCCGGTCGGCGAACTCCAGCGGTCTTGTTCTTGTGCTCAGGTGTTGTTTTATTAAATATTACTGCTTGTTTTATTAAAAATCTGCTTGCAACATTTTCATACATAAGAAAGCAATACAATTTTATCGACACGATGTGCGTGGCGTTTACATTGTGTTTGGGGCCTATCCACGCATCACATTTATACACAATATAGGGGAAAACCTGCAGCCCGGATAGGACGAGAGCCCGGATAATACGAGGACCTCGTATTAACGAGAGTCGATTGTACTCACTTCTTGCCAACCACAGACATGACGCTCTCTACCGGTTCCACGATGTGGAGTTTCCTGATCAGCTGTTTGAGGGTGTAGGAGTCATAACTGAATTCAAACCCCTCTTCTAAACAGTCATCCACAGATTCTGGCTCAGCCTTCTCATCTTCGCCTTCCTTCTCATCTTCGTCCTGATCTTTATCCTCATCATCCTCATCTGTTTCCTCCCCCTCATCCTCTTTACCTGTTACCGGGCTCTTCTTTTTCTTGCGCTGAACATACTGATTCTTGCGCTTCGTTCTGGACTTCTTGTATTTTCCTGGGAGAGTGATGAGGCCCGAAAGGATTTGTTTTTATTGATTTATTCGAATTCCCCAAAACTTCACCCAAGTCTGAGTCACATTCAAGTCTGTGTCATCAAGCTCAGACTGAGCCAAAGTTACAAGTCATTTACTAAACATTTTTTAAACTGAATGAAACATCACTCCAATTCATCATTACTCATGGCCGAGTCCAGGTTCAAATTCATCAAAAATATACCTGATACTGACCAAGTCACAAGTCATACAGCTATGACTGGTATACATGATGGCATTTAAAAAGAGAGATGGAGACAAATTGCAATTTCATTATGACATTTAGGTTTGTGGTGAATACTAATAGTTCACATGCTTTGGTCACCCGGCCTGTCAGGCCGACAATATTCCAGCCAAGAAGGCTCTTGGCACTACCATGGACTCCAGCAGAGGTCAGCCTCTCCAGCCCCTGGCTGGACAAGACTACACCAAGAAAACCCAATAACAGAGCAACTTGGACGACCAAGCGAGATCGACAATGTGAGGCTGTACAATGTGGGCATAGAAGATTAGCGCAAAGACCTAAGCTAGTGACGGACTAACTGACTGAGTTACATTTTCCCATTTAGAGGTACTTACCCAGCTGATAAGTGTCAAAATCAGGGAACTTGGCCACCATGACTTTCCTCAGGGCTGAAGGTAGAGACTTGTAGCTCAGCTCCTTATCCTGCAATGACTGGGGGAAAGAAAGCACAAAATCACTATGCATTAAAGACATCGTGAAAGAAAGAACTCAAGCACATCCAGACTTCACTCTAGCGCAACGGTTACAAGCTCAACCCTATCAAGATCAGTAAACCTGACCAACGGGTCTCCTCTACCCAAGGTCTTTCCACTGTACATCCCTCGGTCACCATTCCGTACATAGGTCAAGCCTCACATCAGCTCCAACGCATCTTCCGTCAAGCCGGTTTCAAGGTATACCATTCAGCTGGCAACAAGGAAGACGACTCCTCAAAGCCGGGAGTCTACTGTATTCCCTGCGAATGCGGCAAAGTCTACATTGGGTAAACTGGTCGGAACCTTCCCAGCCACTAGACTCAAGGAACACAGAGCACATGGACGATGAGGGGATTTTGACAAATCGTCCATTGCCAAGCATTCCCACATCAACGATCACAAAGTTGATCGGGAGATGGCTAAACTTATCACTCCGATTCAGTCCTGGCATCCAAGACAGGCCAAAATGTCAACCAGTTTTCTTTCTACAAGTACATGCAATGACTCTTCTCAAAGTGACTATGAATCTTACAAGGTAAAAGTCAGCAATGATAGCCCAATCTGACGGCAGAACCACCGACTGTCTGAAGTACTTCTTCAGGTAGGGGCGACATTCGCGGCGGTTTGCAGCCAACGCGAGCAAAAAGTTGGCCGTGCTGCGGATGTTTAGTTCCTGGCGAGTATACAACACAACCTGTCAATCACAGAGAAAGAAGATGTACAGAAAATGTCAGAGGTGAGCCACTGAATACTCGGAAATACACTGAAATACTATACACTGAAAATGTCTGCACTATACTGTTTGAACAAACTAAGGATGCCAAACTTTTCCATAGCGTTTAAACATTTAAACATTTAGTCAAAACTTGCAAAAAGGCTGCAGCCTATCCCAGTATTTGTGCGGTAATGGTGGTAACTGCAGGTCAGGTGTGTTTGTATTTAATACTAATGCACCTATCTTGAAGCCAGCTGGAAATTCCAAATGGCAATGTCTCCAGCTTGCACGTGGAAGGAACCACAACGAATGATATATTTATTTGCTGGGAACCAGATCATTTAATTGGCTGAGATATTATCATCACTGTCCATCAGCAAAGACCACCCCCATTAACTAGCAGCACATCATCAAAGTCTGGTGGCCTACAGCTGAACCCAAATAGATACTTTGTAACAAACAAGAGACACATTGTATCAATTGGAACAATCCAGCTGTCAATCATTCTCTGGAAAGGCTTTGTTGGAGCCGAGATTTCATTGGGGCATTTTTTTCAAAGACCTTGGAAAACTGTACGAAAAATGAGCTCGGAAACTGAAATGTTGACTCTATGGGGTCACCTGGCATCAGGTCATGGATGAGTGGCGCGCCCTGGACATGATGGCGCTATGGCATATCCGGGGCGCGTCACGCGCCCAGATAGCCACGCCTTGACTAAAGGCTATCAACCACCCGACTGTTGAAAACGAGCGCCGTTTTTCTCTCGGTTTTTTCGCCATCCAACAACGCAAAACTTTGAACATGTCAATGGAACGATATTTCCAAAACATAGTAACCCCCAAATCCGCCCATTTTTGAAAATTGCAACAATGACCAATCATGTACATGTACACTGCCTTTAAGCAGATTTTTTTGCTTAAGCAGCTCTATGAAATTGGCCTTGAACTTTAGGAATGCGCTACAATTTTGGTTTTAGTGAAGTTAATCAACAGGATTCTAGTATACATCACAACATTGGTGGAAAGTAGCACAATTTGAAAATGATTTCTCCTTTTAAAGATGCTAAAGTCATGTTACGAGAAAATAGAGCTCAGAGTCTGTGGAGCGTGTAGTGCAATAAACAAAAGCAATCCCTTAAACACAACATTTCGAGATTCAATTCAGTTATAAAACTTTGGGATTCATAGAATCGGTTTTTAGGATGTAGAAATGTTAAAATCCCAAACTCAAAGTGAGACTTTCCACAAAATTCAATGAAAGCTTTGTTTGAAAAAGCTCCATCTATTCATCACACTCCCATTCAAGGCTAATATACATTCAAGAGGTTAATTAGTTGTTTAGTAGACAGAATGGGGTGGGGAAAATGATTTTGTTCAGAGGAAAGAATCAAGCCTCTTAGTACACATAAAATATTCAAAGCTCAGCAACTGACCTTCAAGACAAACTCAGGATTTACTTGAATAACGGCATCAGTTTTCTTCAACAGGGCAAGCCTGGTTTGATCTTTACGATTTCGGATTTGAGGACTGTTGACTAAAGATGAGGTGACCAGGTTGATCAAGGATGTCTGTGAGAAAATACAAATCACAAAATGTTAAGCGTGTCAAATGATATACAAATAATGGAGTTTTGTCCGACGCGGTTGGCGCATCAGCGCAATCACCCAATAGCCCAGCGCAATCACACAATAGCCCAACGCAATAAATTGCACAAGCATTGTGCGATTGCACAAACATTGCTCTTTCGAAACCTTGCTCGATTGCGCAAAGATCGCTTATTTGCACAGGCAAACTTTGTGCCATCTAACAATTGCACAGAGCTTGCTCCATCAATCAATCATTCAAAACCGTTCCTGCACGATCTGCCAATCGCATGTACATATAAGTTCTGACCTGCGCAATTGGTGGCTCACGAACCCACCCTTTACAAATGACTAATTGCACAATCCCATGATCTACCGATTGCACAATTTTTACCTTTGCGCGATTAGTAGATAGTGCAAAGCATACGCTGCGATAGCCCCACTAGTGTGGCTGGCGGATTTTGACATCGGGCTGATCCTTAGCCACATGTCCTGCCCATATTTTTGTGTGGTGAAAATTTTAAGAATTCGTGCGGTGGGGTAGCGCTTTCTGGACAGTGTTTTTAATGGTCTGGATGGGTTCTATGTCATCTTAGCTATTATTATTAACCCAAACTGCTAACGGCTAGTCATCTTTCTCACCATTTTCCGAAATATTGGACATTAAACTTGGACTCCATCTCTGAGTTGCGGAGCTTATAGGTGTTTACAGAACCTGATTTGGAGGAGCATTGAGGGGACCGTCGAGTAATAGACAAGCACATTTAATATTAGCATTAGGGAAAATAGTTATTTTAGAGAGGTTTCGAGCCCGAGGAGCTGAGGAGCAAGTTGGGGAGTTGAGGAGCAAGTTGGGGAGTTGAGGAGCAAGTTGGGGAGTTGATGAGGAGCAAGTTGAGGAATTGAGCTGGGGAGCAGAGGAGCGAGTTGAGGAGCTGAGGAGCTGGATTAGAGCCAGATTCGGAGGATACATTGTAAGTCACTTATCATTTGGAATAGAGGAATAGGATGAAATAATTTCAGTCTTCTAAATTACTCTCAGTGATCGGAAATTCAAGAAACTACTGGCAGACCCGTCAAAGGCATTGTGATAAGTCTGGAGTTACTGGAAGAGGCATAAGGATAGACGAGTTCGATAATGCTCAGGTCAAAGGTCAGCTATACCAAATTCCGCATCGTCGTAAAGGCCTTTTACGCTGTTTTGGTACAGCTGACCTGTGACCTTTTACCCACATTGCATTGCAAAAGTCAGTTATCGAACTCGCTTATTGCCTGGTGTATTTATAAGAGGCATTTCCTGGCGATATTTATTTATAAGAGGCATAGGGATTGCCTGGTGATATTTATTTATTTATAAGAGGCATATTTACATGTATATTGTATGTCAATTTGTACGTTCTTATTTCATTTTATGACTTTTATAATCAGTATATTCTTTGTAATTTCTTTATTTTTAAAATATCTTTTATTATAATGAATGATAATACATGTACATACATGAGTAATTGCAAAGAAATATGTAAAAATCATGTATTTCGTACATGTATGTATATTTGTTGTATTCTTTCAACTGAAGTAATTATACATGATATGATTAACCACTCCCTATGGTGTGTGGAAAATCCTATTAAAATTGGAGGATTCAGGACTGATGCAAGAGGGTGTGTCAGAAAAAATTTTTTTTTTTTTTTACTCATAAAAGCCCCCAAAAAGCTGTAAACTGGGTCTGGTTTGAGACTGTTATAGTAAAAACAACAAAAAGGGCCATACAAAAAAGGTAGCTCTACTCAGAGAATTCCTTGTAGATGTAAAAGAAAAACAGACAAATTTCTACAGATGTGGGGGGGGGGGGGGGGGTAGGTGCCCCGAGGCATTGTGACATGAAATAATACATCCTGAACAAACAGGACAACATATTTCACCCTATCTGCAGTGTTTTCATGTTTCATGTTTATCCTTTATCATTTGCACAAACACTCTTGTTGGTACAATGCACAATTATCCCCTTTTGACTAATCAGTGACTGGGCCATTTTGTGTGTGTAAATGTACATTATACTGGTACATAAAACCAAACCTCACAATACAACAAGCCTGTGCAGCGCATGTACATGTACGTGTAGGTGATGTGTACAAGTATACATACATGTATGCACAGGCTTTTTGTATTGTGAGGTTTGGTATATAACTGAACGATGATCTTTGAGTCATCATCAACCATCAGGTTTGCACCATCAGGAAAATGAGTGATGCAACACAATGAAACAATTATTTTAGGTGGAAAAAACTGATGACAGGCACAGAAATATTCTTTTACTAGCCTGGTGTACAAGGACAAAATTACTCCCGAAATAAAAACTGCTACATGGGCACTTCCTATTGTCCTGGTTGTGGACAAGTGACTAACATTCTGTATTACTATGATTCTTTTGTATAATTATCTTTAACCCTAACAGTCCTGAATCCTCCAATTTTAATATGATTTTCCACACACCCCAGGGAGTTTACAGCAGAGTAAAACTTCATGTACAGTAAACTAGCCGAGAGAGATATTATTTGCAGTGAGGAAAATATTTTAGTGCAAGACCTGATGGCCTATATTGTGTATATTTTAAAGCCGTTATTTATAACAGTAAAGAATAAAGATTTGCAATTTCAAGGGGTGATGCAGAATGCCGGGGGAAGGGGGAGGGGGAGGGGGAAGGCCTGTGAGGTTACATGTAAACATGTATCTTTGAAGCTGGATGACGTCTAGACGCCAAACAAAATTTCCACCAGGCCGGATGACATCCATACACGCCATTCTCTGCATTTTCAATCCATTGTTGGATTATTGTGTATGTTACGATTGGCTGCACAAACCTATTGTGTCCATTTTGCTTGGCTGCACAGGCCGCCCTGGCACCTCATTATAAATAACTGTACTCACTACTCAAGGGGTTAAGGCCAGTTCATATACTCGCTGCACATTCACTGTGTACGCAGCTTGCTGCATGGTCCATTTTTAGCGGTCTTCATGCAAAAAAATATGCAGTGTGTAAACAAAGTTTGTATGTGTACACACTGATTGTATGAGTAGTCGGACAAATTTAAATTATTTAACATTTGGCACAAGCGCATGCATATAAGCGAGTTCCGTATGAAATTGAGTTTGGTCATACTTTCGCGATGAATGCTCCATCCGACAATCGAATGTCTGGATGTGCACGGGCAGGCGCAGCAAGTATGACTGGCCTTTACAGGTACATATGATTCTGAAATCTTGCCGTTTATAATGATGTCGAGTGCAATCTGGAGTTTTGCGCAAGTTTATTGTACTCCCTCCTCAGCTAATTTCCCTTTGAATGAAATCCATTCATAGGGATATGAGTAGTAAGGGAGATGCCGATTCTATGTCATTTTCTGTTTTTTCACTTTTCTCTCTAATTTTGCTGTATATACATACGTCAAATTTTTTAAAAACAAAAATAGCCCAAAAATCGCCCAAAATTTTGCTGGGTTACTACACACCAAAATTTGCACAAAATCAAGAAAATAAAAAGTGTTTTCCATAGTCCACAAGCGTACGAAAACGCCGGGCGCGCCCGGCGAAAAAGATATTGCCCCTAAAATAACATAAGCCAAAAAAAATTAAATTATTTTTTATTTTTTAAAAAAATATTATATTTGTTACTATAAAGATGGAAACACAACCCATGATTCGAGGATACAATAGATGGAACAAAATATCTTTAAAAAGATATATCGATAAGTATAACTTATCTTTAGGAACACCAACAGGACGCCATAATACGTATATCAGGCGAGATTATATTCGAGCTATAAAAGAAGAAGAAGACAAATTTAAAAATTTGAGAATACGATCTAAAGCTTCGTTAGAGCGACTTGCGCACGATAAAAATATTCGGGTCGTATCAACGGGTAGAAATGGTCGAGCGATAAAAAAAGATTACGTCGAAGCTATAAAAAGATTTAAGGAGCAAAATACTTTTCGAGAAGCAGACTTTCGAGAGACTAGAAGATTTGAAAACAGTTATCGAAATTTGGAATTGATTCCGAGTCTGTTTATCGACGATCCAGAGCAATTTTACAACACCCATACGTCGATGATCAAAAACAAAATCATAGCTGAATTAATAAAAATAAAAACGATGAAACTACAGATCGCTATGAAAATAAAGTATGTAAAAAAATCAGGTATTAAGACTACAACACAAACCGCTATTCATTTTAGTTACCAAAATCGAGTCTTAAACAAGAGCGAGATAGCTACAACTATCGGGAAACAATATGAAACGATATTATCTCAGATAGATAAATATACGAATAAAGGAAGTGGTTGGACTATAGATAAAATAGTCGCGTTTTACATCAACATAAACAGAGTTAACCCTCTGGTAGGCGCTTCTTACGTAAAACTACCCGAGTATGTAGCTAACAAACACGCAACCGTCAACATCAAAAACGAAGATCAAGAGTGTATAAGATGGTGTATAAGAGCCGCCCTAGGTATATATACCGATAGAGTTAAAAACCAATTATCAACAAACCCAAAGTACCAATTTCGCGGAAATAATCCATCTACTTACAAAACCGATGACGGATTAAACTTCACCAACATAGACTTCCCCACACCTATAAATCAGATAGCGAGAATAGAAAAACAAAACGATATAAGTATAAACGTGTTAGGATATGACGCAGACTGCAAAAATAAAACCTATCCACAAGATAAAAAGGGCTTGATATATCCGCTATATTTATCTAAAAGACCATACGATATAGAAACTATCAGTTTGCTATTATATGACGGTCATTATTGTTGGATAAGTGACTTACCTAGATTCTTATCTGGCGTTACCAATAGTCAGCATCGCAAACTGTTTTGCTTGAGATGTTTAACGCATTTTAATTCGAAAGAGAAGCTGGACAGGCACATAGAAGATTGTGAAGGAATAGACTCTGCTTTATCTACTATTAAAATGCCGCATGAAAACGCGAACAAATACATAGACAAAAGCAAATTAATGTTTAAAAACTTTAAGAATTTACAAGATGCACCCTATGTCATATACGCGGATTTTGAATCTATCTTGGTACCCTTTACGAGCATAGCTACGCAAGTACCCCAAGAAAAAACAAAGGAGCCGCCGAGTAAAACTCATATTCACAAAGCCTGCGGTTATTCGTACGTTGTAGTTAGATGCGATGGCCGACAGATCAAGCGAAAGACTTATAGAGGTGAACGCGCTATAGACAATTTTATAACCTCGTTGCAAGAACTCGAACCTAAGATTAACGAATTACTAGCTCGCATTAAGCCGATAATATATACGCTAAAAGAAGAAAAAATTCACCTAAACTCTAACGAGTGTTGGATTTGCGAAAAACCAATTTATCCAAATTACTCGTGTAATTGTCAGTGCTACAAGCCTGTAGAACCCAAAAGTAAAGAAGAACTGGAAGAATACACGTACGAAAACGAAAAGGGATACGTCGAGAAAACATGTATGTTCTGCCAAAAGAAAATTAACAAATTTCGAAAAGTAAGAGATCATTGTCACACTACGGGCAAGTACAGAGGAGCCGCGCACGCTTACTGTAATCTTAAATTACGAGTAAAACCCGGTGAAACGAAAATACCGGTCGTCTTTCACAACTTAGAAAATTATGACGCGCACTTAATCATGCAGGGTATTTCTAAGTACCAACAAGATATCTGGTGTATACCCAAAAATTCAGAAAAATACATTTCATTTTCGATCGGTCAATATAGATTTATCGACTCGTTTCATTTTATGTCTAGCGGTCTCGACAAATTGGTAACGTCTTGCCCGAGAGACGCTTTCAGGCTACTCCTGAAACGTTATGGCGAAGAAAACGCGGACCTCTTATTACAAAAGGGTGTATATCCGTACGAGTATATGGACAGCTTTGAACGATTTAGCGAAACTACTCTACCGCCTAAAGAATCTTTTTTTAGCGCTCTAAAGGACGAACACGTGTCAGACGAAGACTACGAAAGAGCGCAACGAGTATGGCGGACCTTTGACATAAAAAACATGGGCGAATACCACGACTTATACGTAACCGCGGATACTCTATTACTAGCCGGCGTATTCGAGAATTTTAGGCAAATGTGTAGAACGAATTACAAGTTGGATCCAGCCAACTACTTCACAGCACCGGGATTAAGTTGGGACGCTTTATTAAGACATACTAAAATAGAATTAGAATTATTAACCGATGTAGATAAACATATATTTTTTGAAAAAGCGAAAGGAGGGGGAATATCGAGCGTTGGTAGTACGCGCTATGCCAAAGCCAACAATAAGTACCTAAAAGATTACGAGCAAGATAAGCCCGATTCGTATATTCTCTATCTAGACGCCAACAACCTCTACGGATGGGCCATGAGTCGACCGCTACCTTACGGAGGATTTAAATGGGTCGGCACGAGTCAATTTACCCACGATCGTATCATGATGTTAAAAGATGATACTAAAACGGGATATATGTTCGAAGTTGACCTGGAATATCCAGCCGAACTACACGATCTACACAACGATTATCCTTTAGCCGCTGATAATATAATCATACCTGAAGAATGGTTATCGGAGTATCAACGAGAGTTAGCGAGTGAGATAGGAGATGGCGCTAAGGTAAAAAAATTAACAGGTACGCTGTATCGAAAAGAAAAATATGTATTGCACTACGTCAATTTGAAACAGTGTTTGAGGCTAGGCCTAAAACTAACTAAAGTACATCGGGCGTTACAATTTAAACAAAAACCTTGGATGAAATCATACATCGATAAAAACACGCAACTCAGAACGAAAGCAAAGTCGGATTTCGAAAAAGACTTTTTCAAATTGATGAATAATTCTGTATTCGGTAAAACGATGGAAAATGTCAGAAATAGAATAGATGGTGTGCTACTGCGAAACGATCAAGTAAAAGAATACGAAAAAATAGTTTCTAAACCTTGTTATAAGTCTACTATAGCGTTTAAAGAATGCGGTCTCTCATTCGTGGAATCATACAAAAAGAAAACGTATTTAAACAAGCCCATCTATTGCGGCGTTAGTATCTTAGACTTATCGAAGACTCTAATGTATGACTTTTATTACAACCAATTAAAAAAGACGTATGGCGATAAAGTAAGATTGATGTATACAGACACGGACTCGCTGCTTTTGATCATCTATACGAAAGACATTTATCGGAATCTAGAAAAACAGTCTGACTTGTACGATTTTAGCAACTATGAGAAAGACCACTTTTTATACGACGATACTAACAAGAAAGTTATCGGCAAATTTAAAGACGAATGCGGAGGAAAAGTCATAAGCGAAGCTACTTGCATCAGATCGAAGATGTACTCGATTTTATACGGAGACGTCGTATTAAAAAAGGCCAAAGGCGTAAACCGAGTGGTTATAAACAACGATCTATCTTACGAAAAGTATAAGCGATGCGTTTTATCGAACGAATGCTATTCAAACAAGATGATTCGTTTTGGAACAGAGCGCCACATGATATACACGGAGGCTCAGGTCAAGCAATCTTTAAATCCTTTAGATACGAAGAGATATATTTTACCTAATGGTATAGACACTCTGGCTTACGGTCACCGTTCTTGCTCAGAACAAGAATTTTTATAAATATCTACTCGAAAAATAAATTTCTTATGGTTATTATCGACTAACTCGCCGTCACTGTCTCTGAAAGAAAAACTCAGTTCGGGTATTTTACTCCTAATTAGAGGTATGACAGTTTTTCTTTTATTCTGAACAGTCGCTATTACATCCGAATCAGCCTCAATATATGCAATCGGTATAACGTCTAACAAGTGCGTGCTCTTTCCGTTATAGAAATTATTAGATGTAGATAACTGATCGCAATGTAAAAAAATTGTATTCAAGTAATTTATATTATAATAGCCTACAAGTTCACCAGCCGAGGCATTCCAATTTAAGGGTAGACCCAACACTTTTTGAGTATATAGATCGAACGTAATAAAAGTATATGCACCAACCGATGTTATACCGGGATT
Organism: Hippasteria phrygiana; assembly: GCA_037893225.1. Taxonomy (NCBI): domain Eukaryota; kingdom Metazoa; phylum Echinodermata; class Asteroidea; order Valvatida; family Goniasteridae; genus Hippasteria; species Hippasteria phrygiana. The sequence goes on along the minus strand of JAZGUH010000569.1, from coordinate 64,432 downwards.
AAAAATAATCTTTTTATTAATCTTGTCTACGGAAACTACCATCAATCTTAATTTATTAAATTCAGCTATTAACTCATCGATAGTATAATTTCCAGGTGGAATTACCATTTCACCGTACGGATTCTCAGCACTGCCGCTAATTATTCGCCATCCTATAATCATACGTTGAGTTATATTAACAAAACCGACGGTAAATATCGCGTTGTTTAAACTCATGCAGTAATTTCCCTTAGAGTTATCTATAGGTTTTGACAGACTAAACGTTTGTTCGTTACCATCCATTTTAAAAACGTGCGATTCCATTTAATAAAGCTTAAAAATGCTTTTAAAAAATCGCTTAAAATTTACCTATCGTCAAGTTAAAACTAATCTTTTTTCCTCGATTATTTATTAAATCGCCGTCTCGGTCTCTGATACTAAAGCTAAGTTGGTTTATCTTATCACCCACGAGTCTACGAGCGGTTAATCTTGCACGCTCTACGAGCGTATCGTCTCTTTTCGTTATCGGTATAACGTCTAGCAAGTGCGTTCCCCTTCCGTTATAGAAATTATTAGACGTAGATAACTGATCGCAATGTAAAGAAATTGCATCGACAGGCATTGTATTATAATACCCTACATAATCTACGCCAAAAACTAAGTTTTTGATCGATATCCCCAACAATTGTTTAATGTTTTTATCAAAGCGTAGAACGTTATTTTCTTCCGTTACATTTAAAGATATTTTTTATTAAGTTTATCTACGGAGACTTCTAACCAAACTAATTTACTTAGTCTCTCTTCGATCCAATCTATATCGTAATATCCAGCAGGAATATCAATTTTACCATCCGTACTACCCGTTTTTTTACCAGTGCTTGGATCGATTTGATGTATAAAATAGAGAATTTCGCTATTACTAGGCATGTTGTAGAAGCCCGCGGTTACTATCGCGCTGGTTAAACTCATACTGTAATCTCCCTTAGAGTTATCTATAGGTTTTGACAATCTAAACGTTCGTTCACCATCAAACATTTCAAAAACGTGCGATTCCATTTTAAATATTATTTATAAGATTAAAATATTTGGTTTATTAAAAATAAAATGAAATTCGCTCAATTTGTGAAATTTTTAGACCCTAATAATCAACCGGTAACGAATGCTCCAGATATCGCGAATCTAGCTGCTCGCATAGGGCGCACTCAAGTAGCTACGCAAGCACAAAGCGTTAGCGACAAGCACGAAGCGATAAGCCCAGCTCTAGATATCATGAATCTAGTTAGAGATCAAGACGACTCAACGACGAGCGACAAGTACGAAGCGATAACCCCGGAGAGTACCCCGTTGAACATGCACTTGAGTCAACCTAACATCATCGTAAACGCCAACACAAACGCGAGTTTTATCGCTCGACTAGTTGATATATTTAGCGCTTATAAAATGTCCGACGTAAAACACGACGAAGTGGTCGAACGTTACGCATCGGACCCCATGACGTTTTATCAAAATCAACTCAACTTTGCATTTTGGTGCGCGACGTCGGGTTGCGGCGTAGGACTAGAATCGTTGCTACATAAAAACCCCGTAATATCGGCCTTATTCAAGTTTCACGTATATTTCACGATCAGAAAGATACTATACTTTCTAAAATGCCCAGTTCCAAACGACAATATATTCGACGATCTAAACAATAACATCGATAAAGGCGCTTATAGCGATATTTGTCGATATTTTAATGTCGATCCAAACTTGAGTTTTAAACAGACCGTAGACTTAACTTCTGGAGGATTAGGTACCGCTTATTTGTATGCGTTTAAAATAAACAAGTACTGGCCAGATATACTTTTACCCGTACCCAGTAAAAATTATACCCCTATTAAGCTTTACAAGGTTTCGGCTGAATATGACCCGAGTACGGGTAAATATGTGACAGCTAATAAATTGTGGGAATACGATTATGAAGCTATGAACCCCGGCGCCACCTACATGGGATTTGTAGAGTCGGGCGATGCGAAACATTTTAGTAAAATTACGCTCGCGTATATCAGACAATCCGCGGACGTTGTACGACTCGGTTTTAGAAATTTTATACTCCAGAAGAGCTCGTTTACCGACGTTGGTATAGAAAAAATAAACGAAAGCATTAGAACGTACGTGTACGCCATACTCGGTGCGCAAGCCCAAACAAAAACGAGTATACTAACTGCAGGTACCGGATTAGATGCGCAAAGACAATTTGAAAATATAGTAGAAGATATCATCAACAGCCGTACGGACTTGGAATCTTCTATAACCAGATTTCAAAATTCTTTACAGTACGCTAGAAGCTCGTTAAACTTTGTGATTAGCCCTGGATTGTACTTAATTCCATCAAATATGGAGCTTTTAGTCGGTATTCACCAAGGTTATAATAATAATATACAGATAGCTACACCCGGCGCATCGATAGGATTAAACATCAACTTGAACTCAGACGTCGTAGCTACGCCACCAACCCCTACACCGCCACCCTCTCCCGTAAAAAAGAGTCGTACAGTAACCCAGCAAAATTTAGACGATTTGGACGATTTAGATAATTTATACCCGTCACCAACCCCTACACCTTTAATCTCAGATGTACTCCCTACGGTCATAGCTACGCAAGTACCCCCACCACCCCCTATCTCTACGGTCGTACGCCCTACGAGCGTAGCTACGCCACCAACTCAACCGACAGACTCGCACGAACAAGAAAAAACTGCTTTAGTCGTTGGTTTAATAGCCGTTGCTGGGGTTGGGTATCTAGCTTACGATATTTTACGTCGCTGAAGAAGGTGGTAACTCAGTATCTGATGGAACGACCATTAATTCTTTCTTAACGAACGATCTCTTGGGGCCGTGAGTCAGCCAGTACAACGCAGGCTGTCCGGGGTTTGTCGTTCTCCTTCTAATCGTATACATTTCTAAGCTCCAAATAGGATCGGTAGCTCTTCTTCTAACGTCTTTTTCGAGCTCTCCAGGAGCGTAAAGATATCTAACGATATCGTCATTTACGCTTAGCGCGACTTCAGGGCTCTTGAGCCCCGAGGAACTCAATTGTTTTATTTCTAACTGAGACATAGCCGCTCGAGGAGTTAAAGGTTTGCCTTTCATAGTCGATATCAATCTAGTTTCTTCGTCGTTTAACGCTTTTATGACATCGGGCAATCTTTTTACCCACTCGCGGCTACGCTCGGTAGGCTCTAACATTTCTTGAGCGTATTGATGGCCAAATAATCTTTCGGCTAAAGTACGATTAAATCTTTCTACTATACCTTGAGCTCTATGATTACCAACCTCGCCTTTCTGTACTGCGACGTTGCGAGTCCGCATCAAAGTATTAAATTCAGCCATAAATTCTGTACCGGGGTCTACTTTTATCGTGAGAGGCCAAGACAAGGGCGATCTTTTGTAAATCTTTTTTATCGCCTCTACAACTTGAGTACTCGTTTTATTCGTCAAGGGTTCAGCTTCTTTATATCGAGTGGCCACATCGACGATCGTCAACGCGTATTTATATCTTTTACGTTTAACTACATCGTGAGGTAGATACAACAGATCCGCTTGATGTTGTTCATTGGGCCGCCCTATAACCTTATTGAGACTCGTAGGTCTCGGTATAAAACTGGGGGCAGGCAAATAAATTTGCCACATGGCTTGTTTTCTCAACCAATTTCTAACGTCTGGCTCGGGTACGTTGGCTTTTAACGACAATTTTTTTATAGCGCCTGCACCTTTCCAATATCCTTTAGGACTGTAAAATATTTTACTTAGTTTTGTTTCCATTTTATTTTATACTTTGTAAAAATTTTAACGACTTATTAAAAATGGCGAGTGCATTAATGATGATTGGTGGAGCTCTTGTAAACGCTTTAGCGTTTAGCGGATCGAACTTTCTATTTTCTAAGATGGGTGGGTCATCGGCTGAAGAACGCAAACGATTTAGCTTTAGAACAATTAACTCGAGCTAAACAAGAGTGGGTGGAACAAAGAACCAAGGTTCTAGATTATCTAAACGATCGACTACATAAAGAAGCCAGGGCCCAAAAAGATTTTAAAAATGTAGATGATGCGTTGAGACTATATAACGAAGTAACCAACGAAGATATGCGATTACCTCGTGAACCTGTATTGTCAGACTTTTACGTACCCAGCGAAGGTCAAAAAGATGGTGAAATTGCATTTATCGTAGGAGGCACTACTGTTTTAGGATTTTTAGTTTATAAGTTTATTTAAAAGTTTTTGGCTTTTGTTTTAGGTTATTTAGTTTATAAGTTTATCTAAAAGTTTAAGTTTGTTTAAAAGTTTTTTGCTTTTTATTTTTTTGTTTCGTTAAGTAAAATGAACGCAATTTATGGAAGCAAACTGAATCCACACAGAAGTTTAAAAAATCCTAGAGCGTTGAAGGGGTTGAGGCAATCGATGGTTATTACTCATAATCCTAGTACCGCATCGGCTGGCAGTCTGTTGATCGTTGAATTTCCTATGTTGAGTCAAGACGATGTAGTCGTACCGAGTACTGTACGATTAGCTTTTAATATAGACTTAGAATCTGAAGGCACTGGCGAAGATAATGCAAGAACTCTATATTATAACGTTGCCCGAAATTTAATTAGTGGCGTAAGAATCAAACTAGAAGGTAAAGATTTCGTAGCGTTTACGGATGCCGATGTATATAACGCGTATAAAGACTTGTGGCGACCAGCCAGCGCGAACGATGCGTATCGAGGACTTGAAGATAGCAACATTACAAAACTCAGAATAGACGCCAGCGATGGGGTTGCTAGCGCGAATGGCGGAAAAGACAAAGCGATTGCCAACGCTTACGGTAACCGATATTACATTCCTCTAGATTTTGAAATGCTTACGGATCATCAGCCTTTTAGTCCATCGACGCTCAAAGATAGACTAACTTATGAATTTACATTTAACGATCACGCTAGCGTAGTAAAATCTACCGATAACAACGCGAAGTATAAAATTTCTGGGTTAGATCTCGAGTTTGAAACGGTGACTAATAAAACATTGGCCGATAGTATCAGACAAAAATATCGAGGTAAAACTCATTTTCTATATGAAAAAGTTCAAAGATATACGGTTTTAACGTTAAACAAGTCCGATACTACTTGGAACATTAATCTTAATCAAGCCATTAGAAGTCTCAAAGGTATACTTCTTTTATTTAAAGAATCGGGCGAAAAAGATCCTCGAATTTTTTATAATCCAAAGATCGAAAAAGTAGACGTTACGATAGAGGGTAAGCCGAATCAATTGTATAGTCAGGGCATGAAGCGTTATCAACACTGGGATGAGATTACCAAGTTTTTCGGCGACTCTAATACAGAATTTGGTGCCAGCGTGTCCAAAGACTTAGGCTTGCACGATATGACGCTAGGAGATTACTTAACCACTAGTTACGGTCTTTGGCTAGATACGAGGGTAACCGACGACAACAAAAGTCACGGTTCTGGCCGGAAAATAGGAGATGTAGGTGGCGGTATTTCTCTCCATTTAGAAAGAGAGGCTGAGGCATCTGGTGGACTATCGTGTTACGTTTTCTTGGTGATGGATGGTCAGTTGGTTCTAGAAGATGGAAGATTTAGCGGTAGTTACTCTTAAAATAGTCTTTACTATTAATAAACCATGTATAAAACGTTTCCAAAAACACCACACTGCGCGTTAGTATGCGGTAGGACTAATTCGGGTAAAACCAAATATATTTTAGATCTATTAGAAACTGAGTATAAAGATCACTTTGAAAATATCGTAGTTATTTGCCCTACGTTGAGCAACAACAAGACTTATCGCGAGAGACGTTGGTTGTGGTTAGATCCCGAGATATACCTATGCGATTTAGAGGTAGAAAAGGTGTCTCTCAACGAAGCTTTAGAATTTTATAGAGCTCGATTTAAAGGATCGCACGTTCTGTTTTTGATAGACGATTGTAGCTCGGAACAAGAAATAAAATATCGTAAGGCAGCGCTTGGGAAAAACACTTGCGTTTTAACAAAATTGGCGTTTAGCGGTAGGCACGACAATCACTACTGTTGGTTAATGACTCAAAAGTATAATTGCGTAATGACAGATTTTAGAGCTCAAACTGCATTTGTCGTATTGTTCTATTGCAAAGATAAAAATAGTTTCGATCAATGCCTCGATGAAAATGATGCGGTGCCTTTAGAAGAAAGATCGAGAATTAAAAAGATTTTAAGAGATGTGCCTTTTAGTAAATTATTGGTAAAAAATGATCCTCCAGTCTGTTGGCAGTCTGTTGGCAGTTGATCTATAGTTGATCTATAGTTGATCTATAGATGATCTATTAGATAACTGTTAGATAACTGTTAGATAACTATTAGATGATTTATAGATAACTATTAGATAGCTGTTAGATAGCTGTTAGATAACTAATAGATGATCTATAGATAACTGTTAGATAACTATAGATTATCTAGTCATCTATAAAATATGATCGAATATCTAGACCTATTATTAAAACTAGTAATAGCCATCAACTTATCTTTATTTTCTTACGATTATATTTCTTGTAGAAATAAGATTAAAAAATATAGTTCTATTTTAAATGATCAAGTCGATAGAATCTCTAAGCACGTTATCTCAAGAACCTCATCCAACAGTAACTGCTACACCCGTAGCGCATAGCTTAGTGACGACTGTAGCTACGACCCCAGAAGCAACTATGCCTAAAAATAGACTTTTGGGCGTAGTTGCTTCCGGTGATTCTAAAAAATATTTCGGTAAAGAATACTCCGTCAATGAAATAGAGAGCTTGACCGCGGAAAAACAAGAAAAGCTATATAAAAGATACGAAGCCAAGCTCGGTAAAGAAATGATAGTCAGTTTGGGGAGTTGCGTGTTGACCTTTTACGCAAAAGCTTTAGGCGCGACTTTGCCGCTGGCTTCGCCATTCGGTTATAAACTTTGTTTAGATTCTGAAGAAGCCCTCGTTAACGACTTAGAAAAAGACCCCGTTATTTCTAGCAGCTTGTCCAGTTTACTTTGCGAAGTGCATTACAATTATGGGGTTTATTTATCTCCTTTGGTGGCTATGTTGATCACGACTAAACATTTACAGGTAGATAGTAGTAATAATAGCGTTACAAATAATAATAGTATTACTATAAAAGATGAGTCTAGAAACGACAACGACGGATCAAGTAGCAGAGACTCCCCAAGAGCCTCCCCAAGAGCCTCCCCAAGAGCCTCCCCAAGAGCCGGCTCAGTCGGCTCTATCAAGAGTCACAAAAAAAAGAGTAAAAGACCCTAAAAGAGTAGAGCAAGGTAAAAAACTGGCCGAAAGAAACAGAAAGATGAAAGAACAAATACAAAAAATGCAAAGTATAGAAGAAGAAGCTCCCCAGCAAACGCCAGCGCTAACGATGAGAGACATTCCGAGCTGGGGATATGCGATAGTTGGTTTGGTTGTTTTAGGAATTGGATATCTCGAGTTTAAAAAGAGTAAACCTGTAGATTCGCAGCGAGAGGTTGGGGTGGGGGTTACGATCGCAACTTCAACCCCTAAAGTTGAAGAACTATTAGAAATGGAATAAATAAAAAAAAATAAAATGTTAGTACAAGTAAAATGGATACGAAAAACGTTGCAAATACTCTTTACCACGGCGCTGTGTTGAGTTTGTTGACCGTAGGTTATACTATGTTGAGTAAAAAACTTTTGAAAATTAAGCCCGCCGATTTAGGAAAGTTAGACGTAGAAGATACGGTTAAAATCACCGCTACGGTAGGTAGCGCTCTAGCTACTCAGACTTGGTTGGTGAGCCAAGGAATAATTCCTCAGAATGTGGTAAATACTACGTAAAATATAAAATATATGACTTTATAAAATGGCTGAAGGTGGAGAATTTATACCTATGGATGACGTGGGTCGAGAAGACGAACAAAATGATGCCGATGCTGATGATGATGATTTTGAAGATATCGATGATGATTATCAAGATCAAGATGAAAAGACTGATTTTTTGATTCCACCCCCACAAACGACGGATGAAGCGACTAGTTTTTCGGCTACAGATGAAACTTCTATACTCATAAATGTTGGTGACGCAGAATCGTTTTATGTTTTTATGAAAGGCCAAGGTTATGACAGCTCAGCTGATATAAAATATGAATTTTTTCATAGAAAAATTGATGGAAAATACTACAAAAACATAAAGTTGACGTATGATAGGAATCCTAACAAGTTTGTGAAATTAAGCACGTTAAAAACTAGAATTACCAATGCTGGACATGTAGCATCTTCATTTCTACAACGAGAGTTTGGTTTTGTAGAAACTAAAAAGACGCAATTACCACGTAAGAGCGTAGCTACGCGAGTACAACAAGAAATAAGCCAGATACAACCCGAAAATATTGAGATGAGTGAACTTCCAAAAGCGGCCGATGATGTTGACGATATCGTGGAAGAAGTAGTCGTAGATGTATTAAGAGAAAAAAAAGAAGTAGATTTGACAGAAGTAGATGTTGATTTACTTGCGGCAATAGATGAATATGGCGCATCACTAGATAAAGAAAAAAAAGTATTAGATGAGCTAATAAAAGAATTATATAAACGAGAAAAAAATTCAGAGAAATTCGTCGAAACATTAACCAAACGAGTAAAAGCATTAGACGGGCAAAAAGAGAGAGTAGATGAACGAAAAAAAGAAGTATATCTACTAGAAAAATTAGTATACGGACGAGAACACATCACGTATCAACTAAAAAACCAATTATCTAATCAAGAAAGAGTAATTTAAAAAATTACAGGATTAAAGAACTTAAGAGAAATTGCCGGTTTAAACAAAGCGTTACAAACTCTCAAAGGTGAATTAGAATTAAATTTAGCTAAAGTAAGAAGGCTAGATGATGAAATTAATCAAACCAAAGCTGAACTAACTGAAGCAACGAGCGAAGGAGATAGACGAGAATTAACCAATCGATTAAAAGATCTAAATGATGAAAGATCCGCTAGAATGACAGCGGCGCTCGAAAATGAACGAGGACTCAAAAGTCAAATCGCTAGAATAAAAGAAACGATTAATAAAATACTAGATGGTGATACCTCATTAGTAGAAAAGATTAGAATTCTGTTTCGAGAACAGGGCGTGACGGTCGTTAGTATATTGGCCGCGTTTGCTTTAGCTATAAGTACGATCGTTGCTTCTTTGGTGGCGGCTGTTGGTGGGGGTGGTTCGGCTGCTGCAGCGGTTGTTCCTGCTCCGACCCCGGTTCCGCCTAAGCCTGTTACTCCTACGCCTAAACCCGGAGGCAACGTGAAAGATTGGATAAGTAATCATTTAAAAAACTTGGCTAATTTGCTAAAAAAGCTGGGGGGTAAGTTATTAGTCGCTTTACCGGGTATTTTGGGTAGTATCGCGAGTTGGTTGTTTAATCTATTGAGCAAGAGTGTCGGTTGGTTGGCGGAGCACGTGTGGGCATTATTGGTAGGTGTCGGTACTTTGATTCTTGTATACATGCAAAAAAATTTAAAATAATAAGTTGTATAAAATATACGACTTTATAAAATGACCGCAGAATCCGTTTACCCTAAATTGCCCGATGTTCCTAGAGAAACGAACGAGTCTTCAGTCTTTAGGTTAAATAAAATCGAACGAGTGCAAAAAGAGATAGCCAACGAGAGAGATAAGAGAGAACGGTTGCACAAAAAGTATAATAAAATTATTACCTGTTTATCTAACGCAGAGACCGTTATAGAATGTGTCGGAGCTTCATTCGGTGTAATAGGCATAGTCGGCGTTGTCGGCCTTATTAGTATACCTATAGGCGTGGTGTTAGAAGGATTAGCTATAGGATGCGTGGGTGTAAGTTTGGCATTAAAACGATTTAGTAAAAAGTTTAGAGGTAAAGCTAAGAAACACGATGAGATTAGAGTAGTAGCCGAAACAAAATTAAATACGATAAATGAATTAGTGTCTCAGGCCGTAGACGATGGTGATGTAAGTCACGAAGAATTTGCTTTAATTAACGATGAATTAAAAAAGTTTTACGGAATGAAAGAAGCTATTAGGACACAAACTAAAGCGAGAGAAGAGTCCGATAGAAATCAAAAAGAAATAGACGATGAGGTCGAAAAGAAAGTTGTTGAGCTTCTAGCGAAAGAAAAAAAAGATCTTATCGCAAAACTTACAACTTTAAATTAGAAATATGTAAAGAGTTTTTAGTTGACGATACTCGTGGTGAGCCACCTAGCTATACAAGTGCTCAAGAGAGTTTAGGGACTAGGCCTAGCGCCCCTTGCGAAGAATAGTTGTAATTTAGTGTATAGTAGAGCGTAGCTATGTGAGTATGACAAAAATATCCCTCATCTCTACTGAGTGTAGAGATGAGGGATATTTTTTTGCCTTATGTTATTTTAGAGCAATATCTTTTTCGCCGGGCGCGCCCGGCGTTTTCGTACGCTTGTGGACTATGGAAAACACTTTTTATTTTCTTGATTTTGTGCAAATTTTGGTGTGTAGTAACCCAGCAAAATTTTGGGCGATTTTTGGGCTATTTTTGTTTTTAAAAAATTTGACGTATGTATATACAGCAAAATTAGAGAGAAAAGTGAAAAAACAGAAAATGACATAGAATCGGCATCTCCCTTACTACTATATGAACTCAGGAGGGAGTACAATAAACTTGTGTAAAACTCAAGATTGCACTCGACAATGATACCAGTACACTAAATTAAATTACTTTATAAATCTGAATGAAGTGACTAGACACCTTTCATTAGACATTACATGCTACATTCAATGTATACATGTATGTATATGCTGACACTGCACACAGAGTGAGTGCATGTACGGGTGATTGAGCACCATATTTTACAGTTAAAGGGTGGCTGCAATGCAATTATTATTGTGTATATCGATGAAATAAATAGAGTTTTTGAAACACAACTGTGTGTTGTTTGTATTTTGTTATTTCGCGTAAGCATTTAAAAAATTATTTTTTAATGCGGGAGGGGGTCAGCCCCGCCCATCAAGTGGTAACGCCGATGTGACGTCATCCCGGGAACCGAGCGTGCGTTGCATTGACATGCATGTGTGTTTTCGCTGTCGCGGAAAGCTTTCAGTGTTTTGCGAATGTTTTTCGTCGATAATACCGTGTCGTTGTGTTGCTGCTGGATTCAGAAACACCACTAAGGATGGTGTCAGTCTTCACCTCTTTCCAGTAGAACTGAAATACCGTCGTATTTGGACTCAGAGAGTGTTATTTAGCCTAGCAATCGTTGTTTTCAAGTCTTTCACGCGTTCCGCATCAGGAGTCCGATTCGGAGTCTTCAGTAGTTTCGCTCTTACTCTCACCTTCTGGCTCATACATGTACGGAAGAGCTCCAAGATCCTCCTCTTCCTCGCCCCAATAATGTTCCGAAGAAGTGTCTGAAGTCTAAAATCGACACTTGATTGTCAGATTCAGATCCAAAAGATTCGTTTGAAGATTTTAACGCGACGAGAAATGTTTCCCTGGTCCCTTCATCCAAAGCTGTTTAATCGCGCGTGGCTGGTTCCCTCAACAACGGCATACATCCACACGTACACAAACGTACACTGATCAAACTGCTCTTGCTGAGTTTCTGTGTTCCCGAGATGACGTCACGCATTTAGGGGCGCGGAAACAATAGAGAAAGGGGGGCACTTTATTCCGGGAAAATTAAACACCAAAAATGGGCAGAAACACAGAAAACACATTTTAATCACATTTCTTATATTGTAAAAGAGTTATACATCACACAATTAAATTGTTGGTACAATTTCATTGCAGCCACCCTTTAAGAACAATTGCATGCAAAATACTTTTTGTCATGGTAAACATGATCCCGATCAAAATTGATATAGATTATTACCTGAATGATGTTCTTACAGTCTTTAAATTTGGAATAAAAAATTAGTCTTCTTAAAGTGCTTAAATCTGCATAAGTTCTGCCCAACGATCAACAATTTTGCACTGTATTTTATGGCCAAAGCCACAGTGTAGCAAGTACCCAGGCCATAGTTGGGACTGCAACAAACAAACAACTTACCTTTTTCAACTTGGCATCCTCAGATGAGATCATGAGTGATACGACTTCAGGATCAACAGCTTCAAAGCATTTTTCATTGTTCAAGTCCCAGAACTGGTCCTCGCTATCCGCGAAATCAAAGTGAAAGTCATAGTCTGGAATCTCAAAGTCTGTCGCTCCCTCTGCGATCTGTCTGCTGCTCTCCGCAAACTTCTTGGATTTCATTTGTTGCAAGGATGGCTGCTGAGTTGAGTGCTGGCTGGTTTGCCTCATCAACTTGGACGGATGATGAGGTGAATTTTTTATCAAGGTCTTGCTATGCAGACTTCTAGTCTTGAGCGATGAGGGGCCGAGCAAGGAGGAGGTGAGGGGAGGCTGCTTTGAGCAAAGCAGCAAGCGATTATGCTGCAGGCTAAGAGACTCCTGCTTCAGGCTGATGGATACCGTCTTGGAGGCCGTCTGGGACCCCAAGGCATTCTTGTCACTGGCGCTGATCGCTGCCGCACTCTTCTCCCGCAGACTTCTTGCCCCATCTATATTCTTGCCCATGGCCAGGAGGGGGTTGGGCAACAGTGAGGGGTTTGTCTTGATGCCTGTGGCCAGACTTCCCGTCCCTGTCAGATTTGACGAAAGGAGGGGATTGTCCAAGCGTTGGCTGAGTTCGGTCTTCATGGTGGAGCTGGATAATCTCTCCGTTTCCAAAGGCTCAAAAGAATAGCTGAGTGTTAGAAACAAATACATTGATAGCTTTGCATCTCAATGACAAATCTGACATTAAGGGAATCCAATTCTGCAGTTTTCTCAGGGTTTCTATTTCCATGCATCTACACTCTGATCATCAAGAAATGGTGTTTTTTTAATTGTTAAACTTTCGAACAAAAACTAAGGCATGCAATAAACTGTCATTGACATACCTGAAAATCAAGCAAAATACAATGATGAATACAAAATGAAGTTTGAAATATTACATGTACTTCAATTCAAATTCAAACTTCACTGAGAAAAGTTGCAAATTTGTGAATGCAATGCTGAGAATATCATGATAAAATTCAACTGAGGCAAACATAAACATGGTCATGGTGAAGGGTTACCCCTAGAAACTACGGCGCTCCTTCCGGAGAGGAGCCATGGCCATATAGTTCTAATGGAGGAATCTTGGCGTAGGTGAAGGGTGGAGATAGATCATCAGAGTAGAGTGAAATACTAGGGTAGGCCAGCAGTCTACAGTTGTACCCAACTTAAAACTGAAGAAAAGTAAAGGCAAGAGAGTTCCGTTTACGGACATCACGGAATTGTTACCAAACATAACAAATGCTAATAAAGCCTTCAGTGATGAGAGCTCTATCTCCTTCATCACGTACCTTTACCTCCTGCACTACGTGTATCATGAATGAAGTAATGAACGCGAAACCATATCCCTGCAAGTGCAAATACACGTCAGCTTATTAGGCAAACTTACCACAGATTGCATAAGCGCTGTCATCTTAGCACAGGACGAGAACATTCTTCTGCAACGGGTGTTGGTAAAAGTCGGAGGTGGTCGGAGATAGCCGGAGCTACCCGGAGGTAGCTTTATACACGATTTATACGACGTTTTCAAGTCTTAAAAATTGTTACCTGTTAATAATATTATACTTCCGTACTTTCTACTAACTAAAAAATGACTATTTATCTGCCATTTCAAAGTTGTCATTCCTCGACCTCCGGGTTTCACCGATTTATTGGTTGTAATCGTACGTACAATGTACGTACGTACAATGTACGTACGTACAATGTACGTACGTACAATGTACGTACGTACAATGTACGTACGTACAATGTACGTACGTACAATGTACGTACGTACAATGTACGTACGGCACTGCTGCACGCGAGCACGGCCGATGTTGGTATAGTAGTGCGCCCTCGCATGACTAGTTTTGGCTATTCTATTTACTACGGAGGGGCTTATATGACATCACAAAGCTAATGAAACCAGTTTGTGTAGACACCTCTAGTTTTATGCCGCTCATAAACTTATGCTACCGTGGAACGACCGTTATTATAGGAAACAATTATTGTGAAACTTATTTTACTTGGAACAATGGCAATCACAATTTTGAAGAAGAAAAAGTTACCGGTACACTGGTGCATCATAAAATTGTGAGAAAAAGTACAACTGATGCTCCATTTGGTGAGACGGAGGTTGATATAAAATATTTGGTAGAGCTCTGAAAAAGATATAAACCTTGAAAATAATATTTTGTATACGTGGGAACATTGCGTTCTGGTCAAAATGATTGTTCACAGTTCTGTGTTAGGAGGAAATCAGGCGCTAATATTGCCCGCAGAAAAGTACAAAAAGTACATCTGACGCTCCGTTTTGCATTATTTTCGCGTCCAAATAGTGAGCCGGAGGTTGATGTAAAATATTTGTTACAGCTCTGAAAACCATATAAACCTGGAAAATGATACTTTGTAATGTGGGAACATTGCGTTCTGGTCAAAATGATTGTTCACACTTCTGTGTTAAGAGGCACGTTATATATTGCCGGCCGAAAAGTACAACTGGCGCTCCGTTTTTCAATATTTTCGCGTCCAAATAGTGAGCCGGAGGTTGATATAAAATATTTGTTACAGCTCTGAAAACTATATAAACCTGGGAAATGATACTTTGTACATGTGGGAACATTGCGTTCTGGTCAAAATGATTGTTCAAAGTTCTGTGTTAAGAGGACGTCAGGCGCTAATATTGCCCGCAGAAAAGTACAAAAAGTACATCTGATATCTGACGCTCCGTTTTGCATTATTTTCGCGTCCAAATACTGAGCCGGAGTTTGATATAAAATATTTGTTACAGTCCTAAAAACCATATAAACCTGGGAAATGATACTTTGTACATGTTGGAACATTGCGTTCTGGTCAAAAATTTTGTCAGGCGCCATATTGCCTGCAGAAAAGTACAAAAAGTACATCTGACGCTCCGTTTTGCATTATTTTCGCGTCCAAATAGTGAGCCGGAGGTTGATGTAAAATATTTGTTACAGCTCTGAAAACCATATAAACCTGGAAAATGATACTTTGTACATGTGGGAACATTGCGTTCTGGTCAAAATGATTGTTCACAATTCTGTGTTAAGAGGACGTCAGAAAAGCAGAAAAGTACGTCAGAACCGCAGAAAAGTACAAAAAGTACATCTGACGCTCCGTTTTGCATTATTTTCGCGTCCAAATAGTGAGCCGGAGGTTTAAGCTCCCCCAATCGGCTCTTGAATATATCGGCAGTGGCGTAACTACGGGGGGGGGGGGGGGGGGGGGGGCACATTCCCCCCACCATTTGAAATTTCGAATTGCACAAAAACAATACATCTGTTGCCATTCGGTGCCCCCCTTAAAATATTGGTGCACCCCCAGGTGCCCCCCTAGAAATTCAACCCTAATTACGCCGCTGTATATCGGCCCGTTTCACACAGATCTGGTTCGCTCCATCTAATATAGTCCAGTAAGAATTGACATGAAAAATGCCCAACCCTGGCATTTTTCTTCACGGAATTTCTTCTCATAAAACCGTTGTAGCCAAGTTGTTACTTTTATTTAATCGATCACAGACTCAGTTAGCCTATAGCCATATTTTAACCGAACTGATGTTATTAACCGGATTGATATTATTTTGCAGCCAGATAAAATAGCTTGCCGACCAAATTTGTCCTTAGTTGATGTCTAATTTTAGGGTTTTTGTGTGATTCTTTTGGAAAAGTTCACATTTCTGTGAAAAAGAATTACCCTCAATACGGCTAATTCCATAAAGTTTCACCCCGATTCTTTGCTGCAATTAATACGTGTTAACAATAACAAATGTATTTCTTTCTCCCAAAGTTATAATGATAATGGGGTAGGATGGGGAGCACAAGTGGTGGAGGCCTCAATGGCGGAGGGGGCGTGTTACAATGCCCTCGTACCCATTACACCACTCTAAAACGGTATTAGGATGCGTAATTGAAATATTTGTTTCAATAGGGCCATCTCTTCCCGAAAATCTTGAAGAATTTTAAGGGCAGAAGCCGTTTGGTACTTGACAATGATGATGATGATGACCAGTGTTGGAGGTCTCGAGACCGGCCTCGGCCTCGAGGCCGGCCTCGAGGCCGATTTTTATGGCCTCGGACTCGGCCTTGGCCTCGGAGTGCAAGGCCTCGGCCTCGGCCTCGGCCTCGGAGCCTTCCGGACTCGAAGATCTGGTCGAGGCCGGCTCGAGGCCGCCCACTTTGACCAATTTTTCCACCAATTCAGATGTGTTTTCTGTTTCAATGAATTTAAATTGTTTACCTCATGAAACTTTCGAGAAGCTGCCACAGTGAGTTCCGTGAAACGAAATAAAGTTTCAAGCAGATACGCACGAATTAATGAACTGGTATTTGCATTATTGCACCATGGAGCTATAGATAGCTCCCCGATTGCACGTACTACGTACGTACATTATATGTATTATCTTCTTGTAGAACCAGTCTACTCCCGGTAATAGACTACGTGTAGTTCCTGGTCCAGCACTTCACTCGCCCCATGAACTGCCACTATTGTGTTACACGTACTCGGGTAGCATCTAATATTTTTGTTAGATAATCTGTCTACTCCCGCTATAGACTGGTTCCTGGTCCACCACTCGGCCCTGAACGAGTGAACGTTAAAGCGATAATCATAATGGCCGGCAGTGAAGTTGAGGGAACTAACCTGTTATTCACGCGTGCTCGCGCAACGCGAAGCCTGTCACATGTCTACTAGTCTATGTACCCATAACTGCATGCCCTTTTTGCAAAGACTGTCCTCTCTGTTCCAGCTAGTCTTGGTTCAAAGACGTTACTATTGTACTTTTGTACTTTCGCAGTTGCAATGCACAGGCAGCGCGATCAGGTACAGTGTAGTTGCAATAGGCCGACAGCGCGATAAGATTTTGGATCTGTAGTAAAGTCTTGGATAAGTTGGCATTTCGGGGGCGCGACCAGACTGTGGACTGTGATAATGATGGACGGTTATGCAATAGACCGATCCAGTGAGCGTCGCCTGATGGTGTTCTGACCAATCACATTAGTGGTTTATGTACGACATGCGTGCACGCGCATGTGACGCGCGCAGCTGCAGATCAATGGTCATGATGCCTTGTCATGTCCTATGTATTTGCATGTAATGAATAATTTATGATAAGGCTCAAACTCGGTCACTGATTAGATCCCTCGGAAAAGCGAGGGAGAATCATCGAAAAGTAAAGAAAAAGTTAAGAATTGCCTGCCAACTTATCCAAGACCCTTGTGGCGATCCAAAATCGTGCACGTTTGACAAACACCGGCTGCGGATTCGGCTGCATTTTGTAAACTACGCATGCGTGAGGCCAGAACGCACGTACGAAGCCGGGATTTCGAGGACACAACGTTAGTGAATCTGGCGCGCGGGCGCTCCGAAATAACAACACAAGGGTCTTGGGCCCAAGACTATGTTCCAGCCAGCAGTGCTCCAGTGGAGCGCATTTTTAGCAGAGGAGGGATTACTATGAGGCCACACCGTGCAAAGCTATCCCAATAGATGCTGGAGACCCTTATGTTCTTGAAATGCAATAAACATATCCTTTAAGGAACCTGCCATTGACGTGACTTGAAAATATAATTAAAAATCCAACAATGAAGGTAGTGTACACGATTGGTAATCCTCTAATTTGTTTTTACTGAATTATTACGAAATACCTTACTAGCCTGTAAGTTAATAGTAGTCTCAATCATCGTGTGAAATGATAGCACCAGGTGTGCTGTCGTTGTCAAGAAAAGTGGAAATTTATATTGTTTTCAATCGTTGGAAAACTGCCCTGTAGGCTTTAGTCAAGGCGCGCGTGGCTACCCGGACGAGTGGCGCGCCCCGGACATGCTGGCATTCGGGGCGCGTCAGGTGTCCAGGTAGCCACGCGCGTCTAATTGTTGACTAAAGGCTATCATCCGCCCGACGGTTGAAAACGAGCGCCGTTTTTCTCTCGTTTTTCTCGCCATCCAACACAACGCAAAACTTTGAACAGGTCAGTGGAACGATATTTCCTATAAAATACTAACCCCCAAATCCGCCCATTTCTGAAAATTGCAACAATGACCAATCATACACACTGCCTTTAACCTTGATTGAGTGGATTATTAGTTTATTACGTGTTTAGTAACCGGCCTCGGCCTCGGCCTCGGCCTCGGACGTTGTGGCCTCGGCCTCGGCCTTGGCCTCGGACGTTGTGGCCTCGGCCTCGGTCTCGGCCTCGGAGGTTGTGGCCTCGGTCTTGGCCTCGGCCTCGGAGGTTGTGGCCTTGACTACAACACTGTAAATTTGCATTCGGAAGTATTAAAATATACCTCACATGTTCACTCATCATCCGCACAAATATTTCGTATAGGCCTACACTTTATTTAAATGTCTAAATGAACTTCAGCTGCACTGCAGAAATCAGCTGCACTACAGATACTTCGCGGATTTTAACGACACGTACGTCGTGCCGCCTACACGTCAACTTAAAAAATATTTCCCACAGACATGACAGACTGGGTCACGCGGATCGCGCAATCCTTCATACAAAACAACAATACAACGGTCGACGCGTCGGAACCATGTACAAGCTTGACTACGCGCAAGGCTGAATGCCGCTTTTACGACGACTGTTTTAGTACAACAATAAAAAACATGGAACAGTCGTAAAATTGAACTGTGGGGCGCCATTTTGAAACTTGTCACTTTTGAAACATCGCTCCGAAAAAGAATTGATGGCAACTTTTGGAAATATCTCACAGGTAAACCTGCAGCGGATGATCATTTCATTACTCTCTGAAATAATCTAGTGAATTTAATGAATGACTTGAACAACTAACGGCTCTGCTGTGCTCACGCTCAGCTAGCTAAGTCATCATTTCGGTGTTTTGTGCCAACAACTTGTCTTAAGCCACCTAAAACAAGTGCGTAAGTTACGCCATAATTTGTGGCGCAAGTCTGTGACTTTTGTGCGTAACTTTCGTGAAATCGAATTAAAAAATATCACAGATGTTGCGCAACTTAAGCCCGGTTCATACTTCATGCGAATGCGAATGCGAATGCGAATGCGAAGCGAATTTCATGACGTCAACAATTGAAGTTTCATTGTGACGTTCTCCGTTATGGTTACCTTGACGAATTCGCTTCGCATTCGCATGAAGTATGAACCGGTGTCATGCCAAAAAGTGTCCGGTGCCAAATACGTCCGCTCATTAGCATACTGCTCTCTGATTGGTCAAATACTGGCCGCTGAGCACGCGCAAAAGACATGGACACTATTTGGCATGTATAGTCGGACTCCCTATTATCGCGGCAACTCTATTATCGCGGCATCGGAAATTCCTTTTTTTTCCGTTGCCAAAACTCCTTCGACTGGCAATTTTATATCCAATTCATCAAGCATTAAGGACTTTCTGCTGATTTGTGTAAAAAAATGACGATTAAAAAATGTTGTGTCGGAACTTTTAACGATTTTTAATAAATATTCACGTTTTCTAAAACTTGTACATTTTGCCTCACCGTGTCTGCTAAAAGGTACTGTCTATATTTTAACATGAATCGTTAATGGTGCTCTGTCCATGGAAGTTCCATTGTCTGGTTCCCATTCTACAGCTGCAAATGCAAAATGACGCCAAAGGACGATATTTCCACCGCAAAATCGTAGAAACATTTACGGGATCAAAATAAGGACAGTGCGGTAAAACAAATATAACGACGCACCGTGTAAAGTGAATGGCGCCCCCAATCGTCAATCAGTAGACTTGTCTCAGTGAACTTTGTCGCCTTCGAGGGGGACAGGGTGTTAAGAAATCATCTTGCAGGGCCTAATCGTCTTTAATCAACTTGAACTTTACAGGGAAAATATCAGACTTTATTCAGGCGATGTTTTGGTCAAACATTAACCATGAATAAAAAAGTTGAAATCATTGTAAAAAACACTTCCCACATACCGCGATAATACAGAGTCTGTACTCCGCCGAGCAATGACGAGCAATGACGAGCATGTCTATTTTCACAGGCATCGCATGGGAATAAACCAAACCACCGTCTGATTTTTTATGTCAGTTTAAAAAGAGCAAGAGTTATACAACACAAAAGACAGGACAATTCGGGAAGGTTAGTAAGCAATCTCTATTCCGATCGGGAAACGTGATATCACCCTGATAAGTACCGCGGTAATACAGCGTCCCACCCTATTACATGCCAAATAGTGTCCGCTGCTAAAAAGTGTCCGCTCATGCATGCGTTGCAATGCACAGCACAAAGTACACACAAAGCACGCTACCAAATACTGTCCGTTCCTTGCCAAAAACTGTCCGTTCCTTGCCAAATTCTTTTCACGTTGGATGAGTTTTTATCCACTTTTTTTTCTTGACAGCCCGTTCAATTTTATCATACTGTCTGCTTGTTACTTATGTTCCCCCTTCATATTTCCCCCAATGTTCTCCTCTCCAAAATCCCCTTTTTGTATTTATTATAAATACTACATGTAAGTATATGTATTTAAGAACATTATGAAGATGCATGAACAAGATATGCCCTGTTCAAGAGGCCAATCAGCAGCTAGTTCCCGTTTCAATTCAGGGGAAATTACAATCTTTTCAAGTTATAAACATTTTCCACATGAATGGGTAGTTTGTAATTTGAAAGTTTGCAATTTTTTCATCCGAATATAAAAATCAACATTCCAGAAAGTGAGAATAATTCTTATTTTAATGCTGCTAATTGCCCTTTCGTCAAATTCATAAAAATCAACAATAAAAGAGGTAAAATAAACCCAAAAAGATGATATTAAAAGATGCAAATGAGAACTTATCGTCACGCAGTGTTAGCTTGACGGCAAGAAGGACGCGATGGATGCACGCTACGTACGCCCGGCCGGACACTATTTAGCAAGCTTCCGGTATCACGATGACGTAAAATGCACTTGACCAATCAGCGAGCAGTATGCTAATGAGCGGACAGTATTTGGCACCGGACACTTTTTGGCATGACACCGGGCTTTACGCAACAAATTGTGGCGTAAAGTAGAGTTGCGCAAGATTTGGTGAAATCGGCTGACGTCACCGACTATAGCTGAAAACGTAAACATGGCGGCGAAGTAAATGTACAAATTGTGACATGAATTGGAAAGCAAAGAGTGTATTTTCCTGACATTAACAACAGTTGGGGACTAGATTTTGTGTAAATTGTGAATTTTATAATTATCATGTCGTCATGGCCAAGAT
Organism: Hippasteria phrygiana; assembly: GCA_037893225.1. Classification (NCBI taxonomy): domain Eukaryota; kingdom Metazoa; phylum Echinodermata; class Asteroidea; order Valvatida; family Goniasteridae; genus Hippasteria; species Hippasteria phrygiana. Next base: position 43,162 of record JAZGUH010000569.1, on the reverse strand, counting down.
TTTTCCGGTAGAGCAGACAACAGCGAGCAAAGGTAGTGTAAGAATAAGAAAGTCCGATTTCCATGCACTCACGTTTGCACTGTGCGCACGAAAACTGCTGCACAGTTTCCCCCAAAAATCCGTAATATCCTCATTTACATCTTCACCTTGTGTGCGCAAGGCATAGTGATCGATGCGCGCGATGCAGACGGTAACCACTGATCTCCATTGCGCATTGGCCGCTGCGCACTTTATGCACAGATGTCGCCAGCAGCCGCCATATTTCCACTCCCCATTTCCAACGCTGATTGGTTATTTTTAAAAATCGCAGTGACATTATAAAAAAATAATGCGGAAAAGCCCTATGTTCTGTTCAGCGAAGAGACATAGAGTCCTAGTTCCATTTGGTTTGCTTCTCAGTTATTCAGAATTCGGAGACGAAGCCGAAGCCAGCGTTTCGAAAACCCCTAGTTTGTCGTGATAACGCCCTCTCGCGGCGGCCGGTTATCGCGTACACGTAACAACGTCTTGAACCAAGACTACGGCAGTGCATGCCGTGTGCGCCGTACTTCAGATTTTGACATGAATCATCATGAGCTTGTCTGGTCCGACCCGCGCACATGACCCGGCTGACTAGCCGGCAACAGTCGCATCATGCATGTCGTGTCATTCGCTGTCACTGTCACTCAGTACAGTACGGATCAGAGACTTTTTTCACCTTTTTTCGAAAATTGGAACAGCTTCCGGCGATCTTTTGCATGGCGCACACAAGGTGAGCATAGGCGTAGCCAGCGGGAGGGGGGGGGGGTGTAAGGGGGGTATTTATCCCCCCCCCCCCCTCAATATTTTCAGTGCCCCTTTTTTTTTTTTTTTTTTTTTTTTTTTGTTCCCCAAAATTTCCGTCCCTCCAAAAATCAAAACCCTGCCCTCTACATGTATATATACAGGGTGTCTACAAAAAATGCCCCTCCCAGGGTTGCAGCAGAAAAATTAAATGTTATTTCTACTTTTCTTAAATAATTGTGAAGCATATTTATTTGTACTATTTTCCGTAAAATTTCCAATTTAAACAGCAGGAAAATTATGTCCCCGCTCCCTTTTTTGTTCTGTAAAAAATCCCTGTCTACCTCTCAGCATGGATATATCGGATTCCCTTTTTCACGTTTACCCCCCCCAATAAAAATGACCTTGCTACGCCCATGGAGTACACCCTTTTATTACCTCCATGCTACGCCTATGGTGAGGATGTAATGTAAATGAGGATATTACAGATTTTTGGGGAAAACTGCAGCGGTTTTCGTGCGCACAGTGCAAACGTGAGTGCATGGAAATGACTTTCTTATTCTTGTTGTATTAGCCTATGAGAAAAATAGGCTTCTTTCTATGGGGTTCCGGTAGGAGCCCCATATAGTTCTAGGGGTAAAGGTAGTGCATGTACACGATTGGTAATCCTCCAATTTTTTTTTTCTGAATTATTACGAAATACCTTACATGCATATACTGAAAGTTAATAGTAGTCTCAATCATCCTGTGAAATGATGGCACCAGGTTTGCTGTCATTTATAGTGGACATTTATATCGTTTTCCAACGATTTCCAGCTGGAAATCGTTGGCATGTACTAGTCCGAGTAACTTGGACTCTTTATCGCCTTTTTTAACATTTGGACATGATCTGGCGATAGTAGGGTCCAACAGCCGATTTCACGAAACAGTGCGTAACTTACGCCATTGCGTAAGACTTGCGCTATAAAAATGTTGCGCAGCTGCGCTACATCCTTGCGATCCATTTCACGAAACAGTGCGTAGCTGCGCAATGTTTTATTTATTTTTACATCGCGGACGAGGCTGAATGCCGCTTTTACAACGACTGTTTTAGTACAAGAATAAAAATACATGGAACAGTCATAAAATTGAACTGTGGGGCGCCATTTTGAAACTTTTCACTTTTGAAACATCGCTTCGAAAAAAAATTGATGGCAACTTTAGGAAATATCTCACAGGTAAACCTGCAGCGGATGATCATTTCATTACTCTCTGAAATATTCTACTGAATTTAATCATGGAGGAAGTGTGTTTTCTTCCTTTATGATTTAATTAATGATTTGAACAACTAACGGCTAAACATGTTTTAGTTTTGTTTACTTGGCCTAACACAAACAAACGTAACTTGTTGCTGTTCCTGACCGATTTTGGTGGAAGGTATTAAAGGAAAATCTTTCCTTTGTTCCAGGTTTCAGTGTTGCTTAACTATGGCGATATAGGCCAACCCAGCAGAGTTTGAGTATTGGCAGAATGCAGTATTACTGAACCGATTGCTGAAGGAGATTTTCACCCCGATTTGCCAAATTAGCAAAGTTGCCAGCACAGTGAATTAAGTTGGGCGACCTGACAAGTCACCATGACCGAAAGCGACCCACTCTTATCCTTTGCCTCACGGCTTGAAGCTACAGAGTCAACACAACCCAGAATAAACAAATATGACAGCCAGTGCGTGAACGGAGACATCTCATTTGCTCCTGGACTGACAAAGAGTCTGAATAGGGAGGGGGAGGAGCTTAAAGCCGAGGGAGATCACGTGGTGTACAAGGTCAGGTGGTTCATCCTTGCCGTCTTCTCGCTGCTTTGTTGTTTACAAGCAGCTGTGTGGAACACATGGGGCCCCATTGCCGACACAGGTTTGTAAATTGTTTCTAGAATCAAATAAATCATCAACCAGTAAAAGTTGGTTTTAGATCAAAATTACGAGGGCCTAACGGTCGAACATTGTTGGATGTAGCATGTTTCAATAAACCTCAACGTAGGTCTAGCAGAATCATTCGTCTATCACATGTAAGTTTTATTCGTGCCAACGTTATCATTTTTAGCAAAGTCGGTGTTGAACTGGACAGATGGTGACATAGCTCTGTTGTCTAACTGGGGGCCTATAGCCTTCGTCATTTCTGGCTTCGTATTTTCCTATCTACTCATTGTCAAAGGTAAGTGACCCTCATTCTTGTATACTAAATACCAGTGTCTCATCTTGCCGTCTGCCTGTCTAATGAACGGGAAAATATTTGTCTTCGAGCAGTTTGTGTCTTGAACTTGAAGAAAATGTGTAAACCCTAATTGTTTGGTAATCTTTGGTACCAACACTGGTAAATAAGATCTAAATATATTCTATAATTAAGTAAATGGTGAAGGCATAGGCTCAGATTGCATTAAGGTTTGTCCAGCAGGGAGTGATCTGAACATGATAAATACGAAATTCTAAATGAAACCTTGTTTAGTATGTGGGTTTTTTGGTGTTTTTTGTTTGTTTGTTTTTTGGTCTATTTGTTTGTTAGGCGTTTGTTTTTTTGTTTTTGTTTTTTTTGGGGGGGGGGAGGTGGTGGTACAAACTAGCTTTGAGAAATAGAAATTCTAATGAATACACCGAACACTGGTCTGATTGTTCACACCTTAGGTCTCCGGTATTGCGTTTTGTGTAGTTCCTTGATCTTTCTGCTTGGAGTGGGCATACGCTGTCTTCCAGTCGGTATAGAGAACGTCAAATGGTAAAAGAAAAATTAAAAATCCTGAAATTTCTTTGAATTTTCAAAGTGAACAAAGAAAACTGGCAAGACTGTGTCCTTGCCAGTTTTCTTTGTTCTCCTTGAAGAGTCATTCAAATTACCTAGTTAGTTTCCACTTCTGATTTGTTTGATAAAAATATTTTTGGCAGCACTTTAGCTAAAATAAAAAAAATATGGCACAAGCCTTCGTAGCTACAGCTGCTTCATCAGATGCTTCATAAGATGCAGTGAAAAGACAACCTAAGCTGAAAAAAACTTATGCCATATTTTTAACTTTAGTTAGTCTTGAACCCTAACTACCCCAAGCCTTACAAACTCCAACAGCAGGTTTTGTCAAGTTTTGATGTGTTCAGTACTGCAGGGCCTTGGCACAGTTACTTTGCATGGACCTGTGATGCCCCAATTTGTCTATTAAGTCCAAAGAATGTGCCATAGGTATACTGCACAGTGTTGGATTTTGATGAGGAAGCCTCCTAGTAAAAATGCCTAGGGGGTTAGGGTTTCAAATACCAGTAAGAATTTAGGTCAAGCCAGGCTTTGTAGTTAATAATTAGGGCCCTCTTATTTAGTTACTGTATTCTCAGTTGGTGATAATGTTATTGAAAAAATAGTAATCTGTGAGTTTACAATGTATCCTAAAAAAAATTGCAGCCTGTGTAACTTTTAATTCCCTCAAGAAATAGATGATTATTTTGAATTTCCAAGATGGTGCACACAATTGAGGTTTGTATTCTGATTGAATTATTAATAAGGGTGATTGTTTCGTTCTTACTTTTAAACCTCAAACAGAAACGAACCTGGAAGTGGGTGAATTTTCATCACTATACCATCAGTGTCTTTAACTGAATGGGCTTTCCTTCCAACAGGACAATGAACTTAGGCCACATCTTTATCGGATTAGCCGGACCTGTGATGATGTCTGCACCGACTGAAGTATCAGCCGTCTGGTTCCCACCTCATCAGAGGACCACATCTACAGCTATTTCGTCTACCTCAGCATTTTTGGGCATTTCAATTTCGTTCCTGATTGGTCCGTTAGTCGTCGAAAGTATTCCACAGAATGCAACGTAAAATCTCTATTACTTATTTCATAATTATCCATCAGGTTCAAACATTACAGAACTATGTATTTTGTTTTTGTTTGTGTTTCACTCCGTTAAAAAGATCATTGTACATTGATGGATTCTCTCAAAGAAATTATGGTAACAGTCGGCTGTGTCATTCAGGTTTGAGTTATTTTACAAACCTGGATTAAGCATAAAGATATCCACTTAAAGATATCTGGCAGGTTCGAATCCCACTCCTGCCAGTTTTCTTTGTTCACTTTGAAAGTTTAAAAAGTTTCTTGATAAAAGCATTGAAGAAATGGCAGCATTATGAAACTCTGCGAAGTAGCATTCAGTTCAAATCAGATCTTATTGCTGTGTAAGATTTCTAGTTTTCTACACACTTGTATACAAAAACAACTTGGTCTACAGTGAGATTTCATTTCACACAACTCCAGCACAGAACCCCTGGACCCCATGATGCGGACACATTACTTCAGCGAAATGATGGAATTAATGTATATAGGTATGTACTAAATCTACATACTTCAGTTTTTGTTATTTGTGCTAGGTGCTTCACTTTAACTTTACAATGCAACCTGGGAGACAACAACCTCCAAACAACCTTCCAGGTTGTATCGTAAAGTTGGGGCGTGATCCCTGGCTATAATATGGGTGTATGACTTCTGACTAGCGCCCCCCGAACAAAGACACTGACAATTTGGGAGACTGTCAACATAGGGCAAGATAGCTCAGTTGGTAGAGCGCCAGTACAGTATTCTGGAGGTGTCGGGTTTGAATCCCGCTCTTGCCAGTTTTCTTTGTTCATTTTGAAAATTCATTTCAATTTTCCCTTTTGGTTTGTTTAAAAATGCTTGTGTTAACCCTACCGCTGCTGAATCCATCAATATCAATACGAATTTCCACACACCCTAGGGGGTTAAAGGTTAAGGTTAAAAATAGCCTTCCGGGATCACTGTTTCAGTTTTTTTTTTTCTTCTTTTTTTCAGAATGTGGAGCTACGGCCGTTGTGGTTATAGCTGCCTTGCTGTACTTCCCCGAGAAACCACCAACGTCACCAAGCCTGACTGCTACAAAACCTCGAGATGGCTTCAAGGAGGGAGCGCTGAAGATGATCAAGTACGAGCAAGTTTGAACGCAGAACACATCAAAGTGTAAACGATAGCTAGTAGACCAATTGTGTCAGTTATATCTTCATTAGTCAGAATTTTAATGCAACAGATATCGCTATTATCAGTGCAACTACACTCTCTGGGGTGGTTTCACATACATAGTCGACTGAACGTGGTTGTCTAGCCAGCGTCCGGGCAAAGGTAGTCCAACATTTGTCAACAATAGTTGATTATAATCCTTGCAAGAACTTGCTCTGAGATGCTCAGAAGTAGATGATTAAAGACTGGAAGAAGTATTAAACGTACACTACAGTCACTGCCTACTGGCCGCATTATTAAAGCAAAATTTAAAAAAACACATTCTTAGCATCATGCCTTAAAAAACAGGAAGAGGGAGGCCCTTTTTTAACTTGTATTTTTAGATCTTTCCAGGTAATGTTTTTCAAGATGATAGCCCCTTAAAGATAGTATACATCATTGGCTTTTGCTGACATTTTTTGAAATAAATGGATTTGGGGGTTAGTATTTTATACCGTGCTAGCAAATATTATACAACACCTGAATAAATCCCAGCCATCCGATTGGTGGATCGTCGATCACGTGCATTGAATTATTCGTCCCATCGTACGACGCGAACCCGCACCGCCAAAAAAAGTTCTATAACATGGTTCTATCAAACAGTAACGCGTTTGATAGAATTCCCCCGCCGCTACAACACGTCTGTCATTGGACTGGTTCCCGGTCCCTCCGTTGTCCTTCGGACTTCAAATGTATATTATATACATACGGGGACCGGGAACCAGTCCAGGCTGTCATTCACACAAAATGGCGGACGGTATTTCCGTACCGCGGTTTGTTTTCCTAACAGACGACAAAATATTGGAACTCGTAGGCGATGCTGACGCTGCTAACACAAAGAGACAAATGAAATATGCAGTCAAACGATTAGAGGAATTTGCAAGACACGCAGGAACAACAATTGAAGCTTTAACTGATTCAGAACTTGACCACTTTTTGTTGCGGTTTTATGCGAGACTGAGATTGAGAAGGTAAACGGCACGTTGTACACCAAGAAATCCATGCATGCAATCTGTCGGATTTATTCAGGCGTTGTATAAAACAAATAATGAATGTTTCACATTCGAGCAATGGTAAGAATAATTTCATTCGGTGACAGATATGTCGCATTCCACTCGGCTTCGCCTCGTGGAATGGGACATTCAATCTGTCACCTCATGAAATTATTCTTACCATCGCACTCATAAACATTCATTATTTGTATACTGTAGCACTGACCTGTTTAAAGGTTTGTCTGCATAGATACTGAAAAAATAAAATAAAATTATGTTCTAGTAGTCTGGTTTCCTGACCATACTATAGACAAAACGGAGTAATCGGGGAATTATCAGGTCGGGGAACTAGACTATTTCCAACGATTGTCGGCCGACAATCGTTGGAAAATGATATAAAATGTCCACTTTTCTTGAAAACGGCATCACCCCAGCTGCCATGATTTCACAGGATGCTTGAGACTGCTATTTACTTAGTCTAGTATGGTATTTCGTAATAATTCAGTAGTTTTGTTTTTTGAACAGGAGAGTCCACCCAAACATTCATAACGGGCAAAGAGGAAGTGGGCGGGTATTTTTGTTTATTTACTTGGCCTAATTCTTTTTAATCATTCATTTGTTTATGTGTTTTTCTTATTCCAAGGAGCAAGCATTTTTGGATTCCTGCAGTAGCCTACAGCGTAACTACTGGAGTTTACGGCGGCTGGAGCACACAACTAGACACTATCTTTTATAATACTCTGAAAGTTGGACAGGTACAAGCCCAATTGATCCAATAAATGATTTCTTCTAAGAAATGAGGCTTGGTTTTTCTTTTACGTTGTATCCGAGCAAAGTTTTGATGTAGGTGTGAGTAGATCACTTTTAATGCATAAAATCTTGCCGTCCTTCAGGATAAAAAATCTTTTTGAGTCATTACTATTCTTACGTAAGAAACTTATGAGCTTGTGAGTCATAGATGGTGGTATATACCATCCTTTTTGCTCTGTAATTGTTAACATGAAAACTCATCGGAATGGCTTGAAGTGTGTATAGTGTATACATTTTGTATGTATTCAAACCATGGACCCTTAACAATAGAGGACAGCAGGGTCCACGGTTGGGTTAGGCTCCACGGTTGAAAAAACAATGAGGGTCCTTCCCAAAAAGTTGAAGTATAAACAATAAGACAATAGGAGGTCCACGATTGAAGGAATTGAGTGTATGTGTGTTTTTTGTCACTTAATGCCATCTTTAGTTCTGTGGGCTGCATGCACATGACACTTGAGATGACGCAAGGCATGGTGGGAAACAACATGGTGCGGTTTATCGTACCTACTGGGGACGAAGTAACATCATGACTTCGAGAACTTGGGCGTCAGTATCAATTTTCATTCAATTCTACTATCATTTTTTATTTTATAGGACACTGTAGGATGGATTGGGTTCTTTGCCAATATTGCAGCTGTGGTTGGAGGCTTGGTAGTTGCAAGGTGTGTTGTAGTATGGCGACCAATTTGTAAATAAAGCAATAATTGAATTAGGCTGACAGTCGGTCAAGAGTCCCTACACAAACTTTAATGATATATTTAACACTGGCATTTAAAGTGGTTTGTCCTCGCATACATATTGCAAAACTTTTAGCTATATAGTGGTCTTGCATTTTCCCCCAGCACTCGACACCCTATCATTGTTCTATAACCGTTCATTCAATGTTTTTTCTCCAGATTTGTTGACCTAATCGGTGGCCGGATGAAGGCTGTTCTTATTATGCTTATAGTCGGGTCTTGTCTTAGCTGTCTGTGGTGTGTGCTGCTATCAATGAAATACATCTCAACAAATATGGGTAAGTAGTGGGAAAATTGTCACCATAGAAGGGGTGGCTTGCAGTAACAGGAAATGAGCCGGCTCTTAGCACCGGTTCTTCTTAAGCTGTGTTCGCATTGGACTAACTGTTGTAAAAAGTTACCGTGCGCAATTGTTAACATTCCACTGTGGTTATTCTTCCATGCGTCCGCACTTGGATTACACTGCTTGCGGAAAGTCCTTGGCCACGTAAACTTTGCAGTGGTCAAAATGCGCGTTTTACATTTATAGTGGCCGTCCGCACTGGACTTTCAGCGACGTAGAACTGGCCACATAACTCTCCCGCTGCACGGTTGGCCCTGTAAAAGTTACTACTGCGGAGGGATAAACGGACACTGACGATCGACACGTGACAATTTGGAAAGTTTACCGGCTGTCCGCACTGGACTTAATTTGGTAAAGTTGACAACAGTCTCCGCAGTCATTTTTGAGTTAGTTAGTCCATCAAGGTTATTCCACATGTAGTGTCAGCAAAAATTCTCTTGCGTACATGTAGTTAACTTAGATACCACATTGTTTATTGGCTTATCTTCCCCCAGCACCACACTCCGATTCAGTCAAGCATGAACCACTCAAGCAGCAAAAGACAGCTGACTGCTTGCTGAATGGTTGCATTTTCAACCAAAGATTTCACCCTCAAGAGTTGATTGAAAATGAAAGTTTGTTCTCTGTAAATTACTCTCTCATATGGTTTAAAAATAAAAGTCCCAACTGCTAAAATAGCAAAAGTTCAATGGCCGTTTTCTTTTCTGGCCCTCTTTATCAAACAGGAAACTTATTTGTCACATGCACAAATGACACTCCATACACAACTGTATAGGGACCGTCGGATAGAGTTCTCTCAAAATGTTGTAATGGTGACACATGAATTTGATGGCACCCTTAATTAGAAAGATCTAAAAAAGCTTTCTGTTGGTACATGTATGTATAAGGATCATGTATGGACAGCAAAAATGACCGGCAAACTTGAGTCTTCACAGATCTTTTTTTATAAGTTCAAGTAGTCCTGTATCCTGACATGCATTTTTGGTTTTGTTGGATTGCAGTGAGTCTGTACATTGCCTGTATCAGCATTGGAGTTTTCATCAACGCCTCGGTACCGATCTATTTTGAGATAACGGTGGAGGGAATGTATCCTGTATCCGAGGGCAACATCACCATGGTGATGACATACCTTAACAACGTGGCTGCTCTTATATTTCTTCTGATCCCGTTGATTCCTAATATAGGTATGATAGTCAAGTTTTTCTGGTATATAACAGAAGTACAAAGTTAGTCTTCTATTTTAATCAGTCACTTTCTATTGGAAAATTTACTTATCCATATTTTTGCATGCATGCCTTATCTGGGGCCCAGTAGGGGATGTATTGAAGGTAATCGAGTTTCAACCAAGATTTTGTAAAATGATACTGTAAAAAGGGCCATGATATAAGTTGCTTATATATCTTTATTACTAAAGGTAAACATGAAAATTGACAGTAAAAATGAATGTGTTGCATGCATTATGTACAAAGAACGATTTGAGAAAACAAAAACAAAAACATGTTAGCGTTCAAAGAATTAGAGACATCCATAGTATTTTCTTTGATTTCATCGATTTGTGGATTGTTGTAACATCAAACTTTGCCCCCAAAACAACCAATTAACATGCTACATGTTTGTTCCAGTTAACTTCGCTTTACGAACATGTTTACAATTCACAGCATTATTGCTGCGGATTCTTGCCTGTAAGAATATTTCTGAAGTGTAATTGGTGTTTTCCTCCAACCTGAAGGAATTTGAGAGGGAATATCCTCTCGAAACTTTTTGTACCATTTTTAACTTTAAACTAAACACGGCCGGTTAAAGTTTATGATCGCTTTTATTCTATTTTGAACACTGAGGGGTGTAAACTACCTTTAATGGGTTACAAAGATCAAAGTTTAATTTTGTAAATCCTGTGATAGCGAGTCTTGAAGTGGTTATAGTCTTGGTTCAAAGTCTGTGGTACTTGCACAGAGCAATGGAATTGACCTTTTATATATTGAAGAAAATCCTCTGTATAGCAGACAAGTTCAAATTCGGTGGTGTTAAATTGACATGTTGTATCTACAATGTACATTCAACCATTTATCCAATAGAGATATCACTTGTGTTAATTTAACACCACAGTCTTGTAGTGTAAAGCGGTCTATTATAATGTTGCTCAACCTTAACAGTCCTGAATCGTCCAATTTTAATGTGATTTTCCACACATCCTAGGGAGTTTAGGGTTAAGCATCTCTGATGTTCTGACCAATCATAGCCATGATTGTCTGACAGAAGTGATGGATGCGTGGCACGCACGGCTGTGATTGGTTAATATGTCAAAGGGCGGTATACCCAGCACGATATGGGGCAGAGGGGTACCCCCCCCCCCCCTTTTTGTCCCTATACCCTATATGCTCTCCAGACTATTGTTACCTAACACATCCCCCCTAGACATCTGAAAAGAATTCCTGAGATTCCGTGAACACATTGACCAACACAAAAGAGGGGGGTTCCGTCTGCCCCATATCGTGCATCATATGAAGGGCGGTGCTTAGTGGATTGATCTATTGCACCTGTAGAACTCATTTTCCAGGTCAAAATTATAAATGTTTCTTCTTTGATTCCCATAACTCATTAGGAGTGATATGGATGAACTGGTTACTCCTTGGCTCCGTGGTTGTGTGCATACCTCTCCTCTTGATGTATAAGGAACACTACAATCGCATGGACGAAGACAAGACGGAAAGTACCCATGAAGGGTAAAAATGCTGCCTATCAGAGCTAAGTGCCTTAAAGACCAACTAAAACGCCCAAAATATTTTTGACTTTTTTGACTTATCTGATAGTTTATGCCTCCCCAAAACTAATGTAACAAGTTTTATGATTCTGAAAAATAAAAAAAAATGTTTTTGAGCCTTTTCTTTCTGAGCCACTTTGACTCGATTCAGAAAAGGCCGAGGTCAACTGCGTGCCGTATCGCGCGAGTATTGACGTATACGTGTAGAAACATATGACGTCACTGTATTATACGACAATGTTGACATCTTTGTGAGACACATTTAGAATTGGGGTTGTAGGCTTGTTCTTGCTGAAAAGCTAGTTATGAGTCATATTTTCCTTTGTTTGCAGTCGGCTTTTATTGGAACCGGTGAGTTGTGTGTGAGCTGATGCTATACTCTAGTCTGGCGACTTTGCTTATGCAGCCCTCATAAGGACCTGCACCTTCTCAGAACTATACACACAATTTCTGTTATAAGGTACCAGACTCAATCGAATGCAGCGCATGCGGTACCGTGCGTGTACAATGCATGTTGAGTCAACCGAGCGTGGACAGGGAGATGGCCGGGGCTCTGGCTGCTCGAGACGGCAACCGCAGGGAACGTCGTTGCGGTGGTGCGCGTGAGTCCGGGACACAATTGGAATGCTCGGTGCCTTTAGAGTTGGAATGGCTCCAGCCTTCAAACGGAATTGTGCCTTCAAACCCAGCTGAGTTTTCATACTAACACTATCATCTATACAGTCTTTGGCGAAATGTTCTGCGCATATTTTCGACCATTTCGACAGCCCAAAATCAGATATTGTATTGTCTACAAAGTGGACCCACTGTCGCCTTTGAGCTCCAGTCAGCACTCGGAATCGCAGTAAGGTTAGGTCAGGGTTTTTGTCGCTGTTCCTCGTGCAACCCCCAACTACACACGATCGAGGCATAATGATTATCTCAGAACCATGCTCATACTGAAATAATATCAAAATTAGAAAAAATAGACGGGAAAACGGAGGAGTTAGGTCGACAAAAACTCTTCAGCAGCATCAACTCCACGTACGTACATGCATAGTGTTTGGCTGTAGCATCAACCGACTCTACACGTGTACGTCACGGGGTCACGTACATACATTTAACATACATAATGAGCTTTCGCGAAACAGGATAAATGGTTCAGAATAACAACCCATTTCTTTTTAATAACAAAATCCCTAATCTCCATCAGTTAAAAGAGTATTTAAACTGTCGGGAAAAGTCCAAAAAGTCAACAAAAAAATTGGCGTTTTAGTTCCTCTTTAATGACGAAGGGTCAATTCGTATATTCTTACAGAAGAGTCTTCAATACATGCAATGTGGGTTGGAATCCTACCATGGAGCTCGGTGCTTGCACCCTTGGGTGAGGTGCTCTGTCACATTTACAGATATATAGTGCCTGTCTTCTTTAAAGCTATAATGTCCGTGCCCTGGCTGAACATTTCTGTTCAATGGATTTCCTCCTACAAATGAATAATGGCGAAAAACTATTTTTGAACAAATTTTTCATGCAAATTTGAGGGCGGAACTGGCCTTAACGCACAAAAAAGGTCCACCTTGCGGAAACTTAATTATTATCGGACCACATATTATTCAACGTTTTTAATGTAATGCGCCTATCAATTGCTTCCACCACCCCTCCCCCCCCCCCCCCCCGGGCTGCCCCACCCAAGATGTGAGGATTGTCACTTTTGAAGTGACAGAATCCCCACCCCTGGGGTTAAAAATTTAAGTGACAATCCCCGACATACATGGGTGGTGCACCCCCACCTCTTGGTTTTTAACTTCTGATAATGGGAAAACAATGGCAAAATGAGTGACAAATCCCCACCCTGGGGCTTGAAAAACGTGACCAAACCCCCACATAAGACCTGGGGCAGCCCAGGGGGGGGGGGGGGGAGCAATTGATAGGCGCATAATTAGTTTGTAACTGAACGTGGGTACTGGGTAGATTTTTAAAGTGAATAACTTTTGTATTCCTAGAAAAAGAGTAATTAAGAAACAAATATTTGACTTTATAGACATTATACCTGTAACCATGTATGATCCTCTAATGCAACATTGGGTGCTGTCTCATTGTGAATCACATATGCGATTATCACACCATTACGTACAGCACTGAAATACAATCGCTCAGGGGAAGTCGGTAACATCATTATGTGGATACAAAGTTTTCTTTTGGTTTCATACTTCTGTTGATAAACCCTGGACAAAAATAACGAGTTCTTGCAGCAACAAAGTGAATAGAGTTTTATGAGATGTTATACTGACAGTCAATGACAACGCATCAATATCATATCATTGTGGCACAGTCAGTGAAAAAGCATCACTTACATATCGTTGTTAGACTTGGCTTTATGTAGGCTTTCACTCACACGTGCAACATGTTGGTCAACTGATTGAAGAATTACCATGTATGATCATTAATGACATGGTATAAATTATTGGAAGTAAGCTCTGGTAAATATTTCTATAAAATGGTTCAGTGATGCATTTTCATTAACCGCCAGTATATACAGGTATGCCTCAAGAAAACTTGCTACAAATGTATTCACTTTGCAGCTGCAAAACTTGTGTCCAGGATGTTATATGTATTACTTGTTCTTTTTGTAATTTTATACACTGTATACATTTAACATAAACATTTGGGAGTCTGTATATGATCACACAAATCATGGCCTTGCCACTAACTTGGGCGTTCATGTATTTTAAAAGTAGTTGCCAATTACAATCAGACCAACGTTTGTATGTGATTTTTAAATTTTGAACCTGGAACGCTGGCGTTTCCCATTCGTTGATTCCAAGTAAAGGTCCAATTTTGCCCCGTCCGTAAGAAACAATTCTATAGTCGTTATTCGATCTTGTCAAATGACATGCAGCTGTTTGGCCACTTGCTTGTGTTTCTATTGGCTTCGCATTCAAAAATATCTTGAGGGTGGTTCTGGGCTTGCACTGGAGAATGAATAAAACATGAATTAGGAATAGGTAAGACATTTTGAGCAAGTCATAAAGGCATTTTTTGGACAAAGTTTGATATTTGTGTCGTAATGGCAATAAAATGCAATTAATGAATTACACTTATGACGGACATAAACACATTTATAGTTGTTAAGAAGGCTGAGGTTCTTTTTTTATGTTACTGCATTTTAACCTTTTAACAATATTATTTGAAATAGAAAAATATATACGCACAAAACAATTTCTTTGAGAACAAAATTGGAATGTTTATTTTGAGGCAGAATCCTAGGCAACCAGGATTTTCAGGAGGCTTGTCAATCTGCAGAATAAATTAGTTTTATAGTAATTTCGATAACATTTGATTGTTTTGTTGCACTGAACAGGAATAATGATATAATTTTACTCTAATAGTACTGAATAATGCAGCCGGTGGATAGTGTTACCACATACAGTAAAACACCATTCACCTAATCCTTTTTCTTATTTTAATGATATATATAACACTATGTACGATAATACAGTGTTCCACACTTTTAGAAATCCATAATTGGGTCATTCCACCAGGTTGGGACACAGTGTGTGACATTTATCATATCTTTAAAAGTACTATTACATTTGATTCAGTTATTTCATGTAACATCAGTCTGGGTGGGAAATATTTTAGAAAGTTTTAAATCATGTAAATTATATTTTACCAAAATTATGATTTAAAAAATGTGTCAGTTTGACATAATTATAACCAGTTTGACGTAACAGGACACATCCATATTTACATTTGTGTGTTTTTTCAACACTTTAAATATATATATATGGGAAATTCACAATGTGTACTAATTAAAATATATACTATGCAACACAAGAACACCTTTTTATGGTAGTCAGTGTCCAAATATAGCAGAGACAGCAAGAACAGACGTGAGAGTGGACGTAACATGGACACCGTGTCCACTGTTACGTCCACACATGCATGTTTTTTTTGTTCTTGCTGTTTCTAAACTATTTGGACACTGGCAACCATAAGTATTTACTCACAAATTTGAAAATGGCCAATTTAAGATTTGGCTCTGCATAAACAATTAAACATAAAGAATACTGTGGGTTTTTTTTAATCGGCAACAACAAGCTTTTGTATAGACGTGATATTCCAAAAATGTGTTTAGTCTCAGGTAGCCGTAACAGGTTAGCCAAGTGTGACGTCATTTGGAAAGTGCAGTGCAGACGAGTCGAGTACGCATGTTTTGCTTCACAGGCTTTCAGGTTCAGGCAAGGGCAGTGGTTGACTAATGGTTGGTGCTAGCAACGCACAGTCAAGACATCTAGTTGTAACGATTCCGTCGAACCATAGACCCATCATCACTTGTCATGATTTTGCATGAAAACATCGATTACCAGTACGACAAAAATGCTCATTAGAACCATGTTACACAAGGCAATCGGTTCCGACCAGTCTCCAAGAAGGAAAAACATGTAATTATCACATGGGAATATCAATTTATTGTAAGAAAAATGTCTTTTGTGTTTCTCAACATTCCATTGGCCTACATGGCTGTTAGTTTCCCCCCAAGTTGCTTGTAAAGATTGCCTCATGCGACAAGGCCTTTCTTTTGCCGGCCCCAGACAGTGGCCTACATGTGGTTTACTAGAAGGGGTTCGGTCAAAACTACTTCAGTTATTTGTCACTGTTTCCACGAAGGGATGGCCGTGTTGATTTGCTCAATATGAAAAAAAAGTTATGTAATTTTTGACATATTCTTCCTTTCATGAAAACGAATTGTATTGCAGGTTCGAAAGCTGCTCCTGCCAGTTTTCTTTGTTCACTTTGAAAAAAATACATTGTATTGTCAACTATAGTTCTTGCCCAAATTTGAATCTAGGAGCTCATCAGTATATGCAAGTTCACCATTAGAGGGTCGCAGTGTACATGTATATCTTACAGAGCAGACTCCATGGGGAAAAAAAAAAGATGATTGGTTTTACTGATAAATGGAGCAGTTTGACTGAGCTTTGCATAGGTCCAAATCTCCTTGTTTCAACACGGTTCGCATGGTGGGTTTCACTCGTCTTTTGTGTCGAGATCCAGCCGTTTATAGCGCTCTTTGTACAGCAGCAGGAGTGGGACGCAAATCACCACTGTCCCAAGGAATGCCCAATTCATCCAGAGTACTCCTGGGAAATACAAGAAGAAGCAATGTTTATTTATTTGCCATTTAGCCGGGATAGTCAACAAAAGTCTCGACTTATTTCATGTCTATAATCTACTATTTCAGTTGGGATCCCATGGTAGAAGATAAGGAAGGAAATCAGTTTCAGATGGGGGAAGAAAACCCTGGAGAACAGTTGAGAAAATCCACAGAATCTGCTAGGGACTGGAAACTCAATTCACCAGCCCCGGGCGGGAATCGAACCGGGTCACAGCGTGTTACAACCTGACCCCTTCTCCCATAATTCATCACAGTGCTGATAACATTAGGAATTGCAATGCAAACTAGATATCTCATTTATAGAAAAGGTAAAAGGTAAATGTTCAATGTTTACAAGGAAAACTGACAGGAGCGGGATTTGAACCTGCGACCTCCAGATGACTGTATAATGTATTGGCACTCTACCAACTGAGCTATCTTGTCCTCTGTAGGCGGTCTCAGTATCTTTGTTCAGTATACAGTAAACGATAACGGTGAGAACATTATCACCCTTCTTTCTTATCCTCATGGAATAATGTGATATTACAGGGAAGATTTGTGATTACAAACGATCGAAGAGCATTACTTTATATAGTTTGGGAAAACCGCCCTGTTACCCTTTTAAAAGGCGCGGTTTTCAAAGTTTCAAAATTTATCGAGACTTGGGGCAGAAAAATATAGAGCATGCCACCGCCCACAAAAGTACCCCTTTCTGGCTATGACGTCATCGCCCAATATTAAATTGCCTGCCACGCCCCTTATTGGCAAGCAATATTTTACTGCAGATGACTTCATAGCCAGGAAGGAGTATTTCCGTGGGCGGGGCATACCCCATGATTTTTTGCTTCCCATAGTCTCGATAAACACTTCCAACACAAAAATACATAAAAACTTAAATTTCTTGTTTAATTTTCATTGTTTCAGAACCATATATGTATAGCATTTTCATACCTTGATTTTTGTAAACCTCTAATGTTGTGGTTTCTATTTATAGCTTACCAATGCCTTTTATCTGAGGCAGCAGCAAAAATATCAACACCCACATGTTGTTGAGCCACGTCATCATCATTGTAATGGTCCCTTCAGATACGGGATACATGCCCTCTACGGTGACCTCAAAGTAGATCGGGATGGAGGCGTTTACAAAGAACCCGATGACGATACAAGAGATGTACAGACTCGCTGCAGTACCAACAAAAGATTTGTTCACAAAAAGAGAGAAGTTCTTTTTCTCTTTGTTAATTTTGTTTATGTACGTCTCCCAATACAAGAAGCCTAAATACCACTCTCTGTAAAGGGCTACTAGCTGAGGTGGTAGGGTTGGCCATATTTCTGGCTGCCAACCCAATCATCCTTGGGCCCAGATCTAAATAGGGGATAAATCTTCAACACTGGAGAAATCATCCCAATGAGTGCCGTAGCCGCGTGGTCTTCTGCATCGACCTCAAGATCTTTTGGATCAGTCCAGACTCTTATTAGTTGAAGCCCGGCCAAGGGATCGTGGTATTTGTGTCCTTGAGCAAGGAACTTTGTCACTATTGCTTCTCTCCACCTGTGAGTAAATGGTTACCTGTGAGAGCAGAGTCGGTTGTTGTGGTTGAATTGGCCCTTTGCACTGAAAAGCTGCAATATGGGTTATTAGTATCAGGAGTGAGATTTGTCAGGATTTGTCCTGCTTTCAGAAATTTTAAAGAATCTCTTTTGCAATCTGGAATTCCTGAGGTGATGTCCTAAAGGTGTTTTTACCTGTAAAAGTGGATATAGACCAATAAAACGGATATTTTAGGGGGATGACTTTAGGCAAATGCAAACTATATGTTGATCTGGGGTCCTCGTGGATTTTTCGTGGATTTGTTGTGGATTTTGTGTGGATTTCGTGGAATTTTCATTTTTGGCTAATCTCACCCCCTGTTATATACTCCCCAGGGAGCTAAGATGTTTTACGGACCTGATAGGCAGGGGTAATAATAATGTAGCGTCTGGAGCACCATGTTGGATGATATGTGCGTTTTTTTGTTTGTTTTCAACCTTACCCGTGCGGCCTATATGTGTAGTTCAACAGAGTGGTTATTCTATAGGCCTACTTCATAAACTGTTCTTAGGATTTTAAGATCGCTAACCTTTCACAACATTTTTATCATGCAGTAATTTGTAGACGATTTTATCGCCATATCGGCAATATAGCGGGAAAACATATCGACTACGAAATAAATCAGTATCGCCAGCGCTAGGTCAGAAGCTGATTATGAAATGCAAAAAGTCATCAGGGCACATGTTCAAGCGCCGGGAGAGACCCACTTCTGCATCATGCCGTCACTGAACTGGACATTTTATTATTTGTTTACTTGAATGGCAAATCAATATTTTAAGATTAAAAATTGGGTTGGGTGGGTCAATGAAAATTTTGAATGGCCCCTAAAGTACATTATTATTAAAATGCCAGCCAGATGGGTTTTAATATGTTCATTTCAGACGGAACTTAACAGGCTTTTTGAAGGATCCTTATAGTGGCAAGATTGACATTGCTGTTCAAATCGGTAAGGCATTATTTTTCATTTATCTAGATTTCTTTTTAATCAGAAGCCATTAACGAAGTCCAATCCGAGAGTTTCTACGAAAATAGTCTGACATGCAGTTACGATCCTGGGAAAATGTTACCAAAAATATGTTTGTCCTGCACTGATTTTAATTCTTCGTTGCCAATATACATGTAGGTTTGCATTTTACACAATCCGTGAAGTAGCTATACTCACGTAAATTGAAGCTGATATACTGCATGGATAACAGAACACACCAGACACAACTACCAACAGACCCAAAGATCAAGAAGAGAAGAACTAACTTCATGCGACCTCCAAGTACATCCACCAGCCTGAGATGAGAAGTGTCATACACAAGTTTATTTTTAACTGACACTATAGGTCTCCTTAGTTCCACCATGGTTCTACTCATTATTACATCTGCCATCCATGAGATTTGAAGGAGCAGTAACTATCGCCAATAACCATTTTAATAGATCACGCTCAATCTATCAGTCAGGAATAATTACTCTACGAAATAGACAAATTGGATATATGTGATGCGATCAAGCAAAATCAGTCTGAAGTAGGCCCTGGTCAATTTTGGGATTTTTACATATTCATTTGTAGCGTACTTCAAGCTCCATGTTAGTGAAAACCCCATGTGAATACGACCTTTGATTAAAAAGTTACAAATATTTGAACACCGGCACATTAAAAAGAAAGAAACTGAGAAAATCAAGTTTAAAGTTACAGTACTTCAATCGAGTCATTTTAGCACATTTATAATACATGTCATATTTTCATGTAGAAGAAGAATGTTTTCCCCTTCTTTTTTTGTAAAAAAAGAAGGGGAAAAGGTCAATTTTGATTTTTCTACTACGAACATATTTTGGCCCATATCTCAGAACAAGGATTGCTGAGTTCCGACTGATTTTGCTTGATCGCTTCACATATTATAATACATGTGTAAATGACACCCCCCCCCCCCCTCCCCCAGCTTCAAAATTATTTTCTGGGACAAAAAATTCGAAACAAAAAGAACAAAAAATGGGGGGGGGGGTGAAGGAAAAGAATGTTGAGCCCACCCCAACCCCCAAGTCAAATCCTGTGGGTGTTTGTTTAAAAGTAATGGTGAATTTTCAAAGCGTGTCTTTAGTTCTATATTTTCCCAGCATTTGACTGTGTCATACAAAATCTTTCCCAAAGAATTCTACAATTGATTTTAGTTTTTGTTTTACCTTGCAAAGACTAACCCCCCAACAACCGCTGCAATGTTTCCGATGAAACCAATCCAGCCAACAGTGTCCTGTATCAAAACAACAAACACGGTAGACTTTTAGTATAAGCTTGCTGAAAACTTCCATGCACTTTATACCCTCAATAAAGATGAGTCTTCATCAGTCTTGTTGACTTGACTTAATTGCTGACTCGGACTCGAGTCGCGATTTTGTTGACTTGAGACTTGACTTGAAAGAATGTGACTTGACTGGAATAAATTTGACTTGCTGACAGTACCGAAGTGGTTCCGGCATCAAAATTGTTTAAGTAAAAAAGCAAGGAAAATTTTGTGTACGGCCTTAATATCCTGCCATTTTGATTATTGTTGCTGTTCCTGGTATTCTTCATTATCACAAAAATTCAAAAACAAACTTCAAATCTGCCAAAATAAAACAATTCGCTTTATTAACAATCTTCCTACAAGATCCCATATTGGTTACAAAGAATTCCATGAAACAGGATGGCTTGATATTCACCATAGAGTAGAGTTTCTCAAAGCTAATCATGTTCATAACATTTTTCATCAAAAATCTCCCAATTATCTCAAAAACAATTTTACCTATATTAAAGATGTTCACCACTACCCAACAAGATCTAGTCAATTTAATTTTTTTGTACCACACATTAAAGGAACAGAAATTAACTCTTTTTTCTACACTGGAATTAAATTATGGAATTCACTACCATCCGACCTGAAACTGTATGAAAGGAAAACCTTGTTCAAAACCAACCTTAAAGGATTTCTTTTCAACAAAATTCAAACTGCTGAATCTAGTTAAAGAAGTCAACATAACTCAGGAGGCATGGGAAGGTTATGTAAATGTTCCTATTATAAAGTGCAATATAAGATTTTTGATGGTTTTAAGCAAAATTGAATTTAGCATATTTTAGTGGGTTTTTATCTTAAATGTCTTTTTTCTCAGCATGTTGTAATATTAGTTTTTAAGTGGGAAGGTTACGTAATTTAAAATTGTTAATATTTTTTTAAGATTATAAGAATTATAAAAGGTAAAGGGTATTTTTTTGGGACCGCAATGGAAATAAGTTTTTTTAAAACTTTTTTGCGTTATCCCTGCTTTTTCCACAGTATGGGGGACTCTGTTTAACTTTGTATTTATAGTTTTAGATAATTAACTAATTGGCTGTTTCGTAGTTTTACGAAACAGCCCTTGTTTTCGTTAAGATTTTTTTTTTTTTCTTTTTTTTTTTTTTTTTTTTTTTTGGCTGTTTCGAAAGTTTTTCGAAACAGCCCTTGTTTTCGTTAAGATTTTTTTTTTTTTCTTTTTGGCTGTTTCGGAAACTTTTCCGAAACAGCCCTTGTTTTCGTTAAGATTTTTTTTTTTTTCTTTTTTTTTTTTTTTTTTTTTTTTTGGCTGTTTTGGAAACTTTTCCAAAACAGCCCTTGTTTTCGTTAAGATTTTTTTTTTTTTCTTTTTTTTTTTTTTTTCTTTTTTTTGTTCTTCTTTTTCAGCCAAAATGCCCATAGCATTTGTACACGTTTTCTTTCTTACTGGCACTTTGGCTACTTTTATGGTGCCGATTGGCTTTAAACTTGGCAGACACTTAGACTAACTGCTCAGAATGTATGCCGAACATTTACGTCATGATGACGTCATCACGTGATTTTTTATGAATTTTTGAAATTTTGAAATCGTAAAATTCTTTTCAATATATCTAGCGAACAAAACAAGATATTTTCAAAATTCTTTTTGTTATAGCTTCGGTATGTCTCAAAGATATGCACTAAAAGGGACAAAAATGTGTGATGTCATGATGACGTCATCAAAAATGTGCTTTTTTAAAACACATATAAGGATAGGTCCGATCGTCATGCAAATTGGTGGGTAGGTAGATACTGTCACTGGGATGCTGAATCCAAAGTGACGTCATGATGACGTCATCACGTGATTTTTTATGAATTTTTCTAAATTTGAAAATCGTAACATTCTTTTCAATATATCTAGCGAACAAAACAAGATATTTTCAAAATTCTTTTTGTTATAGCTTTGGTATGTCTCAAAGATATGCCCTAAAAAGGAAAAAAATGTGTGACGTCATGATGACGTCATCAAAAATGTGCTTTTTAAAAACACATATAAGGATAGGCCCGATCGTCATGAAAATTGGTGGGTAGGTAGATACTGCCACCAGCATGCCAAATCTGAAATGACGTCATGATGACGTCATCATGTGATTTGTTATGAATTTTTGAAATTTTGAAATCGTAAAATTCTTTTAAATATATCTGGCAAACAAAACAAGATATTTTTAAAATTCTTTTTGTTATAGCTTTGGTAGGTCTCAAAGATATGCCCTAAAAAGGAAAAAAATGTGTGACGTCATGATGACATCATCAAAAATGTGCTTTTTAAAAACACATATAAGGATAGGTCCGATCGTCATGAAAATTGGTGGGTAGGTAGATACTGTCACTAGCATGCAAAATCTGAAATGATGTCATGATGACGATGTCATGATGACGTAATCGGCATTTTTTTTAATGATTTTTGAAATTTTTGAAATTTCATTTTAATCACAAAATTTTACACCAAAAAACAAAACAGCCCTGTGTTTGTCCACAAACACTGTACCAGATGTCTAGTTCTTTTTTTTTTTCTTTTTCAGCCAAATGCCCATAGCATTTGTACACGTTTTCTTTCTTACTGGCACTTTGGCTACTTTTATGATGCCGATTGGCTTTAAACTTGGCAGACACTTAGACTAACTGCTCAGAATGTATGCCGAACATTTACGTCATGATGACGTCATCACGTGATTTTTTATGAATTTTTGAAATTTCAAAATCGTAAAATTCTTTTCAATATATCTAGCGAACAAAACAAGATATTTTCGAAATTCTTTTTGTTATAGCTTTGGTATGTCTCAAAGATATGCCCTAAAAAGCGAAAATTGTGTGACGTCATGATGACGTCATCAAAAATGTGTTTTTTTGTTAACGCATGTAAGGGTCAATCCGATTACAAAAATGTATACATTGAATTTTTCTGTACGTAATTCCAAAATTTCATGATCGTGGCTCACTCAAGTAAGAAATAACAGCCATTTGAAAATTTAGACCAAATTCAATATAACACAAAGGAATTCTGGGAAGGGCAGATAACCATGGCTTAAATGTGCATCCTGTTTATAAAAAGGTTGATTTGTAGTCTTTGTTCAAGTCGCTGAATTTTAAAATTGTGTAAATCGTAACATTCTTTTCAATATATCTAGCGAACAAAACAAGATATTTTCAAAATTATTTTTGTTATAGCTTTGGTATGTCTCAAAGATATGCCCTAAAATGCGAAAATTGTGTGACGTCATGATGACGTCATCAAAAAATTCTTTTTTTCAAGTCGCTAGAATATTGCCCATAGCATTTGTAAACGTTTTCTTTCTTACCGGCCACTTTGGCTAATTTTAAACTTGGCAGACACTTACCCCAACTGCTCACAATGTGTGCCGAACTTTTACGTCATAATGACGTCATCACATGTCACGTGACGTCATCTTAAAGGGGCATTTTTCGAAGCCATATATCTACAAAAGTACAAGTTCGATTAAGTTAAAATGTAATATCTAGGTATCCCAGTAGGTTTATAAATGAAAATTGACATGACGTTATGATGACGTCATCTCATGTGACGTCATCTTAAAGGGGCAGATTTTGAAGGCGCATATCTACAGAAGTACAAGTCCGATTAAGTTTAAAAGTAATATCTAGGTAGCCCAGTAGGTTTATAGATGAAAATTTATGTGACGTTATGATGACGTCATCACATGTTACTACTACAAACAACTTTAATTAATTTCAAAATTACCAAAGAAAACTGGCAGCAGCGCGATTCTTTGACAAACTTAAATTATTGTATTCACATTTCACATCCAAACTAAAAAAACAAAAACGAAACAGCCCTGTGTTTGTCCACAAACACCAACCTCATGCCTCTAGTTTTTTTTTCTTTTTTTTTTTTTTCTTTTTCAGACTTTTTGCCCATAGACTTTGTACACGTTTTCGTTCTGCCAGGCACTTTGGCTACTTTTATGCAGCCGATTGCCTTTAAACTTAACAGACACTTAGACCAACTACTCAGGATGCATGCCGAACTTTTACGTCATGATGACGTCATCACGTGATTTTTTATGAATTTTTGAATTTTGAAAATCGTAACATTCATTAAATTATATCTAGCGAACAAAACAAGATATTTTCAAAATTCTTTTTCTTATAGCTTTGGTATGTCTCAAAGATATGCCCTAAATTGCGAAAATTGTGTGACGTCATGATGACGTCATCAAAAATGTGTTTTTTTGTTAACGCATGTAAGGGTCAATCCGATTACAAAAATGTATATATTGAATTTTCCTGTACCCAATTCCAAAATTTCATGATCGTGGCTCACTCAAGTAAGAAATGACAGCCATTTCAAAATTTAGACCAAATTCAATATAACACAAAGGAATTCTGGGACGGGCTGATAACCATGGCTATTATGAGCTTGCTGTTTATAAAAGGGGTTGATTTCTAGTCTTTTTTCAAGTCGCTGAATTTTTGAAGTTTTAAAATCGTAACATTCTTTTCAATATATCTAGCGAACAAAACAAGATATTTTCAAAATTATTTTTGTTACAGCTTTGGTATGTCTCAAAGATATGCCCTAAATGGCGAAAATTGTGTGACGTCATGATGACGTCATCAACAATATTTTTTTTTTTAAACGCATGTAAGGGTCAATCTGTTTACAAAAATGTATACATTGAATTTTCCTGTACCTAATTCCAAAATTTCGTGATCGTGGCTCACTCAAGTAAGAAATAGGAGCCATTTCAAAATTTTGACCAAATTCAATATAACACAAAGGAATTCTGGGAAGGGCTGATAACCATGGCTTAAATGTGCATGCTGTTTATAAAAAGGGTTGATTTGTAGTCTTTTTTCAAGTCGCTGAATTCTTGAAGTTTTATAATCGTAACATTCTCTTCACTATATCTAGCGAACAAAACAAGATATTTTCAAAATTCTTTTTGTTATAGCTTTGGTATGTCTCAAAGATATGCCCTAAAAAGCGAAAATTGTGTGACGTCATGATGACGTCATAAAAAAAATCTTTTTTCAAGTCGATAGAATATTGCCCATAGCATTTGTAAACGTTTACTTTCTTACCGGCCACATTGGCTACTTTTAAACTTGGCAGACACTTACCCCAACTGCTCACAATGTGTGCCGAACCTTTACGTCATGATGACGTCATCACATGTCACGTGACGTCATCTTAAAGGGGCATTTTTCGAAGCCATATATTTACAAAAGTACAAGACCGATTAAGTTGGAACGTAATATCTAGGTATGCCACCGGGTGTTATAGATGAACATTGACATGACGTTATGATCAAGTCATAACATGTCACGTGGTGTCATCTTAAAGGGGCACTCGCTAGATTATTGCCTATAGCATTTGTAAACGTTTTCTTTCTTACCGGCCAGTTTGGCTACTTTTAAACTTGGCAGACACTTACCCCAACTGCTCACAATGTGTGCCGAACTTTTACGTCATGATGACGTCATCACATGTCACGTGACGTCATCTGAAAGGGGCATTTTTCGAAGCCATATTTTTACCGAAGTAGAAGTCAGATTAAGTTGAAAAGTAATATCTAGGTAGCCCAGTAGATTATCTTAAACAATTTTGTGTCAGGAATGCTTGTAGGCCGGCATGTGTTATATATGAAAATTGATGCGACGTTATGGTGACGTCATCATATGATTTTATAGTAATTTTTTTACTTTTAAATCTTTAAGCTATAAGGCCTATCTCATCAACTGAACATGCTAATTTCGAAATTCTTATTGTAATTCTTTTTGAAATAGGTTTTTTAGGTAAACAAGTTTTACGTTCTGTGATTTGGGAGGATTTAACATAATTTTCAAAAATAGTTGTTGTATTTTGTTCCACTCAAGTAAATGTTGTCTCAATCGTATTTTGGATTACCTTACTTTTAATTTCCAGTTTATAATTCCCAATGTATTAAAAAAAATGCGTTCTGTGATTTTCTACTGCTCAAATAAAGTTTGTTTCAGCCGTCTATTCTTTAAGGTGTGTTGCGTTAATTACTGGTTTTCCGTTTTCAAACACTACATGGGGTATGCTTCGCTCTCACCCACCGCTCTATGTGTGTGTTTGCCTGAAATTGTTAGTTAAGTTTGGTATACAGTGCTAGGCGCCACCGGACAAAATCCGTGAATGAGTTTTTACCAGTAAACTCGTATGCTGCCCTCTACAGTTCACTAAACACAACCAGAGGAGTGTTTTTTTAAGTACTACCGCCCTCTTGCGCTAAAAAGTTGACAGGTTTGTCAATTGTGGCAGAGAAACTTTTGACCAGTAAGATTATGTCGAACTTTCCTTGCATTTAATTGTACCTCCCTAGGGTGTGTGGAAAATCATATTACAATTGGAGAATTCAGGACTATTAGGGTTAATAAGACCGTATTTTCTTTCAATTATATACTGTAATAAAAATATACTAGTAAGACTTCATTAAATAACTCTCTTTATTCAAAGGTCTTGTTTTCAAAGAATTCTTTTTATTGCTTCCTACGTGCCACAATGTCAACATGCATTTTTATCAAGAACATATCACATAATATTAATAAAGATTCAAATTTGAGAGGCAAGTTACTCCAATACAAGCCTGAAAACAAAATGTTGAAGAGAAAAAGTTGTGTATTTAACAAGTGCATTCAGTGAAAAGCACAGAAACAATCATGCGTCTTATAACATTCTTTCCAAATTCTTATTGTAATTCTTTTTGAAATATGTTTTTTACGTCATAGGTAAACAAGTTTTGCGTTCTGTGATTTGGGAGGATTTAACATAATTTTCAAAAAAAATTGTTGTATTTTGTTCCACTCAAGTAAATGTTGTCTCAATCGTCTTTTGGATTACCTTACATTTAATTTCCAGTTGATAATTCCCAATGTATTAAACAAAATGCGTTCTGTGATTTTCTACTGCTCAAATCAAGTTTGTTTCAGCCGTCCATTCTTTAAGGTGTGTTGCGTTAATTACTGGTTTTTCGTCTTCAAACACTACATTGGGTATGCTTCGGTCTCACCCACCGCTCTATGTGTGTGTTTGCCTTAAATTGTTAGTTAAGTTTGGTATACAGTGCTAGGCGCCACCGGACAAAATCCGTCAACTAATTTTTACCAGTAAACTCGTATGCTGCCCTCTACAATTCACTAAACCCAACCAGAGGAGTATTTTTTTAAGTACTACCGCCCTCTTGCGCTAAAAAGTTGACAGGTTTGTCAATTGTGGCAGAGAAACTTTTGACCAGCAAGATTATGTCGGACTTTCCTTGCATTTATCTGTACCTCCCTAGGGTGTGTGGAAAATCATATTAAAATTGGAGAATTCTGGACTGTTAGGGTTAATAAGACCGTATTTTCTTTCAATTATATACTGTAATAAAAATATACCAGTAAGACTTCATTAAATAACTCTCTTCATTCAAAGGTCTTGTTTTCAAAGAATTATTTGTATTGCTTCCTACGTGCCACAATGTCAACATGCATTTTTAGCAAGAACATATCACATAATATTAATAAAGATTCAAATTTGAGAGGCAAGTTACTCCAATACAAGCCTGAAAACAAAGTGTTGAAGAGAAAAAGTTGTGTATTTAACAAGTGCATTCAGTAAAAAGCACAGAAACAATCAGGCGTCTTATAACATTCTTTTTGAATTACAGACATACATGATGACGTCATCACATGCCACGTGACGTCATCTTAAAGGGGCAGTTTTTGAAGCTATATATCTACAAAAGTACAAGTTCGATTAAGTTGAAAAGTAATATCTAGGTAGCCCAGTAGGTTTATAGCTGAAAATTGACATGACATTATCATGATTGATGTCATCACATGTCACGTGACGTCATCTTAAAGGGGCAGTTTTTGAAGCCACATATAAACAAAAGTACAAGTTCGATTAAGTTGAAATGTAATATCCAGGCAGATCTACAGGTTCATAGATGAAAATTGACATGACATTATGATGACTTCATCACATGTCACGTGACGTCATCTTAAAGGGGCAGTTTTTGAAGCCATCTATCTACAAAAGTACAAGTTCGATTAAGTTGAAACGTGGTATCTAACATGAATTTTAAACAATTTTTGATAATTCTTGTAATATATTTTTAGGTCATACACACTTAAATATAAATGTGAAAAATGTGTGACGTCTGATGACGTAATCATGGTCATCAACTCCTTGTATGCTCACATTTCCAAAACGATTATGAATAAGCCTACGTGATTGCATGACCTGTCGTAGACGACCATGAATGTAAAACGAGATTTTTTGATCCACCATTGAAATCTCAAAAATTAAGAATCAAACTACCAAAAACCCCCCAAACGAAACAGCCCTGTGTTTGTCCACAAACACCAAAGCTCTAGTTTTTTTTTTTTTTTCTTCTTTTTCAGACTTTTGCCCATAGCATTTGTACACGTTTTCTTTCTGCCAGGCACTTTGGCTACTTTTATGCAGCCGATTGCTTTTAAACTTAACAGACACTTAGACCAACTGCTCAGGATGCATGCCGATCTTTTACGTCATGATGACGTCATCACGTGATTTTTTATGAATTTTTGAATTTTGAAAATCGTAACATTCATTAAATTATATCTAGCGAACAAAACAAGATATTTTCAAAATTCTTTTTCTTATAGCTTTGGTATGTCTCAAAGATATGCCCTAAATTGCGAAAATTGTGTGACGTCATGATGACGTCATCAAAAATGTGTTTTTTTGTTAACGCATGTAAGGGTCAATCCGATTACAAAAATGTATACATTGAATTTTCCTGTACCTAATTCCAAAATTTCATGATCGTGGCTCACTCAAGTATGAAATAGGAGCCATTTCAAAATTTAGACCAAATTCAATATAACACAAAGGAATTCTGGGAAGGGCTGATAACCATGGGTATTTTGTGCTTGCTGTTTATAAAAGGGGTTGATTTCTAGTCTTTTTTCAAGTCGCTAAATTTTTGAAGTATTAAAATCGTAACATTCTTTTCAATATATCTAGCGAACAAAACAAGATATTTTCAAAATTATTTTTGTTACAGCTTTGGTATGTCTCAAAGATATGCCATAAAAAGCGAAAATTGTGTGACGTCATGATGACGTCATCAACAAATCTTTTTTTTTTAACGCATGTAAGGGTCAATCCGATTACAAAAATGTATTCGTTGAATTTTCCTGTACCTAATTCCAAAATTTGATGATCGTGGCTCACTCAAGTATGAAATAGGAGCCATTTCAAAATTTAGACCAAATTCAATATAACACAAAGGAATTCTGGGAAGGGCTGATAACCATGGGTATTTTGTGCTTGCTGTTTATAAAAGGGGTTGATTTCTAGTCTTTTTTCAAGTCGCTAAATTTTTGAAGTTTTAGAATCGTAACAGTCTTTTCAATATATCTAGCGAACAAAACAAGATATTTTCAAAATTCTTTTTGTTATAGGTTTGGTATGTCTCAAAGATATGCCATAAAAAGCGCAAATTGTGTGACGTCATGATGACGTCATAAAAAAAATTCTTTTTTCAAGTCGCTAGAATATTGCACATAGCATTTGTAAACGTTTTCTTTCTTACCGGCCACTTTGGCTACTTTTAAACTTGGCAGACACTTACCCCAACTGCTCACAATGTGTGCCGAACTTTTACGTCCTGATGACGTCATCACATGTCACGTGACGTCATCTTAAAGGGGCATTTTTCGAAGCCATATATCTACAAAAGTACAAGTCCGATTCAGTTGGAACGTAAGGTATGCCACCTGGTGTTATAGATGAAAATTGACATGACGTTATGATCAAGTCATAACATGTCACGTGGTGTCATCTTAAAGGGGCACTCGCTAGATTATTGCCTATAGCATTTGTACACGTTTTCTTTCTTACCGGCACTTTGGGTACTTTTAAACTTGGCAGACACTTAGACTAACTGCTCACAATGTGTGCCGAACTTTTACCTCTTGATGACGTCATGACATGCCACGTGACGTCATCTTAAAGGGGCAGTTTTTGAAGCCATATATCTACAAAAGTACAAATTCGATTAAGTTGAAAAGTAATATCTAGGTAGCCCAGTAGGTTTATAGCTGAAAATTGACATGACATTATCATAATTGATGTCATCACATGTCACGTGACGTCATCTTAAAGGGGCAGTTTTTGAAGCCATATGTCTACAAAAGCACAAGTCCGATTAAGTTCAAAAGTAATATCTAGGTAGCCCAGTAGGTTTATAGATAAAAATTGAATTGACGTTATGATGACGTCATCACATGTCACGTGACGTCATCTTAAAGGGGCACTTTTTGAAGCCATATATAAACAAAATTACAAGTTCGATTAAGTTGAAAAGTAATATCTAGGTAGCCCAGTAGGTTTATAGCTGAAAATTGACATGACGTTATGATGACTTCATCACATGTCACCTGACGTCATCTTAAAGGGGCAGTTTTTGAAGCCATATATAAACAAAAGTACAAGTCCGATTAAGTTCAAAAGTAATATCTAGGTAGCCCAGTAGGTATTTTAAATTAAAAAAATTATGATGTCATGATTACGTCATCACTTGTTTCGTGTCATTATCTTAAAGGGGCATTTTTCGAAGCCATAAATCTACAAAAGTACAAGTCCGATTTATTTGAAATGTAATATATAGTCGGGTAGGCAAGCAGGTTCATAGATAAAAATTGACGTGACGTTATGATGACGTCATCACATGTCACGTGACGTTATCTTAAAGGGGCAGTTTTTAAAGCCATACATTGTATATCTACAAAAGTACAAGTTTGATTATTTTAAATGTAATATCTAGGTAGGTCAGCAAGTTTACAGATGTAAATTTACATTACGTTATGATGACGTCATCACAAGTGACTATTACAAACAACCTAAATTATTTTCAAAGTCTAACATAGAAAACTGGCAGGAGCGCGATTGTTTGACGAAGTTTAATTATTGTATTCCCATTTCACATCCAAACTAAAAAAAAAAAAAAACGAAACAGCCCTGTGTTTGTCCACAAACACCGTCCGTCTAGTTTTTTTTGCTTCTTTTTCAGACTTTTTGCCCATAGACTTTGTACACGTTTTCTTTCTACCAGGCACTTTGGCTACTTTGATGCAGCCGATTGCCTTTAAACTTAGCAGACACTTAGACCAACTGCTCAGGATGCATGCCGAACTTTTACGTCATGCTTACGTCATCACGTGATTTTTTATGAATTTTTGAAATTTCAAAATCGTAACATTCTTTTCAATATATCTAGCGAACAAAACAAGGTATTTTCAAAATTCTTTTTGTTATAGCTTTGGTATGTCTCAAAGATATGCCCTAAAAAGCGAAAATTGTGTGACGTTATGATGACGTCATCAAAAATATGTTTTTTTTTAAACGCATGTAAGGGTCAATCCTATTACAAAAATGTATACATTGAATTTTCCTGTACCCAATTCCAAAATTTCATGATCGTGGCTCACTCAAGTAAGAAATGACAGCCATTTCAAAATTTAGACCAAATTCAATATAACACAAAGGAATTCTGGGACGGGCAGATAACCATGGCTATTATGTGCTTGATGTTTATAAAAGGGGTTGATTTCTAGTCTTTTTTCAAGTCGCTGAATTTTTGAAGTATTAAAATCGTAACATTCTTTTCAATATATCTAGCGAACAAAACAAGATATTTTCAAAATTCTTTTTGTTATAGCTTTGGTATGTCTCAAAGATATGCCCTAAAAAGCGCAAATTGTGTGACGTCATGATGACGTCATGAAAAAAAATATTTTTTCAAGTCGCTAGAATATTGCACATAGCATTTGTAAACGTTTTCTTTCTTACCGGCCACTTTGGCTACTTTTAAACTTGGCAGACACTTACACCAACTGCTCACAATGTGTGCCGAACTTTTACGTCATGATGATGTCATCACATGTCACGTGACGTCATCTTAAAGGGGCATTTTTCGAAGCCATATATCTACAAAAGTACAAGTCCGATTAAGTTGGAACGTAATATCTAGGTATGCCACCGGGTGTTATAGATGAACATTGACATGACGTTATGATCAAGTCATAACATGTCACGTGGTGTCATCTTAAAGGGGCACTCGCTAGATTATTGCCCATAGCATTTGTAAACGTTTTCTTTCTTACCGGCCAGTTTGGCTACTTTTAAACTTGGCAGACACTTACCCCAACTGCTCAGAATGTGTGCCTAACTTTTACGTCATGATGACGTCATTACATGTCACGTGACGTCATCTTAAAGGGGCATTTTTCGAAGCCATATATCTACAAATGTACAAGTCCGATTCAGTTGAAACACACTATTTAGGTATGCCACCCGGTGTCATAGATGAAAATTGACATGACGTTATGATGAAGTCATTACATGTTATGTGATGTCATCTTAAAGGGGCATTCGCTAGGCTATTTCCCGTAGCATTTGTACACGATTCCTTTTTTAAACCAATCCTTCACACATCCAATAACAACATCTTCATCCCTCCGTCATTGTTAACAAACAAACAACTTTAAATATTGCATACACATTTGACATCCAAACTAACAATAAAAAAATTAGAAACAGCCCTGTGTTTGTCCACAAACACTTGCCTCTAGTTTATATTATTTCTATATGTGGAAATTGCGAATAAATCAAATCAAATCAAAAGTCAATGCAATGTTTGGAACCAGAATACTTTTGTTATTTTGTTTCAAAGTGTTTGCATGACTGGCTGTTAACAAAGGAACAATCGAAATTTAAATTTGTTTGGAGCCAATTGTCGGCCCAACTGACGTCAGACTTCGGTACTCTATTAACGCTTTTGTTAAAATAAACACAAACTTTTGGGCGTGCGCACATAACGTCGAGCCTGCAGCGCATAGCGAGCTGGGTGTCCAGTACGTAGGCGCAGGCCTACGTGGCGGCAGCGCTATCCGACTGTATGGAGAATCGTCAGCCAAGACGGCATGCCAGGTTGATGCGTGCCAGCCTTTGCGTAGTCATTAATCCATTGGAATGTTAATTTACTGTGTTCAACAATTGACTTGAAAGCTGGTAATTGACGTTTAAAAAAATGGCTTGCGACTTGACTTGACTCGTGAACAAAAATTGGTTACAAGACTGGTCTTTATTTAACCTTTTTCTTTCACAATAAACTATGGTAATATGGTACATGTAGGCTTTTTAGACAACCCTGGTTGTTCATGTGCCCTGTTTAAACAGCGCACATGGTTGTTTAATTAAGCGGGACACTTAAACAACCCGGGTTGTTCAAAAAGTTTAAACAGCGTTTTCTCTGTATACGCGATTCAAGCAAAAATTGATGACTCTCTAGCTATATGCATCCATTAAACACCTAAGTTGACGGAGGCGGGCATATGTCAAAATTGAATGCACTGAAGATATCAGATCCATATGTAATCCCAAAACATTATTTTCGCAGGGTTCTTCTGTGTGCGGTTTGGCTTGGGACTCGTTAAACAATGAACGTCTATCGGACAACATCATTGGGATATCTACAAGTAATTTTGAAATTCTACTTGATTTTCACACTTGAAAATTCGAGGCAAAGCAATACACACCACCAAACCATACGAAGTTTTCTCGCATATTTGATTTTTTTTGGGAAAAGGTTCCGTTGTCAAATTGCGTTGTCAAATTCCATTTGCCAACGTTATAGAGAGTCCCAAAAGCCCATAATAGAGCCAAAGCTTAAAGCGTTCACAACTAACAGTGGCGTAGCCAAGGAGGGGGCGTGGAGAAGAACGCACGCCCCCATAAGAAAATCGTCTCCCCATGCAGTCACCCCCCCCCCCCCACTATACATTTCACAAACGTACAAAATCATAGTATTGTTTAGAAAAATATTGTAAGCGCCCCCCCCCCCCCCCCCCCATGGAGAGAGCTCACAATTTACGGGCTGGTTTAATCTGACCTGTTTGACGCCGAGAGATTTGTCGAAAATGGTGTCAAGTTGCGTGCTCCAGCCTGCGTACACGCCCGTGCTTAAACTGTACGCCAAAGCAGGAATCCAGAACTGCACATCCCTGGAAATACCACAGAGGAAAGAAACAGGAGAATGTAGCTCGTAAGAAAGAAACAGGAGAATGTAGCTCGTAGTGATGTGTGACTCGACTGCATGTGGTTGGATACGGTGCATGGTCAGGGAGGGGACATGCACTGGTCGTGCGATAGACGTTGCGGGGGCCAAAAACGTTATAGGGACAGAGAAATGTCCCTATAACTCAGTCCTAATTTGCCTAAGAAAACAAAATTCCCCCATTACGGCGGTCGATGCCAACCCACCAGGTAAAATCTCTTTCGTTAGAAGCGTTGGCTCTAAAAAGAGCCGTTAGTGAGCGAAAACCTTGACGTTTGGAACAGCATGCTCTCTTCATCTTCATGAAACTGATAACGTTCCAACAAGTTAAGTTTACAAACGATTTCGTAAATTTCATATCCTTCATACTTCAGATCGCCTTGCCCGTGCCGCCCCTGACAACCCAATATTGGCTTATAGGCGCCCCCGCAATCTACGAGACCTGATTGTTCGAGCCGAGGTCCCCACCTTGGCTGCATCCCCTCCCATACAGCATGGTACTTTTAAGTGCGATTCCAGGTGTGTTGTTTGCCAGACTCACATGCAGGAGTCTGAC
Organism: Hippasteria phrygiana; assembly: GCA_037893225.1. Taxonomy (NCBI): domain Eukaryota; kingdom Metazoa; phylum Echinodermata; class Asteroidea; order Valvatida; family Goniasteridae; genus Hippasteria; species Hippasteria phrygiana. The sequence continues at coordinate 8,042 of JAZGUH010000569.1, read as the reverse complement.
TCCTTTTCTGGCCATTCATCTGGAACTACTCACAGAACCAATGGCAACATTACTTGCAACACCTCTAATGTCATATATCTCATTTCTTGCAGGGTTTGTGGTATCCAGTATGTCGGGGAGACCAAGAACACGCTCAAGAAGCGTTTCTATGGCCATCGATCGACTGTAAACACCAAGAAAATTGACACCCCTGTTGGTCATCACTTCAACTTGCCTAACCATTCCATTTCTGATATGATTCTACAGGGCATAGAATCACTTTTCCACCGCAAGGACTCAGTTCGCCTCAGCCGAGAGAAAGTTTGGATGAAACGTCTTCGGACTATTCAACCACATGGTCTAAACATCCAGGAAGGGAATTATTAACTTTTAATTTTTTCCCCCATTGTCATTTGTTTACAGATTATCCTCCTGGCAAACCCTCTTGGGGTCTCTTGGCCAAATGGGGTTGTCTTACCATTTCCTGTTTATCTTTGCCACTAACCACATTCCTTTGTCCAATTCCCCAGCTTCAACCTTCATCCTAATCCCTCCCCGCATTCATCCTTACCCAAACCTCTCTCTTTGATGTTTACCCACTGCCATGCTCCCTTGCATCCCTCTTTTGTGTTTCTCCACCCACCCCCTCATTTCACGAACAGACGAATTTTGCCTCTCCGCACTAAACTAAAGTTACAAGAAAATCAGGTTTTAAGCTGCTCACTTTTTAAATTGAAGATAGTACCTGCGTTCATACCACATGTTGATTCAGTGTTGACACTATGTTAAAGTTCAGTTCTCGGTCTTTCACAAGTAATTGGCAGCTAAGCGATAAGTCAATTAATTACAGAGTTATTAATTGATTAATAAATTTGTCTGTTCGTGAAAACTCAGAAGCGAGAAATGGCCCGTTTTGCCCCACAGAGTGTCAATTGTCTCTTCGTGAAAACCCAAAATCCATTTTCTGGCAATTTTGCCCTTCACAGCCCCATTGTATTAACACGGAGTTCAAATTCGTCTCTTCGTGAAAACCCAACATCCATTTTCTGGGAATTTTGCCCTTAACAGCCATACTGTATTAACACGGAGTTCAAATTCGTCTCTTCGTGAAAACCTAAAATCCATTTTCTGGCAATTTTGCCCTTCACAGCCCTATTGTATTAACACGGAGTTCCGAATTGGCTCTTCGTGAAAACCCAAAATCCATTTTCTGGCAATTTTGTCCTTGACAGCCCTATTGTAACATAGAGTTCTGAATTGGCTCTTCGTGAAAACCCAAAATCCATTTTCTGGCAATTTTGCCCTTCTCGGCCATATATACGCTATGGCTGAGAAGGACAAAATTGCCAGAAAATGGATTTTGGGTTTTCACGAAGAGCCAATTCAGAATTCTATGTTTGTGAAGGACAAAATTGCCAGAAAATGGATTTTGGGTTTTCACGAAGAGCCAATTGGGAACTCCGTGTTAATACAATAGGGCTGTGAAGGGCAAAATTGCCAGAAAATGGATTTTAAGTTTTCACGAAGAGACGAATTTGAACTCCGTGTTAATACAGTATGGCTGTGAAGGGCAAAATTGCCAGAAAATGGATTTTGGGTTTTCACGAAGAGACGAATTTGAACTCCGTGTTAATACAATGGGGCTGTGAAGGGCAAAATTGCCAGAAAATGGATTTTGGGTTTTCACGAAGAGACAATTGACACTCTGTGGGGCAAAACAGGCCATTTCTCGCTTCTGAGTTTTCACGAACAGACAAATGTATTAATCAATGAATAACTCTGTAATTAATTGACTTATCGCTTAGCTGCCAATTACTTGTGAAAGACCGAGAACTGAACTTTAACATAGTGTCAACACTGAATCAACATGTGGTATGAACGCAGGTAATATCTTCAATTTAAAAAGTGAGCAGCTTAAAACCTGATTTTCTTGTAACTTAGTTTAGCGCGGAGAGGCAAAATTCGTCTGTTCGTGAAAACTGTGACGATGTGTGTTCCCTACATGTTTGTTTCTTGTACTCTGTCATTTGCCTTTGAGAAAGAACTTGCTTAAGTTCGAAACGTCAGGCCAGCTAATTTTTTGATTCGTAAATTTCCTGTTTACTAAAGTCCAAAAAATGCCCGGGGTGCGTTCCACTCACGCGAACACACACAGTCGCGTTTTACCATACTTATGAGGACCATGAATAGACCCCTTCTTTTGTTCCCTTTGTTTGTACTTAAACTTTTTCCGAACAGCTGCCATAGGTTTGTACACGAAATTCTCCCGAGAACTCTGCCCAAGTCCTCGGTTTCATTGTTATCCCTAATCCCCCATTGTCCCAAGTCCTCAGTCGTAAAGGATAACCAACCCACACACCCAAATGTGTAAACACCTTCAATCGTGGACCTCCCATTGTCCCTCTTTTGTTTATACTTTAACTTTTTCGGAAGGCCTCTCAAATGTTTTGTACACGATTTTCAATCGTGGACCTTGACTCAATCGTGGACAGTATTGTCCTTTTTGTTAAAGGTCCACGGTTTGAATAGCTATACAAACTCAGGCACACACACATTAAAAAGTGTCCCGCCGCACCTGGAAGCTGCCCATCAAGCCAGTATATTATCAGCGGCGGCGATTTCTCGTCAAGATTGGGAGGGACGGAGGGGACAGGACCCATAAAATGTATATGACAGGAGTGGAATTATTGGAGGGGGACACTGCAATAGCCGTTCCCTCCATGCACCCAAAATATTGGGGGACGTGTCCCCCCGTGATCGCCGCCCATGCAGCATAAAAATACGAAAACGGATTCATTTGCAATTAGCAACCAAATTCCATTCAAACTACGATCCAAGGAGAGCAGCAACGTACTTTAACAGCATGACGGCCCCCGCAAGGAAACTTTCTCGTCGTTCATTGGCGGAGATACTCGGTGGCGTGGGGGGTTTATCGGGGAAGTACAGCAGAGCTACAATGACTAAAGCGGCCGCCATTCCACATTCTGTGCAGAGACAATTTTGATTAAATTCATTTAATTTTAAAATAACTTTCGCTGTGGTGAAATTGACGTCTATTATGATTTGAATTCATTACAGGCATAGAGACAAATAATAAATTGTGAAGGGGTGAACTGAACTCTCGACTATGTAACTCTCTGAACTATGTAACAAGCAAGGACAGATCCAAGGGAGGGGGCGGGGCCTAGAGCCGGGGTCCTGAGGTCGGGGCTTGGGCTACGGCTGCCCCCAAATAATCACACAAGCCAACAAACAAACAAACAAACAAACAAACAAGCAAACAAACATTTGCTCAAAACGAATTCTCGGGAACTAAAAATGGTGGTACACCTATTGACGACCGCGTGAAGACGCCTTTTGATCTTTAAGAGAAATAGAAAGGGCGGAAATAAAAGCACTATTTTTTTCATGTGAAAAAAATTTCAATTTCTCACCGATGTACAGAAGGTTCATGATTTCGTTGTAGTGATGCGTTCGACTCTCAGCCGTGATGTTATCAGCGCTGTAACCGTGAGAAAAATATAGACATTCAATGATACATGTTTAATATGTTATTCAATAAAGTTTATACAGACAATTTGTATAAATTAACAACGAAAGTGGAAGTGCACCCACTATAGCCAGTGGCGTATCCAGCGGGGGGTGGGGCGGGGCGGGGGTAGGACAACTTGCCCCCTCCTCCCCGGCGGCATTTGAGGCGTCATAAAAAAACAAATAAGATAGAACCTGCAATAAAAAATCACTTTTTGGGGGGAAAGTATGTGAGGTACATTTACTTTTAAAGCGACAGTATTGTCAACAAAATGCAGTTTTCTGCACTGCTGAACGAAAGTTCTCATGAGCCCTTTAATTAGAAGCTAATTAGTGAACGTAATCGTTCTTCTCTAAATTTGTGTTGATGGAACCCCCCAAAAAAAGTGTATAAAAAGCACACTTTGTTGACCACCTTTTATTTGATGGGTTTGAGATTTTGAGTTTGCGGCTGAATCCACGGCCGAAATCTGCAAAGAAATGTGAGATAAAATGTGCGACATTGCAAAAATCTGCGCAGAAATCTGCAAAGAAATGTGCGATAAAATGTGCGACATCGCAAATATCTGAGCAGAAATATGCGATAAAATGTGCGGTAAAATGTGCGACATCGCAGAAATCTGCAATGAAATGTGCGACATCGCAGAAATCTGTGCAGAAATCTGCGCATATGTATCTTTATTTTAATCTTTACTTTCCTCTCAGTATATTTTACAGTGTATGTATCTTATACAGGGTGGTTTAAAAAACAAAAACGGAATGCCATACTTCCCCTACCCTGAGACTTAAACAACCTATACCAATGCATGGGTCATTTTGTTAAAAGAAAAATGATACCAAGATCTCCCGATTCGGTTCAGTAATTTGTTCTAGAACAAAGTCAGGGGTCATTTGCTCCCGAGGTATAACAAGTAGGCCTATATAGCTATCATCATGCTTCTTTTTTTGCATGAAACAAATGGCCAAGTGACCCGACTTTGCTTCACAAAATAGGCTCTGGAGCAAAAACTACTGTGCCGAATCATCTCCATCCATCAGTACAGGTGGTTTGACTCTAAACGTAGTGGAAGTATGCCGTTCCGTTTTTTTTGGACCACCCTGTATATCTAAGTCTAGAATGTTATTTCATATACAAAATGTAGGCCTACTACTGATCCACTTTCTGCATCAGGACTGAAAATTGGGGAAGAGAAAAGTAAAAAAGACCCACGTGACATCTTTAGGCACATTGGTTACAATGTTCGGGCCAATCAGAAACGAGCAAGCCAGGCCGAAGTAGCCTGCTGTGGAGGCTATGGCCGTGGATGTGGTGCGCTGATGAGGCGGGAACCAGATGGCCGACAGCTCGGTCGGCGCTGCTTGTAGTATGGGGGCTGACACGCCCACGAACACTTGGCCAATGTTTGCTGTCCTAGAAATACAACCAGCGGAAAATGGGTTTTGAAAAAACACTGGCATACTTTGATAGTTTTATTAAATTATTACTTTGATTGTTTTACCGAATTACTACCTGTGAAAATAAGGATGGCCTACCTTAATTTTTTTGCAAACTAAATTAGAACAAAAACGTGGTCCGTCAATCTAAAATGATTTTTGATAGAGTCATTTACAAAAATTGACGAATTAAAAAAACACACATTCAGACACACAAACAAATTCACTTAAATTGGTAGCCTGAAGGACCATACCATTTGATGTTTTCAATTCCAACAGGAATACAACGGAACGCCATACCGAACAGGAAGAGAAAAGCACTGCATAGCACAGCAAAACGAAACCCTAGACACACAAAAAATGACAAATTTTAAACGTAGTGTTATATACAAAGCCCCTATATTAAGCTTCAACAGAATAAAACTAACAAAATAGGTGCATATTAATCATGCAAGTAGTGCAGAAACAAACCAATGATTGTCATGATCGTCACGTTCTTCGTGATCACCATGATCGTCTTAGTGGTATTGTCTTGGTCGTCATTATCGTCACGATCGCCATGGTTGTCATGACTGTAACGATTGTCATGGTCGTTACAACCGTCACGGTCGTCACGACTGTTATGGTCGTTATGACTGTCACGATGTCATGATCGTCATGACTTTCACGATGGTTGTCATGAATGTCACTATCGTCATGGTCATCATTGTCGTCACGACTGTCACGGTCGTCATGACTGTCACGATCGTAATGGCAATCATAAGTCTTCATCATCACCATCATGGCTCAGTCAATTAACGGCAGACACGCCCTTTTCATCAACAGGGCTTAATTCATCAATAATTTTATTAATAATTTATGAATTATTGTTCATTAAAGTTCATTAAAGTTATGTTCATTAAAGTTGAAAATTTACAACTCTTCAGTCAGCGACCACAAAAATCAGGAAAATTTATTCTGGGAAAATATCATCGGTTTTTTTGTACTAAATGAAATAAAATTTACTGACCTTTGACCTTGAGTATATATGAGAAGAAGAATCCCGTCACAACGTACGTGATTGGTCCCCAGTTGATGCACAAATCAAGGTCTGCTTGTGTCCAACGTAAAACAACTTCGGCTGCGTCCAAAGAGTGTATAGAAAACAGTTATGACTGTAGGGCTTATAGAGTACCGAAGTGATGACGTCAATCAATGTAATGTTTGGAACCAGGATACATTCTAAACTGCATGTGTTTGGAACCAGTTGCCGCGGCAACTGACGTCAGACTTCGGTACTCTATGGCCTGGGTAAACTTGCCGATATCCGACAACGAACATCTAAACCTATTCTTGTTCACCGAGTAATCGTGAGACCCCCTCAAATCTCGATCATTGTTCACATGACCAACCACATTTTTGCTATAACAAACGTAAGTCTGCGTTTGCTTATCTGAAAAGGGTCAAATTTAATATAAACACCATTGAAAAACAAATGAAATAAACAGCTAGGATAATACGTGTTCTGGAGAAATCAACGAACCTGCAGAGCGAATAACGTTTACGTGTCCCGCCCCAGGCCAAGCCCAATGCCCCTGAGGTGTGTTCCACTCACGGAAAAAATGCAAACGTTCGCCAACTTGCGAACAATTCTGCAATATGGTGCAAGTTTGCGGTAACATGTAGAAATTTATCTCCCATGAGTGTTGTTGGTTCTCAGAAGAACCAGTAACTCGGGTAAAGGCAGACGGGGTTAGCCCTAAATTCCGTGCTAATCGAACGCTCAAACTCAGGCCGTCACGATCCTCACGTGATTGTCCTAGCCTAGCGGCGTAGGCGGGGGGGGGGGGGGGGGGGGGGGGTGGGGCAAGGTGTGCGCACACCCACCCCCATACAAAAATCGTCGCCCCCCTAGTGCCCCCCCCTCCCACTGAAAATTTCGCAAACGGAGAAAACAATAATTTATTAAGAAAAATACTGTGAGCGCCCCCACACTGTACGTCCACACCCCCCCCCCCCCCCACCCCCCCCCCCACCCCCCCCCCCCCCCCCCCCCCCCCCCCCCCCCTATGGAGGAGCCCTGGCTGCGCCGCTGTCCTAGCCGCGGGCCTAGCCATTGATAAACAACCTTTTCGGACTGAGACTTACTTTAAGATTTACTGCTTTTCAGTTATCTGCAAAAGTAACACAAACAGCTTCTCAAGTCGCAATGAGCTTCATAAATATGGTGTCATAGTGTCAAAGTGCTCTGATCTTGTCGTGTCGAATCAAATCAGGGGCCAATTTCACGGAGCTGCTCAACACAAACAATTGCTTAGCACCAAAAAGTCTTGCTTAGTTAAAACAGGTTACCAGCCAACAGGCCATGGGATTTAAAGCAAACAACAGCTGAATGGCAGTCACAAGTGATACACGTCAGACTAAAATTTGGTTGGTAATCCTGTATTTACCAAGGAAGACTTTTCGACATGTGCGGCTGAAGATTTCTTGTGAGGATTGGCAGGCGCAGTGCTGTTTTTCCCATTAAACAAAAACCTACCGGCGCGCGTTATTAAACTATAGTGGGGAGTGGAGGGGCATGTTTGGATCGTCACCAATGATTTCTAATCTGTATTCACACTTTTTCCACCTGGGGGGGGGGGGGGGGGGGGGGGGGAGGGGGAGGGGTGGGCCTTCCCTTTATTGTTAACAGAAAATGTCCCCGAAAGCTAAGCCAAGCTAAATAAACAAACCTCTTGCCAACTGGAATGATTTGCAATGTTAAAAGTAAGGAGTGCCTGACAATTTAATCCTTGCCGACTCTTTCTCACAAGTGCTTTAATTCTTTGAGAAAGATTTTACTTAAAATAGAAACGTCGGGCTCACCTAACGTTTGTGGTGTAAATAAAAAGACTGCTGTAGGCCCTACAGGTCCCCTCTTCCTCACCCCGCGCTCAGTACAAAATCATGCTTCTGTCTTCCTTTGTCCGCCTTTTGTCTGGTAATTAAATGCGACTTCTCTGTTCGACGTTTGACACCAATCCATGGGCCTACCCTGTCGCACATTTGCCGCGCGGCAATGAATTGCATTCGACACAGCAAAGCAAGGTGTTTGACGTAGGCCTAAAAAAATATATATA